>CM035410.1:49414960-49429960 GCA_020310875.1 Ceratopteris richardii
TTTTTTCAGAACAGCTTTTAGTTATATTCGGAGGAGAAGTGCAAGAGAATTATATTCGGGTACATAAGAGGCTCATGAGCCGTTCATCCCCTTCATGCAAAATGCATCTATTTTTTAGTTTTTTTATATTTTTAGAGATAAATATATTTTCAAATGTCTATGTCTAAACATGAGTTTACTCCTATGATTCCTAATTCATCACGTTCATCGCCTTCACAAAAAGAGTTTGCTTTGAATTGATCGACCAATGAAGCAGTATTGCACCAAGGACAAGGAAGAAAGCATGGCACATCGACATCACGATTAGCGAAGTGCACATCGACAATGGACTCGCGCACTAATTTCTTAGTTTGACAAAGAATCTAGAAAGCGTTATTAAATCTCCAGAGCCGTCAAGATTCGATTGCTTCAACTGCAGTATCACCGCATCTCTGAGCGGAAGGGCTGAGCCTTCTTTTGCAAAGCCAACGATAAATCAGCTTATGGGTCTAATAAGTTTGGATGTTAGGTAGTCGACGCCTTTTTGCAAGCATGCAGTGCACTCAATGCACTACAAGAAAAAATTGGACATATCAATGAACCTAAGAGCTATCCATATTGCTCCAAGGTTTAATGATCCATACCGGCAACTTATTGACTAACCCTTCAATATCCTAAATGCTGAACTTGTCTGAGTCTTTTTTACTTGCGCATATAGTCCGCTGGATTTTGAGTCTTTTCTACTACGGCACCAGAGGTACTCTTGGTATCCCTTGCCGTAGTTTATTTGGAATAACGGACTCACAGATACCGGTGGTACGACAAATACGAACGCCCTAGACTAAACAACGAATGTATAATATCGACATTTCCATCGGACACTACACATGCATGAGAAAATTGTGATAAGGATCGTAAGAAATATACAGAAAACACTAGAAGACCAGACCTGCAAAAGTTTCTGTAAAAGAATCGTATAGAGTTTTTTGCATATCCTTTACGCGTGAAGAAGCTGGATCTAACCGCTGGAGGGTCAGAATGTCAGCAAAAAAACTGCAAGTTGATGCTATGGGACACCGTCTTAGACTTTGCATATGGGCGAAGAGTCTCTAATCCGTAGCTTAATGACAGAAAGAAGATGCAACGAAGATTTATACATAATGGTTTGCGTTCCGTTTCGATTATCCTTCAGAATTTCGAGATCCATGTGAGATGACTATTTGCAAGACAACTCGGACTATCATACACGATGGCAAGTAAGCAGTCAACTGAGTTCTTTCTTCTCCACAGTTGAATATTTACAAACACCCAAAGGTTACAACTGGAGCGCCCACCATAGCATAAGTGGGATTTAAAATCTCCTACCATTACCAGAATCTTTCCATCTTTCTCAGGAACTCAAGCGTTACCACTAAACCAACTCTCTCTTGACTACACGCTTATTTCTTGAGTCTACAAAACTTCACCGATGATTACCGAAATTGTCATCACCTTCAAGCTCTCCTTCATTTCATCAGTTTTTCATTTTTATCCCCCCCCCCCCCCCCCCCCACACACACACACACATATACCCGCCGCTTCTCTCTTTCTCTCTCTCTCTCTCTCTTTCTCTCTCTCTCTCATCTCAAACATTTTTTCTTTCACTAAAGAAATTTGATGGATCATCTCTCATCTGAATTGACACCATAGAGTTCCCTATGATAAAGGCGAATACGTTTTTTAATTTCCAAATGTTTGTGGAGTCACTTAATGTACTTAGTCTTTTGAAAGTCCAGTTTTTAAGTGAAAATTGATAGAAAGGATGTAGATGTGTTTTCTTTCCAAGTCCCGCATCCTAAGCTTAAAATGTTCGAATCATTAAAGTAGAATGCAAGCTTTGGTCAATATCTGAGAACATAATACACGTCAGAATATCTCAATATAAGAAATATATTTTCATGCTTGGATGCTTATATTTTATGCAATTGGTATAAATCAAGATCTTTAACCTGGTCGACTCATTTCTTGGAAATTTTGAAAAAGAATCAAAACAATAGGTGGTCTTATTCCTGAGGTCTTGAATGCCCTTGCAGCTAGATATTCTACACGTCCTATCCTTCTACCACACTTGAACGTTCAACCAAGTATTTCCGTGTTGTTCCCGTAAAACGTTGTGCTAGAAAAGAGCTTTCATTTCTTATTGAGAACGATTTCCCAGAACTATTGTTGCTTCAATTAAGAGAGAACGACATTAAAGCCATTTTTGTTTTATCTTTCTTTTGCATCTGCAACATCATTGGAGAACTGACATTCCGTACTCTCGTCTACACAATGCTGGAACAAAAAGCTTGCATTTTGCTTGAGAAAGATATTTTCTACATCAAATCCATCATTTTGGATGGAATGGAACCATCTACCATATTTATGTACCTTGAAAAATAGCACTTATGTACACATATTTTCTTTGTATTAATTGGTTGATCACTTATGATCATTTCTTGTAAGGTTCAAGGTATTTATCTTTGTTTAAGGGAAAAGTAAAAGGCCTAAAATCCATGAGTTAGAAGTGGTTTACATTGATTCTCAATCAATCAATCAAGAAGTAGATATGACTTCACATTTCTCTTTTCCTAGATTGTAGGAAAGGATTCCAATCAATCTAAACTACCAAACCTACCTAATTTCAAATTCAAATTGATGAAGAAAAGGCATGGTCATATCCTCAAGAGTTTACATAAAGACTCCAAAAAATTTCTACATTAAGTAGTTTGTTGATTTGAAGCAATACATATACTTCTTGATCATTGCTTAGTGTTGTCATGAGGAAGGAGATAAAGAGAGCTCACAGACACACTCTCACTCTCAAGGAGAAGCACACACATAGATTGAGGCAAGGAAGAATGATCTTCTTCTTCTTCTTCTTCTTCTTCTTCTTCTTCTTCTTCTTCTATTACGTAAAAAGAAATGTACAAGAATGACCTAAAAAACAAGAATACAACAAGTGCAATATATAAAGATCAATACATAAGGAAAAACCTAATGTCCGCGAATGAGTGAGCTGGAAAGGAACAAATGTGCCATCACTCTCTGTAGATAAATCTAATAAAGCTCAAGGAAGTATCCCTCGCATATATGGGTCTGACCACTATACATGTCAAAGAAACGAAAAATTTGTACGTGTCATCCTGGATCATCACATGTTGAGCTTGATATCTCAGCACTCCCCCTCAAGCTCAATGCCATATCCTATAATCCAAGCATCTTCCGAAACTTCTTCAACTTCTCAGCTCCAAGTGCTTTGGTGAAAATATGAGCAACCTACTCATCTGTTCTCACATAAACAAGATCAATATCACCTTCTAATACCTTCTCTCCGATGAAGTGATAATGTACCTCAATATGCTTTGTTCTAACATCGAAAAGAGGATTTCATGCTAACTGTATGGGGCTAAGATTATCACAATAAGTAGTAATAGGCTTTCCCACTTCCACACCTAAATCTGCAAGCAGCATTTCTAGCCGTGATGCCACACATGCTTCCATTACAGCACCTCTATACTCAGCCTCTGTACTCGACAAAGCAACAATGGGTTGCTTCTTGCTGCTCCATGTAAAAGCTCCACTCCCAAGTGAGAATGGAAAACCACTAGTGGATCTTCTATCTAGAATGCTACCAGCCCAATCTGCATCGGTGTATCCATAAACCTGCAAATCTACACCAGCCCCATAAAACAATGCATAATCCAAAGTAGCACTCACATAACCTAGAGTGCAACTCAGAGCATGCAAATGTGGCTTCTTGGGAACGTGCACAAACTGATTTTGCAATTCCAAGAGTATAACTTAGATGAGGGTTTGTAATTATGAGATATAAAAGACTTCCCACAATTTTCCTGTACATAGTAGCATTTTCCAATGCTTCACCTGATGTAGTATCCAACTTCAAATTCTGATCTAATGGAATAGAAATTGGCTTACAATCAGCCATACCATACTTTTGCAGCATATTCAAGGCACATTGCCTTTGCAACATCCATATACCTGTTTATGTATGTATAAACTCAATGCCCAAGAAATCGCGCAAGACACCAAGATCTTTCATTTCAAATTCCTCCATAAGAAGTTGATTTACCTCTTTGATGCTTCCTTCATTATCACCACCTACAATCAGGTCATCAACATAAATAGCCATAATAGTGATGCCATCATCAGCCTTCATTGCATATAGTGAGTGATCTGCATCAGACATAGAAAACCCACTGCTGGTTAAGTAATGAGCAATCCTTGCATGCCATGCACGAGGGGCTTGCTTCAGCCCATACAAAGCCTTTTGCAACCTTCAAACATATTCTAGATGCTTTGAATATTCATACCCTTGTTGCTAGTCCATATATACTTCTTCCTCTAACTCACCATGTAGGAAAGCATTCTTCACATCTATCTGAAGCAAAGTCCATCTTTTTGTTGTAGCTAATGCAACAAGTGTTCTGATAGTAGAAATTTTAGCTATAGGGTTGAATGTTTCCTCATAATCAATGCCATATGTCTGTGCATATCCTTTAGCTACCAATGGTGCTTTGTACCTGCTTATGCTACCATCAACATTATGCTTTACCTTGTAAACCCATTTGCAGCCTATGGGTTTCTTTTCTTGCGGCAACGGAACTAGCTTCCATGTATCATTTCCATAAAGTGTAGCCATCTCCTCATCCATAGATTTTTTCAAATCTGCAATTCCAATTGCATCTTCAAAGCAAGAATGTTCAACATCTTGTATTACCTTTGTCATGTAGGCACAATGCAGAGCCATATAACTATCATACGTCAATCGTTGTACTGAATTCTGCATCCTCCCAAATCTTCTTGGTCCTGGGTCACTTCTCCTTGTATCATCTGCATGTGCCCTTCTTACTTCTGGAGTCTTCAAACAGGGCAATCCAAGTTCCTCATCAAGACTCTTTTCTAAACCGGTTGAATCTCCATCAATGTCTTCAAATCTTGCACATGTTTTATGACCTGCGAAAAGCTTTTCTTTACCTTTCTTGGATGTATTAGGAATTTGCTGGACTGAAATTTCCATGCAATCTTCCACTCCATGGATTGGAGTTGGAACTATTGCTTGGTGATGTATCCGGTCCGCTCAAAACTTGAGATTCTGCACCTGATTTTTCAGCATTTTCTTTGTCATTTGGTTCAAGATTCAGTCCCTCTTTGGCATGTGCATAGAAGCTTGAAATCTCATCAAATACCACATCTCTACTCACCTTTATCAGTTGTGTGAGTGGGTTATAACATTTATATCCCTTTTGCTCAAGGGAGTATCCAATGAAGACACACTTTTCTGCTTTTGGATCAACCTTCATCCTCAATTCATTTGGGACATGTACATATGCAATATAGCCAAAAACTTTCAAACGTGATAAGTTTGGCTTTTTACGTGTAAACTTCTCTTAAGGTGTAACTTGATGTACAACAGTAGTTGGAGTTTTGTTCATGATGTATACAATAGTATGCACAACTTGTGCCAAATAACAATGAGGCATATTCTTCTGAGCCATCAAGGCTCTTGCTATTTCTGCAATATGTCTATTTTTGCATTCAACAATGCCATTCTTTTGTGGTGTGTACTTGGATGAGAACTAATGTTGAATTCCATGATTTTTTAGAAAACTGTTGAGCTCATTTGACATGTATTCACCTCCTCCATCAGATCTTAATGTCTAAATGTACTTCCCTATGTGCTTTTCCACCATAGCTTTAAAATTCTGGAAGTGAGTGAACACCTTGCTCTTCTCTTTCATGAAAAATACCCATACTTTGCGTATATGATCATCAATGAAAGTAACATAGAACCTACAACTGCCCATAGATGTGCTCTTTGCAAGAACCCAAACATCTGTATGTACTACTTCTAGTACATTCTCACTAACATGCTTGTCATGTGAAAATGATGCTCTTGACTGTATACAAAATTGACATGCTTCACATACCTTTTGCATTTCTGCAACTTTGAAATTTGGTAGCTCATGGACAATCTCCTTTGACTGCATTAATTTCAGCCTTTGCAAGTTCGCATGTCCAATCTGTGCCACATCTCTATATCTGCAACAATTCATGCACCTTTTGCAAACATGGCTGAATTCATTTCAGGAATCTTCACATTTAAGGTGAACATCCTACCCACTTTGTTTCCTTTCCCAACCAATTGTCCATCCTACTTGTACTCTTCTACATATAATCCATCAGCATTGAACATGACTTGTAATCCTAGGTCAACCATTTGTCCAACAAAAACCAGATTCTTTGTTATATTTGGAACATGCAACACATCAGCAAGATGTTTTACCTTTCCATCCTCCATCGACAGTGCTAGGTTTCTTGTATGCTCAATAGGATTTGATGTGTCATCACCTGTTTCAACATATCCAAGAACTGGCAATTTTTGCAAAGTACTAAACCATTCAGCATGACTGGTCATGTGATTTGAAGCATGTGAATCAACATGCCATACATTATCATTTGATTTTGAAACACCAACACACATCGTATTCATCATGTGTTGTTGAACCATGAAGAGCTTCTCACAATCATCTGCAGTTGTGGATGCATAGTTATTCTGATTCTCAAGTTATATTGATTCTTCAACTTGCAATCACGTTCAAAGTGTTTAGGTTTACCACTATTCCAGCCTCCTTTACTGATGTTCCAAAGTACCTATTGGGGTTTATTGCACTTATCATAAGCCTAAAGGGTCTACTTTACATATCCAAAGAGATAGGGCTGGTCCTATGTTGGTTTGCTGGACCAACTTCACCACTTGACAACTCAACTGTCCAAGCGTCTCCAAGTTTCTCCAACTTCTTTCACATAAGACCCATAAACACTCAAATGTTCGTGTTTATGGAGTGCAAAAGAAGAGATACATACCAATGAAGATAGTCAAGAGGCATGGACCATCGCTCAAGAAATGAATGAACATCAGCCTAAGTTAATAATCTCCGCATGAAAAAGAACCTTTACAAGAGAACAAAAAAAAAACAACAAAGTAGAGGTAGGCTTCACTAGTGCAATTAGCACATGTCTTGTTTATTTGGAATAAAGGACTCATAGATATCGTTGGTACGACAAATACAAAGGCCCTAGACTAAACAACGAATGTGTAACATCAACATTTCCATCGGACACTACACATGCATGAGAAAATTGTGATAACGATCCTAAGCAATATACAGAAAACACTAGAAAACCAGACCTATAAAAGTTTCTGCAAAAGAATCGAATAGAATTTTTTGCATATCTTTTACGCGTGAAGAAGCTGGATCTAACAGCTGGAGGGTCAGAATGTAAGCAAAAAAACTGCAAGTTGATGCTATGGGACACCTTCTTAGACTTTGCATATGGGCGAAGAGTCTCTTATACATAACTTAATGACAGAAAGAAGATGCAACGAAGATTTATACATAATGGTTTGCGTTCAGTTTCGATTCTGCTTTAGAATTTTGAGATCCATGTGAGACGACGATTTGCAAGACAACTCGGACTGTCATACACGACGGCAAGTAAGCTTTCCATGTGACTTAACAATCAACTGAGTGCTTTCTTTTCCACGCTTGAATATTTACAAACACCCAAAGCTTACAACTGGAGCGCATCCAACATAGCATAGGTTGGATTTAAATCTCCGGATTTAAAATCCCCAACCATTACTCGAACCTTTCCTCTTTCTTAGGAACTCAAGCATTACCACTAAACCAGCTCTCCCTTGACTACACGCGTATTCCTTCAGTCCACAAAACTTCACCGATGGTTACCCAAACTATCAGCACCTTCAAGTTGTCCTTCATTTCATCAGATTTTCACTTTTACCCCCCCCCCCCCCCCCGAACCAAAAAAAAAAAAACTGCCTCTCTCTCTGTGTCTCTCTCTCTCTCTCTCAAACATTTTTTCTTTCCACTAAAGAAATTTGATGGATCATCTTTCATCTCAATTCACACCATAGAATTCCCTATAATAAAGGTGAATATGTTTTTCAATTTCCAAATGTTTGTGGAGTCATTTAATGTACTTAGTCTTTTGAAAGTCCAGTCTTTAAGTGAAAATTGATAGAAAGGATGCAGATGTGTTTTCTTTCCAAGTTCCGCTTCCTTAGCTTAAAATGTTCGAATCATTAAAGTAGAATGCAAGATTTGGTCAATATCTGAGAACATAATACATGTCAAAATATAGCAATATAAGAAATATATTTTCATGCTTGGATGCTTATATTTAATGCAATTAGTATAAATCAATATCTTTAACCTGGTCGACTCATCTCTTGGAAATAGAAAAAGAATCAAAACAATAGGTGGTCTTATTCCTGAGGTCTTGAATGCCCTTGCAGCTAGATATTCTACACGTCCTATCTTGCTACCACACTTGAACGTTCAATCAAGTATTTTTGTGTTCCCTTAAAAGGTTGTGGTACAAAAGAGCTTTCTTTTCTTATTGAGAACGATACCCAGACCTTTTGTTGCTTCAATTAAGAGAGAACGACATTAAAGCCGTTTTTGTTTTATCTTTCTTTTGGATCTCCAACATCAGGATGGAATGGCACCATCCACCATATTTATGTACGTTGAAGAATAGCACTTATGTGCACATATTTTCTTTTTATTAATTGGTTGATCACTTATGAAAGTTTATTATAAGGTTCAAGGTATTTACCTTTGTTAAACGAAAAAGTAAAAGGCCTAAAATCCATGAGTTAGAAGTGGTTTACATTGATTCTCAATCAATCAATCAAGAAGTGGAGATGACATCATTTTTCTTTTTTCCTAGATTGTAGGAAAAGATTCAAATGAATCTAAACTACCAAACTTGTCTAATTTCAAATTCAAATTGATGAAGAAAAATGTGTGTTCATGTCCTCAAGATTCCATAGAAAGACTCCAAAACATTTGTACATTAAGTAGATTTTTTATTTGAAGCAATACATATACTTCTTGATCACTGCTTGGTGCCACTTTAGTTTTTTGCTCCATCTTCCTAAAACTCATCCAATGTGTAGAGATTGCTGCTCAGTCTATAGATGTTCAAATCTAGTGTTTAAGAACGAATTAGAAAGGTATAATCGTATCGTTTATGTGTATAAATTTTTAGGTCATTTTATTCATTGGTTCAGAGAAATTCAAGTTTTTTAGTCTCGAGGTCATTTTTTGCACATCCCTAAAAAATCAGGATGACACCAATTTAGTGTAAAGGTGATTTCTCCTTCTGAATTTGTTATAAATTAGGGCTTTTAAGCATTTTACTAGGCCAACCCTATGTATCACACTCTCTAAAGAGGAATTTTCCCGATTGTTATTGTGCTGGCTGCTCTCAGTGACTGAAGTCACAACTTCCATCCATTTTTAGAAGGTTTTTCTTAGCTAGTCAAGCTAAAAGTTATCTATTTTGCATCAACTTGTTCCTTTTGATGTTCCAAAGTATTTATCGGACTTTATTGCACTAAAAATAAGCCTAAAAGGTCTACTTTACATATCCAAAGAGATAGTTTTGGTCCTATGCTAGTTTGCTAGACCAATTTGACCACTTGACCACTCAACTCTTCAAGCCTCTCCAATTTTCTCCAACTTCTTTCACACAAGACCCATGAACACTCAAATGTTCAAGTTGATGGAATGCCAAAGAACCCATATATATGAATGAAGATAGTCAAGTGGTGTGGACCATGGCTCAAGAAATGAATGAACATCATCCTAAATTAATAACCTCTCCATGCAAAAGAACCTTTACAAGAGAACCAAAAAACAACAACAACGCAGAGGCAAGCTTTACCAGTTCACTTAACATATTGCTTGTGTACAAATAGTCTCTGATTTAGGAATCCCGCTTTTCATTATGCTGAATAGTTCCAAGATATGTAAAAAATTGTAATTTGATTTATACATAGCTTGGATAACCTTCAATATCATCCAAATGTCGATATAGAAGATTGAATGTTCCCCATTATTCTTTCCAAAATTGCAGTTGGTGTGACAATATGTCAAGTTGGTGAAGGAAAGCGAGTCTTCATAGCCTTGTAGAATCTTCAAGACGTTGAGGATACTCTCTTATCCAACTAAGGATCACTCCATCACCCATAAAGTAAAGATGCGCATCCGAAGAACTCAACATGCTTTAGAAGAGTTACGAGGAGTCGAGAATGTCCATGATTTTTTTAAGGGTGCTTTTCAATAAAAATAGTTTGAATAACCTTCTTGATAATAGTCTTGTACGAGGATATTTGAGTGCACTAGCCGAGTAAAACCGTCTAGATATATGAGTACGAGAATGAAAACAAAAAAAGATCCCTTTTTTCTATTGAAATAAACTTTCAAATCTAATCTGGATAACAAGAGTGAATACACATGAATTAAATGAACCATCGATTATGGGTTTATATTACATTGCTACAAAGGCTACCTACAGTGTATACCATGAGCGTTCTGTTTATAAATGAAGCAGTAAGGCACATCGTGGTTTCTCTCAATGAAAGTGCACATGATGTAGCTGAAATAATAAAAGCACATCCAAATACTAGAATATCAATTTTCTAACCCTTCGTCATTCACCGAAAATCTTAGTCCTTAGGAAATACGAGAAGACATCCATGCCCATCAATGATTAGAACAATAGTTTCGATCAAAATTCAAGTATACTTAGAATGTTGCCACTACAAGGAATACTAAGGCATAGCAATGGTTAATGTAATACATTTTTGTCGTTCCATGGTCGTTGATTTCGTTGCTACATGATCGTGAACTTCATCTCTACGTGATCGTGAATTTTGTCCCTACATGATCGTGAATTTAAGTATACCTAGAATATTGCAGATCACATGATATTGAAAGACATCTAAATGTCTTGGTGGTGCAGAGTGAATATTGCAGATCACATGATATTGAAAGACATCTAAATGTCTTGGTGCAGAGTAAGTGTGTTGATCCAGAACTGAAACAGTGAATGAATATGAGCGTATAGATTAGCTGGCGCACTGTGAACGTGCATTTCGTACTGTATGTACAGAAAAGAGGTTAAAAACGTATTGTAAAACTATGCGTATGCATATCAGAATTTTCATTCTACTACATGGAAATCCGTTGCACACGGCTGCGTGTGCAGGAAAAATCTGCTATTGAGAACGCACCGCACATGCATGCGACGTGAGAATACGACAAATGTAAATGATTCTGCTGCAGCAGCATCGACGACTTTCTGGTTCCTTATTATTCGAAACTGTTAAGGCGTCGATCATCTATAATTGCAAGCCGAAAGATGATGTTATCGGAGGAACACTGGTTAAATGTCTCTTCCAACGTTGAGATAACTAATGAGTATCGCAAATAGAAAACCATGCAACTATCATCATCCTCGTGCAGATCGGTATTTGAAAGCAGAGAAAAAAAAATAGCAAGAGACTTAGCTGAAGCAATGACCAATAATGCTGGAAATTCGAAATATAAGCTTATTGGAGAGTCAAAACTTTGAATTCCGGAGATGTAAGACTATACAGACAACCAGTATTGTCTGTTTCTTTATGAACTCTTTGCTGTTCTTTTCTTCCGTTGAAGAACTTTGAATATCTGAAACCTTTGCTTTCGACATTCTTTCAAAAACTCAGAATGGCGTGCACGTCAACGCGTGATAACGCATATTCCTCATTTGGTTATCGAACTCCACATCGACAATGGACTGGCGCAGTAATTTCTTAATTTGACAAAGAATCTACGAAGCATTATGAAATCTCCAGAGCCGTCAAGATTCTATTGCTTCACTCTGCACAAGGACTCTCGACCACTATTAAAAACGGGTTAAAAGAACTGAAGATTATAGCTTTTTTTTTTCATTTTATCTTAAAATATTGTAGCTCTTGACTAATATCACAAATGGAGCTAAAATAACTGAAGATTTTTTTTTATCTTAAAATTTTGTAACCTCTAACAGCAAATTTTAGCTTGAACGACGTAGAAAACCAATACTTACGACAAATTTCCCATTTCACAAACCTAGTGTTTTGATTCCTTTTCCAAATTTCGGAGAGATGAATCGACCAAATACCAATCGCATTAAATATAATGTGGCATCTAAGGAAACGAGCCGACTGGGTTCAAAAAATGATAGTCTGTGTGGTTCTCAAGCATAACGTATACCTTCATCGAAGAAATTTGCATCAGCAGAGATACAAAAGAACGCATGAAGGAATAGTGGGTGATTGGGGATTAATATTGCTAGCTGAAAATAAAAGTGGTGAGAGATTGAAGATATTGACCAAATCTTGCATTCCACTTTGATCTTTCGAACATTTTAAGCTAACGACGCGAGACTTGGAAAGAAAACACATCTAATAGATGGAAATTGAAAAATGTATATACCTCTATTATATGGAATTCTATGGTGTGAATTGAGATGAGAGGTGATCCATCAAATTTCTTTAGTGGAACGAAAAAAGGTTTGAGAGAGAGAGGGGGATTTTTTTTTTTTTTTTTTTGGGGAGGGGGGGGGGGGTAAAGTGAAAATCTGATGATGAGAAGGAGACCTTGAAGGTGCTGACAATTTCGGTAACCATAGATAAAGTTTTGTGGACTCAAGAAATAAGCATGTTGTCAAGGGAGAGTTGGTTGAGTGGTAATGCTTGAGTTCCTGACAAAGATGGAAAGGTTCTGGTAAGCTTAGTGTGGAACAGAAAGCACTCACTTGACTGTTAAGGCGACTTTTGACAATTGCACATGGAAAGCAAATCGTCGCTTCACATGGATCTCAAATTCTGAAGCAGAGTCGAAACTGAACGCGAACCATTATCTTTAAATCTTCGTTGCATCTTCTTTCTGTCATTAAGCTACATATAAGAGACTCTTCGCCCATATGCAAAGTCTAGCGCTGTGTCCCATAGCATCAAGTTGCAGTTCTTTTAGTGAAATTCGGACTCTCCAACTGTTAGATACGCTTCTCCACCCGTTAATGATATAGAGAAAGTCCTACTTTTGCACAAACTTTTTCAGATCTTGTCCTACTTTTGCACAAACTCTTGCACGTCTCGTCTACTAGTGTTCTCTGTATATTGCTTACGATCCTTATCACAATTTTCTGATGCATGTGTAGTGTCCGAAGGAAATGTCGATGTTATACATTCTTTGTTTACTCTAGGACATTCATATTTGTTGTATCAACGGTATCTCTGAGTCCGTTATTCCAAATAAACTACGGAAAAAGATACCAAGAGTATCTCGGGCAATCTCAATAGGAGAGGCGTGCCTTAAATCCAATGGACTATATGTACAAGTAAAAAATTAAAGACTCAGACACGTTTGGCATTAATTAGGATATTGAAGGTTTAGTCAATACGTTGGTGACATGAATAATTAGATCTTGGAGCAATATGGATAGCCTGGGCCAAACAGATTTTTAGGAACACAAGAGATAGGTTTGTTGATCTTTCATCTTGGAAGAATTATGATTTACTCACTTTGTTATTATGTCCTCTTCTTGGTACTCCTAGAGACTTGGATTTGGTGTCTTGGATGTGGAAAAATTGGAAGAAGATAAAAACTTAACTCAAGATCAATGAAGTATGTAAGTTAGTTGCTGGTATTAGGCAGAACAATTCAATCTGGCTGTCTGTCAAGGGAATCAAGGTTGTGGATTATGTGAACCTCTAAAGAGCTAACACATCACGAAATAAAGGGTTTTGTATTTGGAAGCATCTCTAGTTCAAGACAAAAGACAATATATCAAATTTGAGGACATTCACCTACATTGGAGAGTGGACTACAAAAAAATGTTCCTATTAAGAAACATAATCAGTGCCTAAAATAACTTGAAGTCTTGCCTCATTCTCAGCCAAGATCCCTCTAGGATAGAAGGTACAAAATGGAAAAATGGTAACAAGTCGGTAAAAGTACATAGTTTCAAGAAGTATCTATAAGTTCATATCTCTCTTAATAGGAAGTGGTGCATAAATTGGTTTAGTACTAGATGGGACTTTTAGTTCCTTTACCTATATACCTAGACCCATTGATTGATCCTTCTTTTGTTGGTCCCCATACATCTGTATGTATGAGCTCCAGCAAACCATCATGCTTGAAACCTTTCTTCTGAAATGATAATCTATGTGCCTTTCCCATCTGACAAGCTTCACACTTGTAGATCATATGTTGGCTTCTTACGTTTGGTAGCCCTATTACAGATTGATTCTCCACCATGGTTTTAATTCCTTTTTCATTGAAGTGTCTAACCTCTTATGCCAGAGGTCTAACTCTGTAAGTACTTCATCACCATGTGTGATCAGGGCTTGACCAACATTCCCTTGCACTTTCAGAGTAAAAAGTCTACCTTCCTTTTTACCACAGACAATTTGATTGTATCCATCCTTTGGATCTTCAATAAATACCCCTTCATTTGTAAATCTGACTTGAAAACCTTTCTCCACTATTTGTCCCACACTAATCAGATTCTTTGGTATTGTTGGGACATACAAAGCATTTATTAGCAAATCAGCTCCACTCCTGCACTTCACTTTTCCTACTGAATGCACATTATGTTTTGTATTGTCACCTTTTTGTACTATATGACTTGAAATACCTTCTTCCAATTCTGATAATAATTCTATATTACCTGACAAATGATTTGAACAACCAGAGTCAATACAGAATACCTTGAGATCCTTCTTCTCTCATGTACTTATTGAATTCATCATCAATGTTGTATGGTTGTCATTTTGTGTATCATTTGCATAGTTGTAATAGGTAGTGTTGTAAGACTGATTCTGATTCCAATTTCTTCCACCACCTCTACCAAAGCTTCCTCTTGAATTCTGTCTTCCTCTTTGAAAATGATTCTAAAACCTTCCACCTCTTCCTCTGCCATTATTACTTTGATTTTGATTTGATCCTTGTTGATTATGCCAACAATCATAGGCTAGATGATTGCTCAATCCACAAATCCAGCATGTCTTCTTGTTATTGTTTTGATTTCCTCTACCTCTTCCATTTCCTTGACCTTTACCTCTGCCAATACCTCTTCCTC
>CM035410.1:49454960-49457460 GCA_020310875.1 Ceratopteris richardii
TGTATGCTGTAAGCCCGGTCATTTTGCAAATGAATGCTATCATAGAGCTCAAAGACAAGGGAATCAAAGCAACAACAACAATTATAGAGGGCAAGGTAATTATGCAAACACATCATCCAGCCAAGGGAATGATTATTTACTTGCCATGAGGTATGGTGAAGATACAACTCAAGCTAGTGAAGATGTATGGTATGTAGACAGTGGATGTAGCAATCATATGTCATGTCGAAAGGATCTTTTTAGTAATTTGCAGGTCCCAAAGCATCAAGGGCATGTGGAAACAGGTGATAACTCAGAGCATACCATTCAACATGTGGGAGATATTAGTTTGGAAGGAAATCAAAGAGCAAAGTGCTTATCAGAGGTATTACATGTCCCTACTATTACCAAAAACTTGATTTCGGTAGGCTAAATGGTAGAAAAAGGCTATCAAGTTAGGTTCAATGGAAGAGGATGTTTTGTTGAGGATCCAAGGGCAGGTTTCAAGCTCATAGCAAAAGGAAAGAAGCAAGGGAGAATGTTCACAATGGACATAAATCAGCCACACCATTCAATGTATGTCACATATGGAGATAAGAGGATAGCAAATTTGGATCTATGGCACAAACGAATAGGTCACATCAACCTACAAAAGATCAAGGACATGCAAAGGAGGAGCTTGGTAAGAGGTCTACCAAATTTTACATCTAAAATGTTGCATGAAATTTTTGTAGCTTGCCAACAAGGAAAACAATCAAGGCTGCCCTTCAAGAAGAGTACCTATGTAAGTGCAAATGTTTTAGACCTCATTCACACGGATGTTTGGGGCCCAACAAGAGAAGCATCCCTTGCTAGAAATAGGTATTTTGTAACCTTCATTGATGACTTTTCAAGGAAAGTGTGGTTGTATTGCATTAGAAACAAATCAGATGTGTTCCACTACTTCAAGAAATTCAAAGCACAGGTGGAGAAGGAATCTGGCAAGTTTATCAAAACTTTGAGATCCGATGGAGGGGGAGAGTATTTCTCCCATGAATTTTCTGAATTTTTGCAGATCAATGGCATCAAAAGACAATTTACATGTAGGTATACCCCTTAACAAATGGGGTAGCAGAGAGAAAGAACAGACACATAGCAGAGGTAGCATGCTGTATGCTCAACGAAATGAATATGCCGCATTGTTATTGGGGAGAGGCTACATATACAGCCACATACATCATGAATAGATGTCCAACATCAGGTATACATCATCTAACCCCTGAGGAAGCATGGAGTGGAAAAAAACTTTGCATTTCACATCTTAGAGTCTTTGGTTGTATATGCTATGTACATGTACCTCAAGAGTTGAGGTCAAAGTTAGATGCCAAATCTGAAAGATGTATTTTTTTGGGATATTCTATGGAACAAAAGGGGTATAAATGCTATAATCCCATCACCAAGGAGCCAAAGGTAAGTAGGGATGTTGTCTTTGATGAGTTGAAGCCTTGGTATGCATGCATGAGTCCATTGCAGGTTGAAGACATAGGTGAGACAGATTTAAAGAATGATGATAGAGTTCAAGAAAGCATGGATTTAAGTGGTCCAAGCAACTCATGCAACACAAGGACACCCTCACCATGGAGTGGAAGGCTTTGGGAAAGAGAGACCAGCTCTGAAGAAAGCAAAGTCAAAGGAAAAGAGGAGATTTCAGTTGAAGAAGGAAGTTATGTGGACGAGAGCATGTTGTTGGATGAAGAGATAGAAGAAATTCAAACTCCAGGAGTGGCAAAACAAAGAAAGAAGATGGAAACCACACCAAAAGGAAGTGAAAGAAGGTCTTCAAGAGTAAGATATCCAATACAAAGGTTAACATATGACAATTTCATTGCAAAGCATTATGCATACATGACTTAGGTAATCAAGGACAAAGAACCAACTAGTTATGAAGAAGCTAAGGATTGCAAGGAATGGCAAGAGGCAATGAAGGAAGAGCTCAAAGCACTTGATGAGAAACATACTTGGAGCTTGGTACCAGCTCAAGAAGGCATGAAGGTGATAGGTAATAAGTGGTTCTACAAAATTAAAAGAAATTCAGATGGTTCCATTGCTAGGTACAAAGCAAGGTTGGTGGCGAAAGGCTTCTCCCAAAGCTACGAGATAGATTATGATGAAACTTTCAGCCCTGTAGCCAAGATGCCAACAATTAGGAGTTTAATTGTAGTGGCCACATCAAGGAAATGGAGCTTATATCAGTTGGATGTGAAGAATGCCTTCCTCAATGGAGAGCTTGAAGAAGTAGTCTACATGAGCCAACCTCAAGGATTTGCTAGTATGAGGTACCCAAATCATGTTTGCAAGCTAAGGAAAGAATTATATGGACTAAAGCAAGCCCCAAGGGCCTGGAATCAGAGGTTAGTGGATTATTTATCAAGTTGTGGATACAAAGAAAGTGTTGGAGATCCATCACTTTACGTGAAGAAGCAAGGAGACAAGACGGTATACATATGCATCTATGTGGACGATTTAATCATCACAGGAAGTG
>CM035410.1:49469960-49474960 GCA_020310875.1 Ceratopteris richardii
TAGGTAATCGCCTACCTTTCAGAATAAGGAAGATATTTTGGAAACTTGTGGAAGAATCGAAAAGCGCTTACACCTATCAAAGCAAACCCATGTTTCCTAAGAGGAATCTTGTACACCAAAAAATGGAAGAAGAACAAGAAAACCCTAATGCTTTTGGGTTTGAAACACACACAAACAATAGACCAAATCATAAGAATGGGCAAACCAATCAGACAAGAGGTGAGAAGAGGGAGCACAATTATGACATGGTGTTATCTCTTGTATGAGAAGGATTAGGCATGGTGTATGAAGTCAAGAAATTCAAGCATTATCTCTTGAAAAATAAGTTCAAATTCTTTGTAGATCATCAAGCTCTATTGTATTTGGTCAATCAACCTTGTAACATAGGAAAAATAGTTTGATAGTTCTTATTGCTAATGGATTTTGATTTTGAAGTGGTGGTATAGCGAGCGAAAACTCACATTAGAGCTAGCCATCTATCTAGGTTGTGTAATGGAGAGAAACCACAAGGAGTGTATGATGATTTACTAGACAGTAATATCTTTATGGTTGAAGGAATTTCGAAATGGGCTGATGAAATAGTGCCATTATTGTGTTTTTGGCCCCAATTTAGGAAATAGAACATGACAAAGGAGATAAGTCAAAAATACAAATTATCTACCACTTGTGGGATACATTTATTACCTTCATACATTAGCTGTTTTGTTGAGTTGCATACTGGAGGAAGAACACAAGAGATACTTAGAGAATGCACATCATTCTCAAGGTCTAATACATGCATCTAAATCTCAAACCCTAATCAATTTGCACAACTTTGGAGTGTATTGGACATAGCAAAAGAAAGGCAAACATTATTTTGTTGAGAATTGTGATGGTTGCCAAGAAAGAAAGATGACAGAGCATACAACAGTTTTCATGAAACAAAAGAACATTGATGGGGTGAAGATATTATACAAAATCATGAGAAAGCAATAGAAAAGGAAGAATTTCCACCATCAAGTGGTGAAACTTGAATGTCAAAATTATTCTTTGATAGGGGACCACTTGTATAAGAGGGAAAAGGATGGGTACTTGAGGATTGACATTTCTCAAGATAAATATGTAGAAACTCTACAACTAGCACATCTTGGAGTAGCATAAAGGCACTTGGAGTTGAGACAAGTGCACAATTAATAATATATGCTAGATTGTGGTGGCCAAATCTACACCACATTGCAAAGTTATTTGTGCAAAGGTGTGATGTATGCCAAAAATACCATTAGAAGAGATGATATGCCTCTTAGACCCATAATGAGCTTTAGAGCCTTTTTAAAATGGGGGATATATTTCATTAGACCCATTTCATCTCCTTCTAAAGGTACTCATTCTGAGTACATCATAGGGGCTATTGACTACTTCACCAAGTGGCCATAAGCTACAACAACTAGAAGGAAGGATGTACATACTTCTGCAAATTTTCTTTTTGAAAATATGTTTGTGAGAAATGGATTGCCTATAGATATAATAATTGTTAGGGGGAATCATTCTATGAATGAAGTCATAGAACACTTGTGAGCACCATATCATCCCCAAGCTAATGGTCTAGCTGAAAGGACAAACAAAATTCTTTGTGGAGTGTTAGAAAAGATAGTAAAAAAAAAAGGTTAGACTTGGAGGCACTTACATCATGGTCTATGGGCATATAGAGTTGCTTATAAAACAAGCATAGGTACAACACCATTCAGTATGGTGTATGGCCAAAATGATATCTTATCTATGGAGTTCCTTATACCAACACTAAAAGTGGTTAAAACCCTAGAATGGAAAAGACATGAACTTGTGGATAGGGTTGAAGACTTAGAAAAAATAGGAGCTACTAGACTCCAATTGATTCTCTATCTGCAAGCAAAAGAAGATAGAAATCTTATTTCAAAGATAAGGGCTTGAAGGAGGGTGACTTGTCTTCGAATTCAAAATAAAATAAATGAAAACGAAAATTCACAAGAGAGGAAATGTACGAAAAATTTGTAGAGAATGAGCACTAGTGGTATAATGCAACTACCTACCTAATATGGAATATTCATGCCTAATTACATACGTGGATGAAGAGTAAAAAAGTATCTAGAACCACTTACTAAGCAGTAGTTGCATAATCTACACATTGGAACCCATAAAAAGGAAGAGTTAGAAAGAATCAAAGTAGCATAACATGAAGCAAGAGAAAGAATCCAAAAAATCATGGAAAAGATGGGACACAAATATCTTTTCTTGTTTTTTTATTTTAATTTTTTCACTTTTCCTTGTAGCATATATTTCATGATGTAAATTCTTGAGCATTTTATTGTTTGTTCTCATTGAAATACTTTCAAAAAGTAAAAATTTATGTAATTATCATGTTGATGTGAAGAAGAATGTGAAGCAGCGAGAGTGACACCAGACGCACGCAAACATATTAACTCACTGAGATACATTCTTTGAGCATTAGAAAGAATCATTTTTGCAAACATATGAGAGAGTCGGAATTCAATAGCAAATGCAACATCAACAACCAACCCACATTCTCAATATTAAAGAGAATTACGACGGTGAGGAAGAAGCCAAATACAAGCAGCACAAATGATAGCAAAAGGATAGCATTGGACCATATTTCAAAAAACACACACTACAACATATAAGGGGTATACTAGCTCTTATACCGATGTAAATACATGGTGGTAATTTAACCTCAAAATCAGTATAAGCACCGACATAAACACCGATACAATAATGGTGATATAAGCATTGGTATGTGTGTTGGTGTATACATTGGTGCGTGCCTAGCACCATCCATACAAGTGTTAGTATAAACATCAATATGTTTTCATTGGTATACATGCTAATATTTAACTCCAAACCAACAGTATATGGTTCAATTTCAAAATCACCCATATAAGCATTGGTATGTCCCTACGCATACTAATTCTCATATTGGTTTCTATACTGAAGACCATATCTATAGTTTTTTTTCCGGTAGAGTGTGTTGTATCTTGCTACAACAACATGACAATGTTTTTTTGTAGCAAATGTCAATACACTCTCCGAAACTGAGTACATGTGATATGTACTCTAGTGGTTGTCAATTTAGGGTTTAGATGATCGGAAACCAAAATATGATTTAAAGAAAAACACATTGTCAAACAGAAAAGAGATATGTAGGAGCAGAATGAACCATGAACCATGTACAAATCAGACATTCCATAAACCAACCATGTACAAAAGAGATATTACATAAATGAGCCATGTACAAAATTGTGGAAAACTTCCATATATGAGCCAAATGCCAAATGTGGAAAACCACTGCCATATGTGAACAAAATACAAACCACGGCCATATGTGAACAAAATACAAAAATGTGAGATCAACAAACATGATGTGCTTAAAATAAGTAAATTCAATCATCAAAATGATACTTACAAACTCGTGATGCATAGTTTTGTACCCACCACTACCCATATGTGATAGTCCAATCGTATCTAGAGGCTGGGCCCTCGCATCTCGCTACTGAGGATATCGGTCAAGAGTAGACTACTACTCATCGCAAATAATCTGCGAATCCTCATGGTCTAGCTATATAGGCTTCGGTAAGCCTCCTCTTAAAGCATTCTTCAACCACATAAATATGCCGTATACTCACATATCTCATCTTGTTAAACGTTCGGACATGTTGTTTAGACTAATCCCATCCCATAAAGTGCACAAATCTTCCACAAGCAGTGCAAGGTATACATCCATGTTTTTTACCTCAATATACTTACATGGCACAATGAGAGCTAATAATAAATGGCCCTTTTTTGTGGCCAACCATGGTGGGATGTTATAGTTCACTAATCATATAGGCCATGTGCTCCAACAGGAGCTACATAAACCAAATGGATTTACTCCATCCATAGCTAGGTCTAGACATATATTCCAAGCCTTTCTAGCAGACTTTGGCCTCTTACTATGCATTTCCAAGCATCGGAATAAATAGGAACTCGCATTACACCATCTATAGATCTGCTCTTTACATTCCATGTCATTAACTAAGCTATGGATTTGCATCTGAACATGCTCCTAATTATTGGAATGATAGGAAAGTGGTGTAAAGCCTTTGTGGGAATTGCTTTGTCCAAATGGTCTTTGCTAAACCTTTTTTCTCCACACTCTATACATATGTGGAGATGCTCATAATCATTGCAAAAGAGAACACAATCATTCAGACAAACATGAATCTTGCTGTAGTCCACAGCCATGGACTATAAAAGCTTTTTTGTGTCTAATCTTTGAAAAGCCTACCACTGATAAGAAATTACAAGGATATTAGTAAATAAAAATATTTTGATATAGCAATGGCATTCTTTTTCACATCCATTTGGACAATTTAGAGACACTGCTATGTAACCATCCATAAACAGATTCAAGATTGAGCATTGCGAGTGACACATGTAGTATCGGTATCTTTGCCCTAGTGTAAAGTGCTAAAGGGGCTAGTCTTTGCATGTTTTAATATTCCTCATCGGCTTCTAATCATGGAAGTTCTATTGTGTCCATGGAACCCATGAAATCCTCTCCACCATTGTGATCTTCGTCCATGTCATAAAATGGCTCGAGCATTTCTTCCATGTGTTCATTCTATGTAATGCTACTCGTACCTTGTCCTTCTACCTCCGTCTTCATTCTCTTCTGCACACAACAGTTAGACAATGCAATGTCATGTGGCTTGACCTACTCACCAGGGAAACCATGCAATTGTTATCACATGTTTTCTAGTCTATTTGCATCAAAGGATCCGTATTCTCGAACATGTGAAGTACAAATCCCTCGTTTACAAAAAATTCAATATTTGCACTAAGTGGAAGGACAAGCCATTCTCTCCTCGAAATCCAAAGATGCCATGTGATACCATGTGGAGATATAAGGACATTTAATACGTGATATATTTCCTTATATATTCTAATTTTTGTCCTAAAACCCTAATTTTTTTATCTGGTAATAATTACTT
>CM035410.1:49487460-49512460 GCA_020310875.1 Ceratopteris richardii
GGAGCACAATTATGACATGGTGTTATCTCTTGTATGAGAAGGATTAGGCATGGTGTATGAAGTCAAGAAATTCAAGCATTATCTCTTGAAAAATAAGTTCAAATTCTTTGTAGATCATCAAGCTCTATTGTATTTGGTCAATCAACCTTGTAACATAGGAAAAATAGTTTGATAGTTCTTATTGCTAATGGATTTTGATTTTGAAGTGGTGGTATAGCGAGCGAAAACTCACATTAGAGCTAGCCATCTATCTAGGTTGTGTAATGGAGAGAAACCACAAGGAGTGTATGATGATTTACTAGACAGTAATATCTTTATGGTTGAAGGAATTTCGAAATGGGCTGATGAAATAGTGCCATTATTGTGTTTTTGGCCCCAATTTAGGAAATAGAACATGACAAAGGAGATAAGTCAAAAATACAAATTATCTACCACTTGTGGGATACATTTATTACCTTCATACATTAGCTGTTTTGTTGAGTTGCATACTGGAGGAAGAACACAAGAGATACTTAGAGAATGCACATCATTCTCAAGGTCTAATACATGCATCTAAATCTCAAACCCTAATCAATTTGCACAACTTTGGAGTGTATTGGACATAGCAAAAGAAAGGCAAACATTATTTTGTTGAGAATTGTGATGGTTGCCAAGAAAGAAAGATGACAGAGCATACAACAGTTTTCATGAAACAAAAGAACATTGATGGGGTGAAGATATTATACAAAATCATGAGAAAGCAATAGAAAAGGAAGAATTTCCACCATCAAGTGGTGAAACTTGAATGTCAAAATTATTCTTTGATAGGGGACCACTTGTATAAGAGGGAAAAGGATGGGTACTTGAGGATTGACATTTCTCAAGATAAATATGTAGAAACTCTACAACTAGCACATCTTGGAGTAGCATAAAGGCACTTGGAGTTGAGACAAGTGCACAATTAATAATATATGCTAGATTGTGGTGGCCAAATCTACACCACATTGCAAAGTTATTTGTGCAAAGGTGTGATGTATGCCAAAAATACCATTAGAAGAGATGATATGCCTCTTAGACCCATAATGAGCTTTAGAGCCTTTTTAAAATGGGGGATATATTTCATTAGACCCATTTCATCTCCTTCTAAAGGTACTCATTCTGAGTACATCATAGGGGCTATTGACTACTTCACCAAGTGGCCATAAGCTACAACAACTAGAAGGAAGGATGTACATACTTCTGCAAATTTTCTTTTTGAAAATATGTTTGTGAGAAATGGATTGCCTATAGATATAATAATTGTTAGGGGGAATCATTCTATGAATGAAGTCATAGAACACTTGTGAGCACCATATCATCCCCAAGCTAATGGTCTAGCTGAAAGGACAAACAAAATTCTTTGTGGAGTGTTAGAAAAGATAGTAAAAAAAAAAGGTTAGACTTGGAGGCACTTACATCATGGTCTATGGGCATATAGAGTTGCTTATAAAACAAGCATAGGTACAACACCATTCAGTATGGTGTATGGCCAAAATGATATCTTATCTATGGAGTTCCTTATACCAACACTAAAAGTGGTTAAAACCCTAGAATGGAAAAGACATGAACTTGTGGATAGGGTTGAAGACTTAGAAAAAATAGGAGCTACTAGACTCCAATTGATTCTCTATCTGCAAGCAAAAGAAGATAGAAATCTTATTTCAAAGATAAGGGCTTGAAGGAGGGTGACTTGTCTTCGAATTCACAATAAAATAAATGAAAACGAAAATTCACAAGAGAGGAAATGTACGAAAAATTTGTAGAGAATGAGCACTAGTGGTATAATGCAACTACCTACCTAATATGGAATATTCATGCCTAATTACATACGTGGATGAAGAGTAAAAAAGTATCTAGAACCACTTACTAAGCAATAGTTGCATAATCTACACATTGGAACCCATAAAAAGGAAGAGTTAGAAAGAATCAAAGTAACATAACATGAAGCAAGAGAAAGAATCCAAAAAATCATGGAAAAGATGGGACACAAATATCTTTTCTTGTTTTTTTATTTTAATTTTTTCACTTTTCCTTGTAGCATATATTTCATGATGTAAATTCTTGAGCATTTTATTGTTTGTTCTCATTGAAATACTTTCAAAAAGTAAAAATTTATGTAATTATCATGTTGATGTGAAGAAGAATGTGAAGCAGCGAGAGTGACACCAGACGCACGCAAACATATTAACTCACTGAGATACATTCTTTGAGCATTAGAAAGAATCATTTTTGCAAACATATGAGAGAGTCGGAATTCAATAGCAAATGCAACATCAACAACCAACCCACATTCTCAATATTAAAGAGAATTACGACGGTGAGGAAGAAGCCAAATACAAGCAGCACAAATGATAGCAAAAGGATAGCATTGGACCATATTTCAAAAAACACACACTACAACATATAAGGGGTATACTAGCTCTTATACCGATGTAAATACATGGTGGTAATTTAACCTCAAAATCAGTATAAGCACCGACATAAACACCGATACAATAATGGTGATATAAGCATTGGTATGTGTGTTGGTGTATACATTGGTGCGTGCCTAGCACCATCCATACAAGTGTTAGTATAAACATCAATATGTTTTCATTGGTATACATGCTAATATTTAACTCCAAACCAACAGTATATGGTTCAATTTCAAAATCACCCATATAAGCATTGGTATGTCCCTACGCATACTAATTCTCATATTGGTTTCTATACTGAAGACCATATCTATAGTTTTTTTTCCGGTAGAGTGTGTTGTATCTTGCTACAACAACATGACAATGTTTTTTTGTAGCAAATGTCAATACACTCTCCGAAACTGAGTACATGTGATATGTACTCTAGTGGTTGTCAATTTAGGGTTTAGATGATCGGAAACCAAAATATGATTTAAAGAAAAACACATTGTCAAATAGAAAAGAGATATGTAGGAGCAGAATGAACCATGAACCATGTACAAATCAGACATTCCATAAACCAACCATGTACAAAAGAGATATTACATAAATGAGCCATGTACAAAATTGTGGAAAACTTCCATATATGAGCCAAATGCCAAATGTGGAAAACCACTGCCATATGTGAACAAAATACAAACCACGGCCATATGTGAACAAAATACAAAAATGTGAGATCAACAAACATGATGTGCTTAAAATAAGTAAATTCAATCATCAAAATGATACTTACAAACTCGTGATGCATAGTTTTGTACCCACCACTACCCATATGTGATAGTCCAATCGTATCTAGAGGCTGGGCCCTCGCATCTCGCTACTGAGGATATCGGTCAAGAGTAGACTACTACTCATCGCAAATAATCTGCGAATCCTCATGGTCTAGCTATATAGGCTTCGGTAAGCCTCCTCTTAAAGCATTCTTCAACCACATAAATATGCCGTATACTCACATATCTCATCTTGTTAAACGTTCGGACATGTTGTTTAGACTAATCCCATCCCATAAAGTGCACAAATCTTCCACAAGCAGTGCAAGGTATACATCCATGTTTTTTACCTCAATATACTTACATGGCACAATGAGAGCTAATAATAAATGGCCCTTTTTTGTGGCCAACCATGGTGGGATGTTATAGTTCACTAATCATATAGGCCATGTGCTCCAACAGGAGCTACATAAACCAAATGGATTTACTCCATCCATAGCTAGGTCTAGACATATATTCCAAGCCTTTCTAGCAGACTTTGGCCTCTTACTATGCATTTCCAAGCATCGGAATAAATAGGAACTCGCATTACACCATCTATAGATCTGCTCTTTACATTCCATGTCATTAACTAAGCTATGGATTTGCATCTGAACATGCTCCTAATTATTGGAATGATAGGAAAGTGGTGTAAAGCCTTTGTGGGAATTGCTTTGTCCAAATGGTCTTTGCTAAACCTTTTTTCTCCACACTCTATACATATGTGGAGATGCTCATAATCATTGCAAAAGAGAACACAATCATTCAGACAAACATGAATCTTGCTGTAGTCCACAGCCATGGACTATAAAAGCTTTTTTGTGTCTAATCTTTGAAAAGCCTACCACTGATAAGAAATTACAAGGATATTAGTAAATAAAAATATTTTGATATAGCAATGGCATTCTTTTTCACATCCATTTGGACAATTTAGAGACACTGCTATGTAACCATCCATAAACAGATTCAAGATTGAGCATTGCGAGTGACACATGTAGTATCGGTATCTTTGCCCTAGTGTAAAGTGCTAAAGGGGCTAGTCTTTGCATGTTTTAATATTCCTCATCGGCTTCTAATCATGGAAGTTCTATTGTGTCCATGGAACCCATGAAATCCTCTCCACCATTGTGATCTTCGTCCATGTCATAAAATGGCTCGAGCATTTCTTCCATGTGTTCATTCTATGTAATGCTACTCGTACCTTGTCCTTCTACCTCCGTCTTCATTCTCTTCTGCACACAACAGTTAGACAATGCAATGTCATGTGGCTTGACCTACTCACCAGGGAAACCATGCAATTGTTATCACATGTTTTCTAGTCTATTTGCATCAAAGGATCCGTATTCTCGAACATGTGAAGTACAAATCCCTCGTTTACAAAAAATTCAATATTTGCACTAAGTGGAAGGACAAGCCATTCTCTCCTCGAAATCCAAAGATGCCATGTGATACCATGTGGAGATATAAGGACATTTAATACGTGATATATTTCCTTATATATTCTAATTTTTGTCCTAAAACCCTAATTTTTTTATCTGGTAATAATTACTTATTTTTCTTCCTAAAACACAAATTCAGAAACCGTAATTCCTTATATATATAATTATACATAGTACATTTGATTGTATATTCTAATTCTTTTTCTAATATATATATATATATATATATATATATATATATATATATATATATATATATATATATATATATATATATATATATATATATATATATATATATATATATATATATGATATACATACTACTATTAAACTTAAAATCCTATTTTTGATATATTTAATTATATATATTTATTTTAATTAAAAACCCCTAGCTCTTTTCATATTTAGTTATGTATGCTAATATTTATCATAGAACCCTAGTTCTTTACATATGTATTTATATATACTAATTTTAATCTTAAACCCCTAAGTATTATATATCTAATTATATATAGCACATTTGATTATATATACTAATTTTTCCTAATTTATATATATATTATTATTAAACATAAAGCCATATTTTTCATATATTTAATCATATATATCTATTTTATTTCAAAAACCCTAATTTCATAAATATTTCACTATACATTATACATTCGATTATATATTCTAGTTGTTTACTATATATATATATATATATATATATATATATATATATATATATATATATATATATATATATATATATATATTTGATTATATATATTGACGTTAAACCTAAAATCCTATTTTTATATTTAATTGAACTCAAAGGGACTAATTTCTTATATATTTAATTATACATAGTACATTTGATTATATATTCTTAATGTTTTACTTGTTTTTATATATATTTGACTATATATACTAATATTTAACTTAGAACTATATTTTTATATATTTAATTATATATATTTATTTAAATTCAAAAACCCTATCTCTTTTCATATTTATTTATGTATACTAATATTTATCATATATTATGTTTCTTAGGATTTCACGTACATACACATAGCACATTTAATTATATATACTTATTCTTTTCCTAAATTATATATATATTTGATTATATATATATATATTAATATTCAACCTACAACTTTAGTGTCTATATATATATATATATATATATATATATATATATATATATATATATATATATATATATATATATATATATATATATATATATATATATATATATATATATATATATATATATATATATATATATATATATATATATATATATATATATATATATATATATATATAGAATTAAAAACCCTAATATCTTATATATCTATTTACACTTAGTACATTTGAGTATATCTTCTACTTTTTTTCACTAATTTGTATATAGGTTTGATTATATATATTAATATTAAGCTTAAAATCATTTTTCTATATTTAATTAGATATATTTATTTTGATTCCAAAAGCTTAATTTCTTATATATTTAGTTATACTTAGTACATTTGATTATATGTTCGAACTTATTCCCTAATTTTTATTTTGATAATATAAATTCATATTAAACGTAAACCCTATTTTTATATATTTAATTATATGCATTTATATTAATTCAAAAAACCTAATTTTCTATATATTTAATTATACATAATACATTTGATTATATATTCTTATTTTATTTCTAATTTTTATTTGATTATGTATATTTAAATTAAACCTAAAACCCTAAAGCTAAAACATGTATATGTGTGTATGTATATGGGACATCTGTATATGTGTGTGTATGTGTATATGCATGTATGTGTATTTGTATATGTGATGTCTCTGTATGTGTATATGCATGTACGCATGTTTATATATATGTGTATGTGTATATGCTTATATGTGTGTATGTATATAAAGCCAAAAACCCTAATCCTAAAACCCTAACCTAAAACATGTATATGTAGGTATGTGTGTATGTATATGTGACGTGCGTGTATGTGTATGTGCGTGTATGCACCTACATATATATGTATGTGTATATGTGTGAATATGTGTATATGTGTATATGCATGTGTATGAATGTAAAAACCCTAAAACTCTAATCCTAAAGCCCTAATCCTAAACCCCAATCCTTAATCATGTATATATGTCCATGTGTGTATGTGTACATGTGCATATGCATATGCGTATGTATGTAAAAACCCTAAAACCCTAATTCTAGAACCCTAACCCTAAAACATGTATATGTGTATATGTGCGTATGTGTGTATATATATGTATGTGTATATGTGTGTATGTATGTAAAACCCTAAAACCCTAATCCAAAAACCCTTACCCTAGAATGTGTGTGTCTATGTGTATCTGTATTTGTGACTATGTGTGTCTAAGTGTATGTGTATGTGTGAGTATGTGCATGTGTGCATATGCCTATGTGTATGTGAGTATGTGTGTGTATATGTATGTTTATGTGTATTTTTGTATGCACACACACACACACACATATATATATATATATATATATATATATATATATATATATATATATATATATATATATATATATATATATATATATATATATATATATATATATATATATATATATATGTATGTATATATGGATGTGAGTACGTGTGTCTATGTGTATGTGTATTATGTATATGTTCAATAGTCATACCATTGTAAGGGTATGACCATGATATGGCTGGCATCCGTATAGGACTCATATGTTGTAGTGAAAAAAAGACTAAAGAAAATAGAAAGAAAACAAATTGAAAAAAAATCAATGAGAAAATATAGAAAAACCTTGAGAAAATAGTTCTTTTTGTTTCTAATAATAATATTGGAAATATGTATCTTATTTTTATTGGAAAAAGAAACATACACACACCAAGGCTTACAACCTTTATAGAAAATTCTTTTTTAACAAAATAATAAAAACCATGAAAACTTCTTTTCAAAATTCTTTAAGGAAATAAACTTGAAATTTCAATTGCAAGAATAAAGCCTTCACCAAACGTTGACAATTTATTTGTTGTTTTGTATAGAAGAATTAAATAAAATAATTTTTGTTCTTTCAATTGAAGTGATGTTTTATTTGGAGTCCTTTTTTTATGAAAAGAGCAAAGAAATCATGGAAACTAATCAAATGTGAGTTTGAACAACATGAGAATGGCCGAGAAATGTTGAAGGGGATGATAATTGCTCTAACAAGGGGACATTGGTTCCTAAATGTGGAGGAAACAATGAAGGAGGCAAAACAACACTTGATAAGCATACCTAGAATGAAAATGACCAAAGGGAATATTTAAGATGCCAATGCACATAGACGAGTGGATTTACTACAACATAAATGATATTAGAAAAGGCATGGATATTTATAAAGACATAAATAAACTCACGAACTTTGAGCAAGAAGTACTAAATATGGCAGTCCGATTGTTCCATCAGCACTTTTGTTCAATTAAAATGGAAAGGAATACCCAAACTCACAAGGCGATGACTTTGGCCTTGATGAAGAGTAGAGGATCTAGGAAAATGGATATGTCAAGCTACATAATAAAATATATCTATGAGATTATTGCATACTCGAAATACAAGAAATTCCTAAGAGGTGGAAAAATACTAACGAGCATCATCTACATAGCATTGCAAGGGGAAGAGGAGCTAGAGAAAACGCTAAGCTACTAGGAATTGGAGGCCTATGTGGCTGCCCAATCTTCTAGGTTTCCAAATTTAGCAAGGAGGAGGAAAGAAGAAATAGGGGTGTCTCCTAAGCTTACCACGCAAAAAAATACCGAGAAATCAATGTCTAAAGTGATGAACATGGTAGGAGGAAAGCCCTTAAAGAAGAGATTGAAGTTTGTTGAAGAAGGTTCTAGCAAGGAGAACTAATAAAAAGATGACCTTATTGAAGTAGAGAGTCCAAAGAGGAGGACATCACCATCAAGCTAAAAGAAGGCCCAAGGAAGGCATGAATTCAATTGGAAGAGCCAGCAGAAGAAGAATTCATAGCAGCACAGAGACAAGCTCAAAGTGATAGTGCTCCATGTCCTCCCATTTCCACAAAACAAAATGTGAGTGAAAACAAAAGAAGAAATTATGAATAAGAATATCAAAAAATGCTGGAAGATTTCTCAAACAAAGCCACTCATTGGACTGAAAATGACCTATAGGTGTATGAAAAAATGCATGGCTAAGGAGCAAAGGAACTTGATGGTACAAAAAAAGGTCAAAAAGGTAAAGCCAACAAAGGATAAAGAGGTGCTACAAGAGCAAGTGAAAAATAAAAGAGAAAAGGAAGATAGGAAAGAATAGGAAGAGGCATGGAAAGAACACGGAAGCAAAAAAAGAATGTCAACAACCACCGCCGTTTCTGGAACCGCCAGCTACTTTGCTAGAAGGAGGGTCAGTCCTGGTACATAGACAAGACATGCCATTAATGTGTGTGCCACATCCTCCAAAGCAAGAGAAAGAAGAAGTACAAGAAGAAACAAGGGAAGGGTTGAGAGAAGGAGAACTTCATTTTCTTGAAGATTTTGAAATGTCATCTAAAGAAGAGAAGCTATTGGATGCTTTTGACATCCAATGAAGGACCTAAAGCTAGAAGTAGACATATATGATTTCTTTGATGCATCTATGGATTTGGGCTCCAAGTAGTTCAAGAAGTATTAGAAGAGGAACAAGCACAAACAGTGGTTTTGATCATTTGAGTAATGAATGAAAATGAAGAGAACATTAATGAGCTTGTAGAAGACCTTGTGGAAGAGGAGGATGACATGCAAGAGGAAGAGGAGGATTGAAGCTGATGCCAAGGAGGAGGAGGAAGGCAACGAAGATGCACAAGGCTTGGAAATAAAAGAGGTAATCACAGATCTCATTAGCTTAGTAAAATGCACCATGAAGGAGGGAAATGAGAATAGAGACCATGAAGATGAGGAGGGCAACCAAGGACTTGAGTGTGCAGAATTTGGTAGTCCTAGGTTTAAGATTCAAGAAATTATGCAACAAGAAGAAGAGGGTAAAGATTTGATAAAAGCATTGGAAGAAGACCTAGCCAAGGTGCAAGAAGTAAAACAAGAAATATAGAAGGATGAAACACAAGAACAAGAGGCAAAACACGAGCAACAACTCATCATAAGAGAGACAACAAAAGAGAGGCCAGCAAGGCACATGGAAGAAATCAAGGCCATACTTCATGACAAGATGGCAGAGATCTCTAAAGGTTCTAGGATGGCCATACTAGAAGGCCTTAAGATGGTGAAGACAAAAGATCACAACTAAAGCTACATCTTCAAGATGAACATCAAGTAATTAAGATTCTGAAACAAAATCAATCTCCCTTGGAAGATAATGCTTATCTTCAAGATGATATTATCAAAATGACCCAAGAAATGGTATTGCGAGCACAAAAACCAATGATATGAATGAAGAAAATCAAACTCTTAGGTCAAATTTTGAGAAGATGATACAGGAAAAAGACAATGAATAACATGGAAGCCAAGTAAGGCGTGCATCTATAGAATAGAAGGTGAAGAAATATGAGACATTACTCCCAAATAAAGAGTCAAAGTTGAAAGTACTACAAGAGGAATGTTAAAGAAGGGAGCAAGAGTATCAAGGGAAGGACAAAGAGATCGAAAATCACAAAAGAAAATACGATATATTGTATTCATCTTTTAAGAAAGTCAAGGAGCATAACGAGGAACTACTCTTTATGCTAGATCTTCATAGTAACACAGCCATATAGGGCAATGAAGAGTTTGAGAGAGTTAAAGAACTAGAAAAAGAGATATAAGAATTCGAAAAAAAAGAAAGACTGCAAGAAGAGGTTGAAAATAGAAATAAAGATGAGGAAAATATGATAAAATTGATGTTCCAAGTAAAACAAATGGAAGAGGACCATCAGAGGTTTAAGATGTAGGTTTGGCGAGAAAATCAAGAATAGAAACAAAATATAGAAAATGATTTTCAAAGCATGAAGGATTGCAAGCAAAGAACCCAAGGAATGGAAAGATGGATTAGAGAACAAGCTAAAGAACAAGTACAGGATTTAGAAGAATTGAGACTCATCCCTATCTGGGACATAGGGATGGAAGCAACAGAGGAAATGGATATGAATGTAGCATCTCATAATCTTGATCAGGAGCAAATTAAACGAGCTTGTACATTACTTGTAGATAGAAATAACAGATTTGATACCTAAAATAATTATATGATAGATATGAACCGAAACTTCTTAGCTTTTTAGTGGAATGCAAGATTTGGTCAATATCTTCAATCTCTCACCACTTTTATTTTCAGCCCTGATCAAGGGAATGTTGGTCAAGCCCTGATCACACATGGTGATGAAGTACTTACAGAGTTAGACCTCTGGCATAAGAGGTTAGACACTTCAATGAAAAAGGAATTAAAACCATGGTGGAGAATCAATCTGTAATAGGGCTACCAAATGTAAGAAGCCAACATATGATCTACAAGTGTGAAGCTTGTCAGATGGGAAAGGCACATAGATTATCATTTCAGAAGAAAGGTTTCAAGCATGATGGTTTGCTGGAGCTCATACATACAGATGTATGGGGACCAACAAAAGAAGGATCAATCAATGGGTCTAGGTATATAGGTCAAGGAACTAAAAGTCCCATCTAGTACTAAACCAATTTATGCACCACTTCCTATTAAGAGAGATATGAACTTATAGATACTTCTTGAAACTATGTACTTTTACCGACTTGTTACCATTTTTCCATTTTGTACCTTCTATCCTAGAGGGATCTTGGCTGAGAATGAGGCAAGACTTCAAGTTATTTCAGGCACTGATTATGTTTCTTAATAGGAACATTTTTTTGTAGTCCACTCTCCAATGTGGGTGAATGTCCTCAAATTTGATATATTGTCTTTTGTCTTGAACTAGAGATGCTTCCAAATACAAAACCCTTTATTTCGTGATGTGTTAGCTCTTTAGAGGTTCACATAATCCACAACCTTGATTCCCTTGACAGACAGCCAGATTGAATTGTTCTGCCTAATACCAGCAACTAACTTACATACTTCATTGATCTTGAGTTAAGTTTTTATCTTCTTCCAATTTTTCCACATCCAAGACACCAAATCCAAGTCTCTAGGAGTACCAAGAAGAGGACATAATAACAAAGTGAGTAAATCATAATTCTTCCAAGATGAAAGATCAACAAACCTATCTCTTGTGTTCCTAAAAATCTGTTTGGCCCAGGCTATCCATATTGCTCCAAGATCTAATTATTCATGTCACCAACGTATTGACTAAACCTTCAATATCCTAATTAATGCCAAACGTGTCTGAGTCTTTAATTTTTTACTTGTACATATAGTCCATTGGATTTAAGGCACGCCTCTCCTATTGAGATTGCCCGAGATACTCTTGGTATCTTTTTCCGTAGTTTATTTGGAATAACGGACTCAGAGATACCGTTGATACAACAAATATGAATGTCCTAGAGTAAACAAAGAATGTATAACATCGACATTTCCTTCGGACACTACACATGCATCAGAAAATTGTGATAAGGATCGTAAGCAATATACAGAGAACACTAGTAGACGAGACGTGCAAGAGTTTGTGCAAAAGTAGGACAAGATCTGAAAAAGTTTGTGCAAAAGTAGGACTTTCTCTATATCATTAACGGGTGGAGAAGCGTATCTAACAGTTGGAGAGTCCGAATTTCACTAAAAGAACTGCAACTTGATGCTATGGGACACAGCGCTAGACTTTGCATATGGGCGAAGAGTCTCTTATATGTAGCTTAATGACAGAAAGAAGATGCAACGAAGATTTAAAGATAATGGTTCGCGTTCAGTTTCGACTCTGCTTCAGAATTTGAGATCCATGTGAAGCGACGATTTGCTTTCCATGTGCAATTGTCAAAAGTCGCCTTAACAGTCAAGTGAGTGCTTTCTGTTCCACACTAAGCTTACCAGAACCTTTCCATCTTTGTCAGGAACTCAAGCATTACCACTCAACCAACTCTCCCTTGACAACATGCTTATTTCTTGAGTCCACAAAACTTTATCTATGGTTACCGAAATTGTCAGCACCTTCAAGGTCTCCTTCTCATCATCAGATTTTCACTTTACCCCCCCCCCCCCCCCCCTCCCCAAAAAAAAAAAAAAAAATCCCCCTCTCTCTCTCAAACCTTTTTTCGTTCCACTAAAGAAATTTGATGGATCACCTCTCATCTCAATTCACACCATAGAATTCCATATAATAGAGGTATATACATTTTTCAATTTCCATCTATTAGATGTGTTTTCTTTCCAAGTCTCGCGTCGTTAGCTTAAAATGTTCGAAAGATCAAAGTGGAATGCAAGATTTGGTCAATATCTTCAATCTCTCACCACTTTTATTTTCAGCTAGCAATATTAATCCCCAATCACCCACTATTCCTTCATGCGTTCTTTTGTATCTCTGCTGATGCAAATTTCTTCGATGAAGGTATACGTTATGCTTGAGAACCACACAGACTATCATTTTTTGAACCCAGTCGGCTCGTTTCCTTAGATGCCACATTATATTTAATGCGATTGGTATTTGGTCGATTCATCTCTCCGAAATTTGGAAAAGGAATCAAAACACTAGGTTTGTGAAATGGGAAATTTGTCGTAAGTATTGGTTTTCTACGTCGTTCAAGCTAAAATTTGCTGTTAGAGGTTACAAAATTTTAAGATAAAAAAAAATCTTCAGTTATTTTAGCTCCATTTGTGATATTAGTCAAGAGCTACAATATTTTAAGATAAAATGAAAAAAAAAAGCTATAATCTTCAGTTCTTTTAACCCGTTTTTAATAGTGGTCGAGAGTCCTTGTGCAGAGTGAAGCAATAGAATCTTGACGGCTCTGGAGATTTCATAATGCTTCGTAGATTCTTTGTCAAATTAAGAAATTACTGCGCCAGTCCATTGTCGATGTGGAGTTCGATAACCAAATGAGGAATATGCGTTATCACGCGTTGACGTGCACGCCATTCTGAGTTTTTGAAAGAATGTCGAAAGCAAAGGTTTCAGATATTCAAAGTTCTTCAACGGAAGAAAAGAACAGCAAAGAGTTCATAAAGAAACAGACAATACTGGTTGTCTGTATAGTCTTACATCTCCGGAATTCAAAGTTTTGACTCTCCAATAAGCTTATATTTCGAATTTCCAGCATTATTGGTCATTGCTTCAGCTAAGTCTCTTGCTATTTTTTTTTCTCTGCTTTCAAATACCGATCTGCACGAGGATGATGATAGTTGCATGGTTTTCTATTTGCGATACTCATTAGTTATCTCAACGTTGGAAGAGACATTTAACCAGTGTTCCTCCGATAACATCATCTTTCGGCTTGCAATTATAGATGATCGACGCCTTAACAGTTTCGAATAATAAGGAACCAGAAAGTCGTCGATGCTGCTGCAGCAGAATCATTTACATTTGTCGTATTCTCACGTCGCATGCATGTGCGGTGCGTTCTCAATAGCAGATTTTTCCTGCACACGCAGCCGTGTGCAACGGATTTCCATGTAGTAGAATGAAAATTCTGATATGCATACGCATAGTTTTACAATACGTTTTTAACCTCTTTTCTGTACATACAGTACGAAATGCACGTTCACAGTGCGCCAGCTAATCTATACGCTCATATTCATTCACTGTTTCAGTTCTGGATCAACACACTTACTCTGCACCAAGACATTTAGATGTCTTTCAATATCATGTGATCTGCAATATTCACTCTGCACCACCAAGACATTTAGATGTCTTTCAATATCATGTGATCTGCAATATTCTAGGTATACTTAAATTCACGATCATGTAGGGACAAAATTCACGATCACGTAGAGATGAAGTTCACGATCATGTAGCAACGAAATCAACGACCATGGAACGACAAAAATGTATTACATTAACCATTGCTATGCCTTAGTATTCCTTGTAGTGGCAACATTCTAAGTATACTTGAATTTTGATCGAAACTATTGTTCTAATCATTGATGGGCATGGATGTCTTCTCGTATTTCCTAAGGACTAAGATTTTCGGTGAATGACGAAGGGTTAGAAAATTGATATTCTAGTATTTGGATGTGCTTTTATTATTTCAGCTACATCATGTGCACTTTCATTGAGAGAAACCACGATGTGCCTTACTGCTTCATTTATAAACAGAACGCTCATGGTATACACTGTAGGTAGCCTTTGTAGCAATGTAATATAAACCCATAATCGATGGTTCATTTAATTCATGTGTATTCACTCTTGTTATCCAGATTAGATTTGAAAGTTTATTTCAATAGAAAAAAGGGATCTTTTTTTGTTTTCATTCTCGTACTCATATATCTAGACGGTTTTACTCGGCTAGTGCACTCAAATATCCTCGTACAAGACTATTATCAAGAAGGTTATTCAAACTATTTTTATTGAAAAGCACCCTTAAAAAAATCATGGACATTCTCGACTCCTCGTAACTCTTCTAAAGCATGTTGAGTTCTTCGGATGCGCATCTTTACTTTATGGGTGATGGAGTGATCCTTAGTTGGATAAGAGAGTATCCTCAACGTCTTGAAGATTCTACAAGGCTATGAAGACTCGCTTTCCTTCACCAACTTGACATATTGTCACACCAACTGCAATTTTGGAAAGAATAATGGGGAACATTCAATCTTCTATATCGACATTTGGATGATATTGAAGGTTATCCAAGCTATGTATAAATCAAATTACAATTTTTTACATATCTTGGAACTATTCAGCATAATGAAAAGCGGGATTCCTAAATCAGAGACTATTTGTACACAAGCAATATGTTAAGTGAACTGGTAAAGCTTGCCTCTGCGTTGTTGTTGTTTTTTGGTTCTCTTGTAAAGGTTCTTTTGCATGGAGAGGTTATTAATTTAGGATGATGTTCATTCATTTCTTGAGCCATGGTCCACACCACTTGACTATCTTCATTCATATATATGGGTTCTTTGGCATTCCATCAACTTGAACATTTGAGTGTTCATGGGTCTTGTGTGAAAGAAGTTGGAGAAAATTGGAGAGGCTTGAAGAGTTGAGTGGTCAAGTGGTCAAATTGGTCTAGCAAACTAGCATAGGACCAAAACTATCTCTTTGGATATGTAAAGTAGACCTTTTAGGCTTATTTTTAGTGCAATAAAGTCCGATAAATACTTTGGAACATCAAAAGGAACAAGTTGATGCAAAATAGATAACTTTTAGCTTGACTAGCTAAGAAAAACCTTCTAAAAATGGATGGAAGTTGTGACTTCAGTCACTGAGAGCAGCCAGCACAATAACAATCGGGAAAATTCCTCTTTAGAGAGTGTGATACATAGGGTTGGCCTAGTAAAATGCTTAAAAGCCCTAATTTATAACAAATTCAGAAGGAGAAATCACCTTTACACTAAATTGGTGTCATCCTGATTTTTTAGGGATGTGCAAAAAATGACCTCGAGACTAAAAAACTTGAATTTCTCTGAACCAATGAATAAAATGACCTAAAAATTTATACACATAAACGATACGATTATACCTTTCTAATTCGTTCTTAAACACTAGATTTGAACATCTATAGACTGAGCAGCAATCTCTACACATTGGATGAGTTTTAGGAAGATGGAGCAAAAAACTAAAGTGGCACCAAGCAGTGATCAAGAAGTATATGTATTGCTTCAAATAAAAAATCTACTTAATGTACAAATGTTTTGGAGTCTTTCTATGGAATCTTGAGGACATGAACACACATTTTTCTTCATCAATTTGAATTTGAAATTAGACAAGTTTGGTAGTTTAGATTCATTTGAATCTTTTCCTACAATCTAGGAAAAAAGAAAAATGATGTCATCTCCACTTCTTGATTGATTGATTGAGAATCAATGTAAACCACTTCTAACTCATGGATTTAATGCCTTTTACTTTTTTGTTTAACAAAGGTAAATACCTTGAACCTTATAATAAACTTTCATAAGTGATCAACCAATTATTAAAAAGAAAATATGTGCACATAAGTGCTATTCTTCAACGTACATAAATATGGTGGATGGTGCCATTCCATCCTGATGTTGGAGATCCAAAAGAAAGATAAAACAAAAACGGCTTTAATGTCGTTCTCTCTTAATTGAAGCAACAAAAGGTCTGGGTATCGTTCTCAATAAGAAAAGAAAGCTCTTTTGTACCACAACCTTTTAAGGGAACACAAAAATACTTGATTGAACGTTCAAGTGTGGTAGCAAGATAGGACGTGTAGAATATCTAGCTGCAAGGGCATTCAAGACCTCAGGAATAAGACCACCTATTGTTTTGATTCTTTTTCTATTTGCAAGAGATGAGTCGACCAGGTTAAAGATATTGATTTATACTAATTGCATTAAATATAAGCATCCAAGCATGAAAATATATTTCTTATATTGCTATATTTTGACATGTATTATGTTCTCAGATATTGACCAAATCTTGCATTCTACTTTAATGATTCGAACATTTTAAGCTAAGGAAGCGGAACTTGGAAAGAAAACACATCTGCATCCTTTCTATCAATTTTCACTTAAAGACTGGACTTTCAAAAGACTAAGTACATTAAATGACTCCACAAACATTTGGAAATTGAAAAACATATTCACCTTTATTATAGGGAATTCTATGGTGTGAATTGAGATGAAAGATGATCCATCAAATTTCTTTAGTGGAAAGAAAAAATGTTTAAGAGAGAGAGAGAGACACAGAGAGAGAGGCAGTTTTTTTTTTTTGGTTCGGGGGGGGGGGGGGGGGGGTAAAAGTGAAAATCTGATGAAATGAAGGACAACTTGAAGGTGCTGATAGTTTGGGTAACCATCGGTGAAGTTTTGTGGACTGAAGGAATAAGCGTGTAGTCAAGGGAGAGCTGGTTTAGTGGTAATGCTTGAGTTCCTAAGAAAGAGGAAAGGTTCGAGTAATGGTTGGGGATTTTAAATCCGGAGATTTTAAATCCAACCTATGCTATGTTGGATGCACTCCAGTTGTAAGCTTTGGGTGTTTGTAAATATTCAAGCGTGGAAAAGAAAGCACTCAGTTGATTGTTAAGTCACATGGAAAGCTTACTTGCCGTCGTGTATGACAGTCCGAGTTGTCTTGCAAATCGTCGTCTCACATGGATCTCAAAATTCTAAAGCAGAATCAAAACTGAACGCAAACCATTATGTATAAATCTTCGTTGCATCTTCTTTCTGTCATTAAGCTACGTATAAGAGACTCTTCGCCCATATGCAAAGTCTAAGAAGGTGTCCCATAGCATCAACTTGCAGTTTTTTTGCTGACATTCTGACCCTCCAGCTGTTAGATCCAGCTTCTTCACGCGTAAAAGATATGCAAAAAATTCTATTCGATTCTTTTGCAGAAACTTTTACAGGTCTGGTTTTCTAGTGTTTTCTGTATATTGCTTAGGATCGTTATCACAATTTTCTCATGCATGTGTAGTGTCCGATGGAAATGTCGATGTTACACACTCGTTGTTTAGTCTAGGGCCTTTGTATTTTTCGTACCAACGATATCTGTGATTCCTTTATTCCAAATAAACAAGACATGTGCTAATTGCACTAGTGAAGCCTACCTCTACTTTGTTGTTTTTCTTTTGTTCTCTTGTAAAGGTTCTTTTGCATGCGGAGGTTATTAACTTAGGCTGATGTTCATTCATTTCTTGAGCGATGGTCCAAGCCTCTTGACTATCTTCATTGGTATGTATCTCTTCTTTTGCACTCCATAAACACGAACATTTGAGTGTTTATGGGTCTTATGTGAAAGAAGTTGGAGAAACGTGGAGACGCTTGGACAGTTGAGTTGTCAAGTGGTGAAGTTGGTCCAGCAAACCAACATAGGACCAGCCCTATCTCTTTGGATATGTAAAGTAGACCCTTTAGGCTTATGATAAGTGCAATAAACCCCAATAGGTACTTTGGAACATCAGTAAAGGAGGCTGGAATAGTGGTAAACCTAAACACTTTGAACGTGATTGCAAGTTGAAGAATCATTATAACTTGAGGCAGTAGAATAACTATGCATCCACAACTGCAGATGATTCTGAGAAGCTCTTCATGGTTCAACAACACATGATGAATACGATGTGTGTTGGTGTTTCAAAATCAAATGATAATGTATGGCATGTTGATTCACATGCTTCAAATCACATGACCAGTCATGCTGAATGGTTTAGTACTTTGCAAAAATTGTCAGTTCTTGGATATGTTGAAACAGGTGATGACACATCAAATCCTATTGAGCATACAAGAAACCTAGCACTATCGATGGAGGATGGAAAGGTAAAACATCTTGCTGATGTGTTGCATGTTCCAAATATAACAAAGAATCTTGTTTTTGTTGGACAAATGGTTGACCTGGGATTACAAGTCATGTTCAATGATGATGGATTATATGTAGAAGAGTACAAGTAGGATGGACGATTGGTTGGGAAAGGAAACAAAGTGGGTAGGATGTTCACCTTAAATGTGAAGATTCCTGAAATGAATTCAGCCATGTTTGCAAAAGGTGCATGAATTGTTGCAGATATAGAGATGTGGCACAAATGGATTGGACATGCGAACTTGCAAAGGCTGAAATTAATGCAGTCAAAGGAGATTGTCCATGAGCTACCAAACTTCAAAGTTGCAGAAATGCAAAAGGTATGTGAAGCATGTCAATTTTGTATACAGTCAAGAGCATCATTTTCACATGACAAGCATGTTAGTGAGAATGTACTAGAAGTAGTACATACAGATGTTTGGGTTCTTGCAAAGAGCACATCTATGGGCAGTTGTAGGTTCTATGTTACTTTCATTGATGATCATATACGCAAAGTATGGGTATTTTTCATGAAAGAGAAGAGCAAGGTGTTCACTCACTTCCAGAATTTTAAAGCTATGGTGGAAAAGCACACAGGGAAGTACATTTAGACATTAAGATCTGATGGAGGAGGTGAATACATGTCAAATGAGCTCAACAGTTTTCTAAAAAATCATGGAATTCAACATTAGTTCTCATCCAAGTACACACCACAAAAGAATGGCATTGCTGAATGCAAAAATAGACATATTGCAGAAATAGCAAGAGCCTTGATGGCTCAGAAGAATATGCCTCATTGTTATTTGGCACAAGTTGTGCATACTATTGTATACATCATGAACAAAACTCCAACTACTGTTGTACATCAAGTTACACCTTAAGAGAAGTTTACACGTAAAAAGCCAAACTTATCACGTTTGAAAGTTTTTGGCTATATTGCATATGTACATGTCCCAAATGAATTGAGGATGAAGCTTGATCCAAAAGCAGAAAAGTGTGTCTTCATTGGATACTCCCTTGAGCAAAAGGGATATAAATGTTATAACCCACTCACACAACTGATAAAAGTGAGCAGAGATGTGGTATTTGATGAAATTTCAAGCTTCTATGCACATGCCAAAGAGGGACTGAATCTTGAACCAAATGACAAAGAAAATGCTGAAAAATCAGGTGCAGAATCTCAAGTTTTGAGCGGACCGGATACATCACCAAGCAATAGTTCCAACTCCAATCCATGGAGTGGAAGATTGCATGGAAATTTCAGTCCATCAAATTCCTAATACATCCAAAAAAGGTAAAGAAAAGCTTTTCGCAGGTCATAAAACATGTGCAAGATTTGAAGACATTGATGGAGATTCAACCGGTTTAGAAAAGAGTCTTGATGAGGAACTTGGATTGCCCTGTCTGAAGACTCCAGAAGTAAGAAGGGCACATGCAGATGATACAAGGAGAAGTGACCCAGGACCAAGAAGATTTGGGAGGATGCGGAATTCAGTGGCAACGATTGACGTATGATAGTTATATGGCTCTGCATTGTGCCTACATGATAAAGGTAATACAAGATGTTGAACATTCTTGCTTTGAAGATGCAATTGGAATTGCAGATTTGAAAAAAGCTATGGATGAGGAGATGGCTACACTTTATGGAAATGATACATGGAAGCTAGTTCTGTTGCCGCAAGAAAAGAAACCCATAGGCTGCAAATGGGTTTACAAGGTAAAGCATAATGCTGATGGTAGCATAAGCAGGTACAAAGCACCATTGGTAGCTAAAGGATATGCACAGACATATGGCATTGATTATGAGGAAACATTCAACCCCATAGCTAAAATTTCTACTGTCAGAACACTTGTTGCATTAGCTACAACAAAAAGATGGACTTTGCTTCAGATAGATGTGAAGAATGCTTTCCTACATGGTGAGTTAGAGGAAGAAGTATATATGGACTAGCAACAAGGGTATGAAGATTCAAAGCATCCAGAATATGTTTGAAGGTTGCAAAAGGCTTTGTATGGGCTGAAGCAAGCCCCTCGTGCATGGCATGCAAGGATTGCTCATTACTTAACCAGCAATGGGTTTTCTATGTCTGATGCAGATCACTCACTATATGCAATGAAGGCTGATGATGGCATCACTATTATGGCTATTTATGTTGATGACCTGATTGTGGGTGGTGATAATGAAGGAAGCATCAAAGAGGTAAATCAACTTCTTATGGAGGAATTTGAAATGAAAGATCTAGGTGTCTTGCGCGATTTCTTGGGCATTGAGTTTATACATACATAAACAGGTATATGGATGTTGCAAAGGCAATGTGCCTTGAATATGCTGCAAAAGTATGGTATGGCTGATTGTAAGCCAATTTCTATTCCATTAGATCAGAATTTGAAGTTGGATACTACATCAGGTGAAGCATTGGAAAATGCTACTATGTACAGGAAAATTGTGGGAAGTCTTTTATATCTCACAATTACAAACCCTCATCTAAGTTATACTCTTGGAATTGCAAAATCAGTTTGTGCACGTTCCCAAGAAGCCACATTTGCATGCTCTGAGGTGCACTCTAGGTTATGTGAGTGCTACTTTGGATTATGCATTGTTTTATGGGGCTGGTGTAGATTTGCAGGTTTATGGATACACCGATGCAGATTGGGCTGGTAGCATTCCAGATAGAAGATCCACTAGTGGTTTTCTATTCTCACTTGGGAGTGGAGCTTTTACATGGAGCAGCAAGAAGTAACCCATTGTTGCTTTGTCGAGTACAGAGGCTGAGTATAGAGGTGCTGTAATGGAAGCATGTGTGGCATCATGGCTAGAAATGCTGCTTGTAGATTTAGGTGTGGAAGTGGGAAAGCCTATCACTACTTATTGTGATAATCTTAGCCGCATACAGTTAGCATGAAATCCTCTTTTCGATGCTAGAACAAAGCATATCGAGGTACATTATCACTTCATCGGAGAGAAGGTATTAGAAGGTGATATTGATCTTGTTTATGTGAGAACAGATGAGCAAGTTGCTCATATTTTCACCAAAGCACTTGGAGCTGAGAAGTTGAAGAAGTTTCGGAAGATTCTTGGATTATAGGATATGGCATTGAGCTTGAGGGGGAGTGCTGAGATATCAAGCTCAACATGTGATGATCCAGGATGACACGTACAAATTTTTCGTTTCTTTGACATGTATAGTGGTCAGACCCATATATGCGAGGGATACTTCCTTGAGCTTTATTAGATTTATCTACCGAGAGTGATGGCACATTTGTTCCTTTCCAGCTCACTCATTCACGGACATTAGGTTTTTACTTATGTATTGATCTTTATATATTGCACTTGTTGTATTCTTGTTCTTTAGGTCATTCTTGTACATTTCTTTTTACGTAATAGAAGAAGAAGAAGAAGAAGAAGAAGAAGAAGAAGAAGAAGAAGATCATTCTTCCTTGCCTCAATCTATGTGTGTGCTTCTCCTTGAGAGTGAGAGTGTGTGTGTGAGCTCTCTTTTTCTCCTTCCTCATGACAACACTAAGCAATGATCAAGAAGTATATGTATTGCTTCAAATCAACAAACTACTTAATGTAGAAATTTTCTGGAGTCTTTATGTAAACTCTTGAGGATATGACCATGCCTTTTCTTCATCAATTTGAATTTGAAATTAGGTAGGTTTGGTAGTTTAGATTGATTGGAATCCTTTCCTACAATCTAGGAAAAGAGAAATGTGAAGTCATATCTACTTCTTGATTGATTGATTGAGAATCAATGTAAAACACTTCTAACTCATGGATTTTAGGCCTTTTACTTTTCCCTTAAACAAAGATAAATACCTTGAACCTTACAAGAAATGATCATAAGTGATCAACCAATTAATACAAAGAAAATATGTGTACATAAGTGCTATTCTTCAAGGTACATAAATATGGTAGATGGTCCCATTCCATCCAAAATGATGGATTTGATGTAGAAAATATCTTTCTCAAGCAAAATGCAAGCTTTTTGTTCCAGCATTGTGTAGACGAGAGTACGGAATGTCAGTTCTCCAATGATGTTGCAGATGCAAAAGAAAGATAAAACAAAAATGGCTTTAATGTCGTTCTCTCTTAATTGAAGCAACAATAGTTCTGGGAAATCGTTCTCAGTAAGAAATGAAAGCTCTTTTCTAGCACAACGTTTTACAGGAACAACACGGAAATACTTGGTTGAACGTTCAAGTGTGGTAGAAGGATAGGAGGTGTAGAATATCTAGCTGCAAGGGCATTCAAGACCTCAGGAATAAGACCACCTATTGTTTTGATTCTTTTTCAAAATTTCCAAGAAATGAGTCGACCAGGTTAAAGATCTTGATTTATACCAATTGCATAAAATATAAGCATCCAAGCATGAAAATATATTTCTTACATTGAGATATTCTGACGTGTATTATGTTCTCAGATATTGACCAAAGCTTGCATTCTACTTTAATGATTCGAACATTTTAAGCTAAGGACGCGAGACTTGGAAAGAAAACACATCTACATCCTTTCTATCAATTTTCACTTGCAGACTGGACTTTCAAAAGACTAAGTACATTAAGTGACTCCACAAAGATTTGGAAATTAAAAAACGTATTCGCCTTTATCATAGGGAACTCTATGGTGTCAATTCAGATGAGAGATGATCCATCAAATTTCTTTAGTGAAAGAAAAAATGTTTGAGATGAGAGAGAGAGAAAGAGAGAGAGAGAGAGAGAGAGAAAGAGAGAGGCGGCGGGTATATGTGTGTGTGTGTGTGGGGGGGGGGGGATAAAAATGAAAAACTGACGAAATGAAGGAGAGCTTGAAGGTGATGACAATTTCGGTAATCATCGGTGAAGTTTTGAGAAATAAGTGTGTAGTCAAGAGAGAGTTGGTTTAGTGGTAACGCTTGAGTTCCTGAGAAAGATGGAAAGATTCTGGTAATGGTAGGAGATTTTAAATCCCACTTATGCTATGGTGGGCCCTCCAGTTGTAACCTTTGGGTGTTTGTAAATATTCAAGTGTGGAGAAGAAAGAACTCAGTTGATTGCTTACTTGCCATCGTGTATGATAGTCCGAGTTGTCTTGCAAATAGTCGTCTCACATGGATCTCAAAATTCTGAAGGAGAATTGAAACGGAACGCAAACCATTATGTATAAATCTTCGTTGCATCTTCTTTCTGTCATTAAGCTACGGATTAGAGACTCTTCGCCCATATGCAAAGTCTAAGACGGTGTCCCATAGCATCAACTTGCAGTTTTTTTGCTGACATTCTGACCCTCCAGCGGTTAGATCCAGCTTCTTCACGCGTAAAGGATATGCAGAAAACTCTATACGATTCTTTTACAGAAACTTTTACAGGTATGGTCTTCTAGTGTTTTCTGTATATTTCTTACGATCCTTATCACAATTTTCTCATGCATGTGTAGTGTCCGATGGAAATGTCGATATTATACATTCGTTGTTTAGTCTAGGGCGTTCGTATTTGTCGTACCAACGGTATCTGTGAGTCCGTTATTCTAAATAAACTACGGCAAGGGATACCAAGAGTACCTTTGGTGCCGTAGTAGAAAAGACTCAAAATCCAGCGGACTATATGCGCAAGTAAAAATGACTCAGACAGGTTCGGCATTTAGGATATTGAAGGGTTAGTCAATAAGTTGCCGGTATGGATCATTAAACCTTGGAGCAATATGGATAGCTCTTAGGTTCATTGATATGTCCAATTTTTTCTTGTAGTGCATTGAGTGCACTGCATGCTTGCAAAAAGGCGTCGACTACCTAACATCCAATAAGTACTTTAATTTTAGGCTTTAATGTAATTTGATGTTTAATGCACTTCAATGTACTTTAATGAACTTTTGATTTCATATCTACTTGATGTAACATTTGATGTGACATCTTCACTTGATCTTAGATTTCTACTTATTAAAAAAGGTCATTCATCTTCAGTCTTCTTTGAATTGAGTGAAGATGAGCTCAATCTTTTCAGTGGATGCTTGGGCATTAGCTTCCCCTACTCATATTGATACAG
>CM035410.1:49517460-49522460 GCA_020310875.1 Ceratopteris richardii
ATTCAAAGCTAGAGGACTACCCACCAAGGATGAACAAGAGAGGCTCAACCAATGGTGTGCAAAGGATGCTTTGGCAAGGTCTTATCTTCTTAACTCTATATCTGATTTCCTTTTACCTCATATAAGGAACTGTAAGACTTCCCAAGAGACTTGGGAAACTCTGTCAACATATTTTTCTTCCAACACAAGGGCCAGGAAGAATCAACTGTGGATTGAATTCACAACTCTTAGGAAGCAGCCCAAGCAATCAGTCTCAGAGTATGTGACGAAGATTAAAGATGTGGCAGACCAATTAGCAAGCATTGGAGAGGAGATTGAAGAGGAGCAAATAGTCAGGCAAGTAAAAAATGGACTCAAGGCAGATGATAAGTGGGAAAGCTTCACCACTGCAATGGACCTCTACATGGACATACATACCCCAGATCTCACAACACTCATGGGCCAACTATTCACACATGAAGCAAAGTTTACAAAGGCAGGAGATCAATCAAAAGGTAACAACCCCTCTGCTCTATATACTGATAAAAAGGTTAAAGATAAAGGTAAAAGTAAGAAGGTTGATGAAGGTTCTACCTCCCAAGCAAACTATGCAGGGAGAGGTAGATCCTCAAGAGGAAGAGGCAGAGGAGGTAAGTCAGGTAGGGGGAGACCCTACAACTCATCACCATGCAACATTTGTGGATTGTCCAATCATACCACAGATGAATGCTACAAGAACTACAAGAATCAGAGAGGAAGAGGCTACTCAAGAGGTGGATACTCTCAAGGGAGAGGCAGGTTCAACCAACACCAAGGCTACAATGGATACAACAATCAATACAACAACAATTACAACCACAACCACAATGGTAATTATCAAGGTGGATTCAGAAATAGAAGGGATTACAACAACTACACAGAGGAGCAAGATGATTCCCTATTGATCATGAATATGACCTCCAAGGCAGGTACAAATGATGATCATTTATTTTATATTGACTCAGGATGTTCTAACCATGTAGCTGGCAATGTGGCACTACTCTCTGATTTGGAAGAACCCAAGGGCAAACATCAGGTACAGACAGGTGATGATACTAAACATTCTGTTGTAAAAATTGGAAATGTAAAGACATGTGATGGTAACCAGAATCTATTGAGCAGGGTACTCTATGTACCAACCATCACCAAGAATCTAATGAGTGTAGGTCAGATTGTGGAGAAAGGTTTACAGGTCAGATTCACTCAACATGGAGCATATGTGGAGGACCCAAGACATGGATTCAGAAGGATAGCCAAGGGGAAGAAATCAAGTAGATTGTTTACTTTTGAGCTAGAAGACACCAAGAACATTGCTTTATATAATTACAAGGATCAAACACTTTCAGAGTTAGAAATATGGCACAAGAGGTTAGGTCACATAGGTGAAAGAACCCTAAAGCAAATGTGCAGGGATCAATGTGTGCTTGGGATACCTAATGTGTCCAAGCAACACATGATTTATAAGTGTGGAGCATGTCAGTTTGGTAAGTCTCACAGGTTGCCATATTCAAGGAAAGGTTTCATGCATGAAGACTACCTAGACTTGGTACACACGGATGTTTGGGGACCTAGCAAAGATCCTTCCATTTCAGGTTCAAGGTACTATGTGTCCTTTATTGATGACTATAGGAAGTGGACTATCTTATACTTTATGAAGCATAAAGATGAAGTGTTTAATTGTTTCAAGAGGTATCTTGCACTTGTTGAAAACCAAACAAGAAGAAGCTTGAAAAGGCTAAGGTCAGATGGAGGAGGAGAGTACTTCTCCAATGAGTTTGAAGATTTCTTGCAGGAAAGAGGCATCAAAAGGGAGATAACTACAAGGTACTCACCTGAACAAAATGGGGTAGCTGAAAGGAGGAATAGACTCATAGAAACAGCTAGGTCTATGCTTAATGAAAAGAAATTGCCAAATTATCTTTGGGCAGAAAGTGTATCTACTGCCACCTATCTCATAAATAGGTTGCCATCCAAATCACTTGATGGCATGACACCATATGAAGCATGGCATGGTAAGAGACCTTCTCTGGATCATTGCAAAATCTTTGGTTGTGTAGCATATGTGCATATTCCCTCACAGGTAAGGGGAAAGCTAGACCCTAAAGCTGAAAAATGTATCTTCATTGGTTATGATTTGAACCAAAAGGGATACAGATTCTACAACCCAACAAACAAAGGCTTCAAGGTAAGCAGAGATGTCATCTTTGATGAGAATGACTCATGGTATGAGAATGAATGCAGGAAGGTTAGTCTACCCTATGACTTACAAGAAGAATTCCCAAAGCTAATCAAAGAGGAACCAAGCAATGGAGAAGATCCAAGCTCAGAGGATGATGACACTATCAATCTTGAGGAGTTCAAAGCATGGAAGTCCAAAGGGAAGATGAAGATGAAGAAGCTAGAGGATATACAAGAATCCTCAACTCAAGCAATGAGGAGATCTCAGAGAGAAAGTAAGAAGCCTATCAGATATGGGTATGATACTTCTCTTGTAACCAAGCATTCTGTATATCTTGCAAAGGATTTGTTGAATGAAGAACCAGGTACTTATGAAGAAGCAATCACCAAACCAGAATGGAAAGGAGCTATGGATGAAGAAATGGAAGCTCTCAAGGAAAGTGATACTTGGGACTTGGTACCCAAGAAGGACTCTATGAAGGTGATAGGATCCAGATGGATCTACAAGCTAAAGAGGAATTCTGATGGAGCAATAAACAGGTACAAAGCTAGGTTGGTTGCCAAGGGTTTTGCACAAACCCAAGGCATTGATTATGAGGAGACATTTTCTCCTGTGGCTAAGATGCCAACTATCAGAATATTGGTGAGTGTAGCTGCATCCAAGAATTGGAACATGTACCAATTAGATGTCAAGAATGCTTTCTTGAATGGATGGATATCTAAAGAAGTCTACATGTCACAACCACCTGGCTATGAAGATCCCAAGAAGGTAAATTATGTTTGTAAATTGAAGAAGGCTCTATATGGTTTGAAGCAGGCACCTAGAGCATGGAATTACAGGTTGACAACCTACCTCCAAGACCAAGGATTTGTGATGAGCAAAGCTGATACTTCTTTGTTCATAAAGAGAAGTAGTACAGAGGTAATCTACTTGTGTGTTTATGTTGATGACATCATCATTACAGGCAATGATGTCAATGGGATTAGACACATCAAAGGACAGATGATGAAGGAATTCAAGATCAATGATCTTGGATTATTGAAGTACTTCTTAGGTCTTGAGTTAGTCTACACCAACTCAGGTATATATATTACTCAAAAGAAGTATGTACAGGATATGGTCAAGAAGTTTGGCTTGCAGGATGCTAAAGTCTCAACTACTCCAATGGAGGTCAACCTAAAGCTAAGTGCTCATGAAGGGGATGAAATACAAGACATTACAGGATATCAAAGCATGGTAGGTAGTTTGAATTATGCTACCTTGACAAGAATTGACATAGCATATGGAGTTAGTGTGCTAAGCCAATTCATGCACAAACCAAGGGTACCTCACCTAGAGGCAGCAAAGAAGATCTTGAAGTATTTGAAAGGAACTCAAAGTCATGGTTTGTACTTTCCTTATACATCAGATATTGACATTAAAGTATATTCAGATGCAGATTGGGCAGGATGCAAGGATGATAGGAGAAGCACATCAGGTTACATTTGTTTTACAGGAGACAAACCTATTTCTTGGTCAGCCAAGAAGCAACCTACAGTGGCTTTGTCATCCATTGAAGCAGAGTATAGAGGGCTTGCCAATGCCACTCAAGAAGCTATCTCGTTAAAGCTTTTGTATACAGAGTTAGGTCTATACACTAGACCTCCAATTATCTTTGGAGATAACACAAGCTCTCTTCACCTTGCAGCTAATCCAATATATCATGCTAGAACCAAACACATAGAGGTTCATTACCACTATGTGAGAGAGAAGTTACTTAGAAAAGAGATTCAGTTGAGTTATGTGTCCACTAATATGCAATGTGCAGATTTACTCACTAAAGCATTGGATGGGAACAAGTTATGCAGATTCAAATCCATGATTGGATTGCAGGATGTGATTGAAGACTAAAGATGAAGACTTAAGCCAAAGTGCTTGGCTTGAGGGGGAGTTGTTGGTGCAATTCAAGCCTTCACACTTGGCTTGGAACCTTGGAAATTTAGTGTTGAAACCTTGGAAGTTTAATCCACTTGAAGAAAGGACCATATGAACTTATGCTTATAAGTTCTTACCTCTTTACCCATTGTAAAAGTCTATATGACTTGGCATCTCTTGTAATCACACCTACTTGATAGATTCGTGGAAAAATTGGAACTTGTGATTGAGAGAATATCTCCCTACATTTAGAGGAGAGATTCTAGGGAGCTTAGATTTGAATTTCAAAATCAAATGATCATCCTACTCATATAAAAGTGAAGAACAAAAACTCGCGGGTAAAGTTAGTCCAATTGAGCTCACTCCCCGAGGCATTCACCATTGTAACTCTGTGTGTGTTAGTGCTACTTCATAGCCTACACCACAACACCTCATTTAGCTATGCTTGTCATGCTAATGAGATTGTACAACTACATCAATCAATAGAAGTATACACATTCATAATCTCTGGTTTCTCTGAGTTATCTACTCCAAGTCTGTCAACTTCAACAGGTCATATCTCAGGATCTACTTATCCAAATCAAGTGATTCAAGGCTTGTTGGAACCAGCACAAAGTCATCTACACGCCGACAAAATTTGAAGATCATTGGATCAGCCATCTGGGCGAAATTGCGCTCGAAGTGATCTCTGGTATCTTTCTGCAGAGCTCCTAAAAAGTCGGGAGTGTTCCTAACTTTGCTAAAGTGATTTCTCTGAGTATAGTCTATCATTTTATCTCATTCCACTTGCAAATGGTAGCTTGTTAAGCTAATTTAATATGTCCAGAAGGAATTAGATCAATTGTTAGTGTGCTCGTCACACTGAGTGAAAGACTGAGCAGGTGTCACT
>CM035410.1:49527460-49534960 GCA_020310875.1 Ceratopteris richardii
TTGCAGGATGCCAAAATAGCAAGCACTCCAATGGAGGTAAAATTAAAATTAAGTGGCCATGAAGGTGATGAAATTAATGACATTACAGGTTATCAAAGTATGGTGGATAGCTTGAACTATGCTACCTTAACAAGGATAGATATTGCATATGGAGTTAGTGTGCTAAGTCAGTTTATGCACAAGCCAAGGATACCTCACTTAGAGGCTGCCAAGAGAATCTTGAAGTATCTTAAGGGTACACAAGGTCATGGTTTGTATTTTCCTTACACTTCAGACATTGATATCAAGATCTATTTAGATGCAGATTGGGCAGGATGCAAGGATGATAGGAGGAGCACTTCTGGATACATTTCTTTTGCAGGTGACAAATCAATTTCATGGTCTTCAAAGAAGCAACCTACTATTGCTTTGTCTTCTATAGAGGCAGAGTGTAGAGGACTGGCTAATGCCACACAAGAGGCAATTGGATTAAGCTTTTGTATACAAAATTGGGTTTATACACTAGGTCACCAATAATCTTTGGAGATAATACAAGCTCACTTCACCTTGCAGCCAATCCTATCTATCATGCTAGGACCAAACATATAGAGGTCCATTACCATTATGTGAGAGAGAAGTTGTTAAGCAAAGACATTCAACTAACCTATGTATCAACCAACATGCAATGTGCAGATTTGTTGACTAAATCTTTGGATGGAACCAAACTTTGCAGATTCAAAGCAATGATTGGATTGCAGGATATAAATGAAGATTGAAGATGAAGACAAAGCCAAAATGTTTGGCTTGAGGGGGGGCTGTTGGTGTAAATCACAAGCCTACACATTTGGCTTGATCGATTCATTGAAGTCCATACACCTATGGAGAAGCATAGGAACTATTGCTAGTGATTTATTACCACTTTATCTCTTTGTAAAAGTCAAATTGACTTGGAATCTTTTGTAATAACCTACCAAAAGGATTCATGGAAAAATTTAGCTCTTTGATTGAAGGAATATCTCCTAAGATATAGGAGCTTGATCATAGGGAGCCAAAAGTTTGAATTTGAATTCAAATTTTTACTCACTCTCTATAAAAGAGGTCATGAAAAAGTCACGGTTAGAACTCATCACTCTCGAGCTTCTCATTACTGATTCTGAGTGTGTGTGAGGCCTACACTCTAGCCCATGTTGGTGTAAATCACAAGCCTACACATTTGGCTTGAAAGATATCTTGAAGATCTTACATATGTGAAGAAGCATAGGAACCATTGCTAGTGGCTAATTACCACTTTATCTCATTGTAAAAGTCAAATTGACTTGGAATCTCTTGTAATCACCTACCAAAAGGATTCGTGGAAAAATTAGTTGTTTGATTGAAAGAATATCTCCAAGCATTTAGGAGCTTGATCATAGGGAGCCAAAAGTTTGAATTTGAATTCAAATTTTCACTCATTCCTTATAAAAATGGACATGAAAAGTAGCGGGTAAGAGAGAGCACTCCTGAGCCTATCATTACTAATTTTGGAGTGTGTCTGAGGTCTACACTCTATCCCACACCTCTCTAAACCATTTGGCAATGACATTCATGCTCAATGGAGTTGTATACAAGTGTTTATTAATACATACATTCACATTGTCCATCTCTGAGTTCTCTGTTAGTCTACTTAAAAGTCTATCCACTTGTCAAGGGCATATCTCGGTCAATTCTTCACCAAATTCAGTGATTCAAAGCTTGTTGGATTCAATTGAAGTCATCTACATGCTGTCAAAGTTTGAAGATATTCTATTCAACCATTTTGGAGAAATCTGCATCGAGTTGATCTCTAGTCATTTTTTGCTATAGTCCTAAAAAGTCGGGGGTATAGCTTAACTTGCTAAAATGATTTCTCTTAGCATAGTTTATCATACTGAGCAAAATACCGAGCAGGTATCAAGACAAAAATAGAAGGTTTTCTTGAGTTTGTGAACTACATAGATATCTGTTTTGATTCAATCATTGCACACATCATTTCCAAAGTACATAGGATATTTTATGGTGTCATTGGAAAGCTAAGGAGGTCTAGTTATCAACTCTAAAGCAAAAGAGGGCTGGTATAAAGCAGGTTTAGCAATACGTACACAGTCTCTTGGAGCATCCATCCATCTTTCCCAACAGTGGTATCAGAGCAAGTCAAGGTAAAATGGGAGATGGTTTTCCTTCATTTATTGACAAATTGGACAGGAACAATTATCAAGCATGGTCTCTAAGGATGAAGACCTACTTGCAAGGAAGGAGTCTCTATGGATACATCTCAGGAGATGAGGAATTTCCCTCATTCAAAACAAAAGGATTACCAACCAAGGAAGAACATGAAAAGCTCAACACATGGTGTGCTAAGGATGCATTGGCAAGGTCTTATTTACTCAACTCTATATCTGATTTTCTTTTGCCACATATTAGAAACTGTAAGACATCCCAAGAGACTTGGGAAACCTTGTCATCTTTATTTTCCTCCAGCACAAGGGCTAGGAAAAATCAAGTGTGGATTGAATTCACAACACTAAGGAAGCAACCCAAGCAAGCTGTTTCAGAATTTGTGACCAAGATTAAAGATGTAGCAGATCAGTTAGCAAGCATAGGAGAAGAGATTGAAGAAGAATAGATTGTAAGGCAAGTGATCAATGGGATCAAGGCTGATGACAAATGGGAAAGCTTCACCACTGCCATGGATCTTTACATGGACATGCACACTCCAGATCTTACAACTCTCATGGGAAAATTGTTTACTCATGAAGCAAAGCTCAACAAAAATGGAGATACATCCAAAGGTAATAACTCTTCTGCCCTATATACTGATAAGAAGTCTAAAGATGAAGGCAAAAGCAAGAAGGTGGAAGATGAAGGTTCTACCTCCCAAGTCAACTATGCAGGGAGAGGTAGATCATCAAGAGGAAGGGGCAGAGGAGGTAAGCCAGGTAGGGGGAGATCTTATAACTCCTCACCATGCAACATTTGTGGTTTATCAAATCATACTACAGATGAGTGTTTCAGGAATTACAAGAATCAGAGAGGAAGAGGATATCAAAGAGGTGGATACTCATAATCAAGAGGTAGATTCAACCATCACCAAGGCTACAACAACAACTACAACAATAATTACAATGGCAACTACCAAGGAGGATTCAAATCCAGAAAGGATTAAAACAACTACACAGAGGAGCAGGATGACTCTCTTCTGATCATGAACATGACTTCAAAGTCAAGTACAAATGATGACCACCTATTCTACATTGACTCAGGATGCTCAAATCATGTGGCTGGCAATGTAACACTACTCTCTGATCTTGAGGAACCAAAAGGTAACCATCAAGTCCAAACAGGTGATGATACAAAGCATTCAGTAGTTAAAGTTGGAAATTTTAAGACTTGTGATGGAAATCAGAATTTGTTGAGCAGGGTACTCTATGTACCAACTATTACCAAAAATTTGATGAGTGTTGGTCAAATTTTGGAGAAAGGTCTGCAGGTTAGATTCAATCAATATGGATCATATGTGGAGGATCCAAGGCATGGGTTCAGGAGGATTGCTAAAGGAGAAAAATCAGGTAGACTTTTCACTTTTGAGTTAGAAGATACAAAGAGTATTGCACTATACAGTTATAAAGATCAAACACTTTCAGAGCTTGAGATTGGGCACAAAAGGTTAGGGCACATAGGAGAAAGAACCTTGAAACAAATGTGCAGGGACCAATGTGTGCTTGGGATACCTAATGTATCCAAGCAACATATTATTTACAAGTGTGGTGCTTGTCAATTTGGGAAGTCTCACAGGTTACCCTTCTCCAAGAAAGGATACATGCATGAAGACTATCTAGAGCTTGTACACACAGATGTATGGGGACCAAGCAAAGACCCCTCTGTCTCAGGATCAAGGTACTATGTGTCTTTCATTGATGACTATAGCAGATGGATTGTATTGTACTTCATGAAGCACAAAGATGAGGTATTTAATTGCTGAAAACAATATCTTGCACTAGCTGAAAATCAGATAGGAAGGAATTTGAAAAGGCTAAGGTCAAATGGAGGAGGTGAGTACTTCTCCAATGAATTTGAAGACTTCTTGCAGGACAGAGGCATCAAAAGAGAAATAACCACAAGGTATTCTCTTGAACAAAATGGGGTAGCTGAGAGAAGAAATAGATTAATTGTTGAGACAGCTAGGTCTATGTTGAATGAGAAAAAATTACCTAACTTTCTATGGGCAGAAAGTGTTTCTACTGCCACTTACCTCATAAACAGGTTACCATCTAAGTCTCTTGATGGCATGACACCCTATGAAGCATGGCATGGTAAGAGACCCTCACTTGACAATTGAAAAATATTTGGATGTGTAGCATATGTACACATTCCTTCTTAGATTAGAGGTAAGCTAGACCCAAAGCCTGAAAAATGCATCTTTATTGGGTATGGTTTAAATAAAAAAGGTTACAGGTTTTATAATCCTATCAATAAGGGATTCATGGTAAGCAGAGATGTTGTCTTTGATGAAAATGATTCTTGGTATGAGAATGAATGCAGGAAGGTTAAGTTACCCCATGATTTGGAAGAGGAATTTCCAAGTCTTACAAAGGAGGAACCTACTCAGAATGAAGACTCAAGTTCAGATGATGAAACTACTATCAATCTTGAAGAATTCAAAGCATGGAAGTCCAAAGGCAAAATGAAGATGAAGAAGCTTGAAGACATACCTGAATCCTCAACTCAATCATTTAGAAGATCACAAAGAGAAAGCAAGAAACCTATCAGATATGGGTATGATACATCTCTTGTTACTAAACATTCTGTTTATCTTGCCAAAGATTTGTCAAATGAAGAACCAGGATCATATGAAGAAGCAATAACCAAATCAAAATGTAAAGAAGCTATGGATGAGGAGATTGATGCACTCAAAGAGAGTGACACATGGGAGTTAGTACCCAAGAAGGACTCCATGAAGGTAATAGGATCCAGATGGATCTATAAGCTTAAAAGAAATTCTGATGGCACAATTAATAGGTACAAAGCCATATTGGTAGCCAAGGGTTTTGCACAAACTGAAGGCATTGACTATGAGGAGACATTCGACATTCTCAGTTGTGGCCAAGATGCCAACCATCAGAGTGTTGATAAGTGTGGCTGCATCAAAAAATTGGAATATGTACCAATTGGATGTCAAGAATGCTTTCTTGAATGGATGGATTTCAGAGGAGGTATATATGTCACAACCTCCTGGCTATGAGGACCCTAAGAAGGTAACATATGTTTGCAAATTAAAAAAGGCTTTATATGGATTGAAGCAGGCACCTAGGGCATGGAATTACAGGCTAACTACATACCTCCAAGACCAAGGCTTTGTCATGAGCAAGGCAGATACTTCTCTGTTCATTAAGAGAAGTAATTCAGAGGTAATATACCTTTGTGTTTATGTTGATGACATCATCATTAGAGGTAATGATGTCAATGGAATCAGATATATCAAAAGTCAAATGATGAAGGAGTTCAAGATCAATGATCTTGGTCTATTGAAATATTTTTTGGGACTTGAATTAGTCTCACTAATTCAGGGATATACATCACTCAGAAAAAATACATACAGGATATGTTGAAGAAGTTTCACTTGCAGGATGCCAAAGTAGCAAGCACTCCAATCGAGGTAAACGTAAAGCTAAGTGCCCATGAAGGTGATGAAGTCAATGACATCACAGGCTATCAAAGTATGGTGGGTAGCTTGAACTATGCTACCTTAACAAGGATAGATATTGCATATGGAGTTAGTGTGCTAAGTCAATTTATGCACAAGCCAAGGATACCTCACTTAGAGGCTGCCAAGAGAATCTTGAAGTATCTCAAGGGTACACAGAACCATGGTTTGTATTTCCCTTACACTTCAGATATTGATATCAAAATTTATTCAGATGCAGATTGGGCAGGATGCAAGGATGATAGGAGGAGCACTTCTGGATATATTTCCTTTGCAAGTGACAAACCAATTTCATGGTCTTCAAAGAAGCAACCTACCGTTGCTTTGTCTTCCACAGAGGTAGAATATAGAGGACTGGCTAATGCCACACAAGAAGCAATATGGATTAAGCTCTTGTATACAGAATTGGGATTATATACTATGTCACCAATTATCTTTGGAGATAATACAAGTTCTCTTCACCTTACAGCTAATCCTATTTATCATGCTAGGACCAAACACATAGAGGTCCATTACCATTATGTGAGAGAGAAGTTGATAAGCAAGGACATTCAACTTACCTATGTATCAACCAACATGCAATGTGCAGATTTGTTAACTAAAGCTTTGGATGGAACCAAACTTTGCAGGTTCAAATCCATGATTGGATTGCAGGATATACTTGAAGATTGAAGATGAAGACTTAAGCCAAAATGTTTGGCTTGAGGGGGAGCTGTTGGTGTAAATCACAACCCTACACATTTGGCTTGAAAGATATCTTGAAGATCTTACATATGTGAAGAAGCATAGGAACCATTGCTAGTGGCTAATTACCACTTTATCTCATTGTAAAAGTCAAATTGACTTGGAATCTCTTGTAATCACCTACCAAAAGGATTCGTGGAAAAATTAGTTGTTTGATTGAAAGAATATCTCCAAGCATTTAGGAGCTTGATCATAGGGAGCCAAAAGTTTGAATTTGAATTCAAATTTTTACTCATTCCTTATAAAAATGGACATGAAACATCGTGGGTAGGAGAGAGCACTCTCGAGCCTATCATTACTGATTTTTGAGTGTGTGTGTGAGGTCTAAATTCTAGCCCACACCTCTCTACACCATTTTGCAATGACATTCATGCCAATGGAGTTGTATACAAGTGTTTATTAATACATACATTCACATTTTCCATCTCTGAGTTCTCCGTTAGTCTACTCAAAAGTCTGTCAACTTGTCAAGGGCATATCTCGGTCAATTCTTCACCACATTCAGTGATTCAAAGCTTTTTGGATTCACATTGTTGGTCATATCGAGCAAAATACCCAGCAAGTATCAAGACAAAAATAGAAGGTTTTCTTGAGTTTGTGAACTACAAAGGTATCTGTTTTGATTCAATCATTGCACATATCATTTCCAAAGTACATAGGACATTTTATGGTGTCATTGGAAAGCTAAGGAGGTCTAGTTATCAACTCTGAAGCAAAAGAGGGCTGGTACAAAGCAGGTTTAGCAGTACCTACTCAGTCTCTTGGAGCATCCATCCATCTTTCCCAACAGCCCACACCTATCTACACCATTAGGTAATGTCATTTATGCCAATGGGTTTTTATACAAGTGTTCATTGTTCATTTATGAGTTCTCTGTTATACTCTTTGAAAGTCTGTCAACTTGTGAAGTGCATATCTCGGTCAAATCTTCACCAAATTCAATGATCTAAAGCTTGTTGGATTCAGCTTGAAGCTATCTACATGCTATCAAAACTTGAGGACATTCTATTTAGCCATTTCAGAGAAATTCGAGTCGAGGGGATCACTGGTCAATGTTT
>CM035410.1:49549960-49552460 GCA_020310875.1 Ceratopteris richardii
TCTTTTAGGTACTAGATTGTGCTATTTCTATCTACAAGTAATGTACAAGATCGTTTAATTTTCTCCTGATCTAGATTATCAAATGGTACATTCATATTGATTTCCTCTATTGCTTCCATTCCTATGTCCCTGATAGGGATGAGTCTCAGTTCCTCTAAATCTTGTACTTGTTCTTTAGCTTGTTCTCTAACCAATCTTTTCATTCCTTGGATTCTTTGCTCGCAATCCTTCATGCTTTGAAAATCATTTTCCATTTTTTTTTCTATTCTTGAATTTCTCCCCAAACGTGCATCTTAAACCTTTGATGGTCCTCTTCCATCTCTTTTACTTGGAACATCAGTCTCATCATCTTTTCCTCATCTTTATTTCTATTTTCAACCTCTTGTTGAAGTCTCTCTCTTTTTTTTCCAATTCTTGTATCTCTTTCTCTAGTTGTTTGTCTCTCTTAAACTCTTCATTGCCCTATATGGCTGTGTTACTATGAAGATCTAGCATTGAGAGTAGTTCCTCATTATGCTCCTTGACTTTCTTAAAAGGTGAATACAATATATCGTATTTTCTTTTGCGATTTTCTCTCTCTTTGTCCTTCCCTTGATACTCTCGCTCCCTTCTTTAACATTCCTCTTGTATTAGTTTCACTTTTGACTCTTTATTTTGGAGTAATGTCTCATATTTCTTCACCTTCTATTCTATAGCTACACACCTTACTTGGCTTCCATGTGTTTCCTCTCAAGTCCTTGGTTTCCCTCCTCATCTTCATGGTCTCGATTTTCATTTCCATCCTTCATGGTGTATTTTACTAAGCTGATGAGGTCTCTAAGTACCTCTTTGATTTCCAAGACTTTTGCATCCTCATTGCCTTCCTCCTCCTCCGTGGCATCAGCTTCAATCATTTCTATATCCTCATTGTAATTTATGTCACTAGTTAAGACTAATGTTTCTTCTTTTGTGTCATCCTCCTCTTCTTGAAAGTCTTCCACAAGCTCATTAATGTTCTCTTTGTTTTCATTTACTGCCTAAATGGTCAAAATCACTGTTTGTGCTTGTTCCTCTTCTAGTTCTTCTTGAACTACTTGGAGCCCAAATTCATAGATGCATCAAAGAAATCATATATGTCTGCTTCTAGCTTTAGCTCCTTCATTGATGTCAAAAGCATCCATTCGCTTCTCTCCTTGAGCTGACATTTCAAAATCTTCAAAGAAAATGAAATTCTCCTTCTCTCAGCTCTTCAGTTCTTTCTTCTTGTACTTCTTCTGGCTCTAGCTTTGGAGGATGTGGCACACACAATAATGGCATGTCTTGTCTATGTACCAAGGAGGATCCTCCTTCTAACAAAGTAGGTGGTGATTCCAGAAATGGTGGTGGTTGTTGATATTCTCTTTTTTCTTCCACTTTCTTTCCATGCCTCTTCCTACTCTTTTCTATATTCCTTTCTCTTTTGTCTTCCACTTGCTCTTATAGCACCTCTTTATCCTTTTTTGGATTTACCTTTTTGACTTTTTCTGATACCATCAAGTTCCTTTGTTGCTTAGCCATGCACAAAATTTCAAAGATCTTTTTGAATTCTTTTTCTTTTTTCACAACTGTCGCTTCTGTTTTTGCACTCATCATGCTCTCATGGATTTTTTTTCATACACCTATAGTTCATTTTTAGTCCAATCAGTGGCTTTGTTCAAGAAATATTCCAGCATTTTTCAATATTGTTCTTCATACTTTCTTCTTTTGTTTTCACTCCCCTACAAATAATAAGCATATACATTTTGTTTTGTGGAAATGGAAGGTCATGGAGCACTATCACTTTGAGCTTATCTTTGTGCTGCTATGACTTCTTCTTGTGTTGGCTCTTCCAATTGAATTAATGCCTTCCTTGGACCTTCTTTTACCTTGATGGTGATGTTGTCCTCTTTGGATTTCTCTACTTCAATAAGGACAGCTTTTGATTTGTTCTCCTTGCTAGAACCTTCTTCAAACCAACTTCAATCTCTTCTTCAAGGGTTTCCTCCTACCACCTCCATCACTTTAGGCATTGATTTCTCGGTAGATTTTAGGGTGGTAAGCTTAGGAGACACCTCTATTTCTTCTTTCCTCCTCCTTGCCAAATTTAGAGACTTACAACATTGGGAAGCCACATATGCCTCCAATTCCTAGTAGCTTAGCATTTGACCTAGCTCCTCTTCCTCTTGCAATGCTGTGTAGATGATCTTTGTTAGTATTTTTCGACCTCTTAGGAATTTCTTGACTTTTGAATGTGCAGTAGCCTCATAGATATATTTGATTATGTAGTTTGACATATTCATTTTCCTAGATCCTCCCCTCTTCATCAAGGCCAAGTTCATTGCCTTGTGAGGTTGGGTATACCTTGCCATTTTCATTGAACAAAAGTGCTATTGGAACAATCAAACTTCCATATTTAGTGTTTCTCACTCAAAATCCGTGAATTTCTTTATGTCTTTATAAATATCCATGCCTTTTATATTATCATTTATGTTGTAGTTAATCC
>CM035410.1:49557460-49587460 GCA_020310875.1 Ceratopteris richardii
GAAGTCAATCTTTGAAGCAGACTTCTTGAAAGAAGAAAAATTCTCACTCAGATAATTGTTCATGAATGATTTGGTAAATCAAAGTAACATTTGTGTAAAGTTTGGTCTATAACTGATATAGAGGTGTTCTATAGATCAAGCTTTTGGAGATTAAAAGGTCTCCAACAGTGGTATCAGAGCTAAAGGTGCAATACAAGTGAAGTAAAGGCATTGGAAGTCCCGACTGCTGCAGATATTGAAGTTCCTTCTATTTGAAGGTAGACAAGGCCAAATTCTTGAAGATAACGTGCAGAAGTACAAAGCACGAGTTCGAAGGATAAAAAAAGGATTGAAGTTTCATATCAAAGGTACACTTTACTATCATAAATCATAGTAATTGCAGATACATAAGATCAAAAGGTGGGAGAAAGCTTGCATATTGATAAGTTAGATAGGGAGAACTATCCAGCTTGGTTCATGAGGATGGAGGCACACCTCATGAGCAAAGATTTGATGGCATTCATTACAAGAGAAGAAGAAAAGCCTAAGTTTGAAGATCCTAGTATTCCAACTAGGGAAGAGCTTGCAGATTTGAAGACCTGGATGAGAAAGGATGCTCAAGCTAGGAGCATCATTTACATGGCTGTAAATCATTGTCTTCTACCTCACATCAGAGGATTGAAAAGTACAACAGATGTGTGGAATGCTTTGGAAGAGCATTTCCAAAACACAACCAAGTCAAGGAAGTCCTCATTATGGGCAAATTTTACAACTTTTAAGAAGAAGAGCTCACAATCAATTTCTGATTATGTGGCAAGGATGAAGGATATTGCAGATAGCTTGGGAGCTATAGATGAACACATTGAAGAGGATAAGTTGGTAAGGCAAATACTTACAGTTCTGAGAGGAGATGAGAAGTGGAAGCCTTTCATATTGTCCATAGAATTGTCACTAGATCACTTTACTCCTGATCTTTATCAATTGCTAGGACACATGCTAACTTTTGAGCAGGACATTAAGGGAGACAATGATAGGAGTGCAAGCTAAGCTATGTACTCCAAGGACAAGAAAAAGAATGGCAAAGGGAAGCAGTCAACTGATGATGAAGGGACCTCAAGTCAAGATAACTTTACAAAAGGAAAGATGAATTTCAGAGGTAAAGGAAGAGGAGGTAAGAACAAAGATAATACTAAAGCTTGTTGGATTTGTGGCAGAACCAATCATTTGGCAAATGATTGTTGGTATAACAATCAAAATGGTGGAAATAATAATCAGAGTTTTAATCAAAGAGGTAGAGGAGGCAGAAACCAAAGAGGCAACTTCAGAGGAAGAGGTGGTAGGACATCATATGCTAGAGGAGGTGGAAGAAGTTTTCAATCTCAATCCTACAACAATAATTATTATAATTATGCATCAGATCAAAAGGATGACATGACTCTTATCTTGAATGCAACTCATGAAGCAGTAGGAGAAGACCAAAGGGTGTTTTATATTGACTCAGGATGTAGCAATCATCTGAGTGGCAATATATCACTGATGACTGATATGGAAGCAAAGGTGAATGGACATACAGTTCAAAGAGGTGACAATACTAAGCATAAGGTGGAAAGCATTGGATCAATGAAGACAAAGAATGGAAGTACACTCCTGAGCAAGGTACTTTATGTTCCTACTATTCCTAAAAACTTGATAAGTGTAGGGCGAATTGTGGAGAAAGGATATGAAGTCTGATTCACAAATGATGGTGTCTATGTGCAAGATCCAAATCAGAGATATAGAAACATTATTGCATGTTGGACCACAGCAATCACAAATTGGTGATTATGAAGAACTTGAAGAAATTCAATGATCAGTTTGAAGTGAAAGAAGTCACTTGAGAAAGTGAAGAAGATTTCTGAATGATAGCTTGTATACATATGTACATTACAGTTGGAAATTCTCGTATTATGAGTATAGATAATCCTTAGGATGATAAGGAGTAATGTAATAGACACGGGATAAGTCTAGAACCATATGTATATAAGTGAATGATGTAAAGAAATACATAAGAGAGTCATAAGAAGACAAGTGTCATTGTGGTAGATGTGTAGAGAGTCTTTCTCAGAAAATTAGCGATAAGTTTTTCTCTGAGTTCTCTCAGTCTGATCATGTGGATGAGAAATCCTTTTGTACACATCTAATCTAGAAGCTAATGAAGCTATGTTTAAAGTTTCATGATCTAATTCCTCTTCTGTTGTGAGTATGATCATTAGGAACATGTGTATGTAAAGTCTGCAAAAAAATCTCTCAGAGTCGTGCACTTTTTCGTGTCAATGTTTTGCTTAGATCTCAGTGCACAGTGTAAAGTTTTTGATGACTGAGCATTCAAAATCTAAGCTAGAAGGTAAGGAAGCTATGGCTAAAAGCATTTAGCGAAACGGGATCTGTGCTGTGAGAAATCAACCTTAGAAGTTACCTATGTCAAAGTCACTTATTCAGGAAGACAGTTTCTAACATACTTTTGATCTTAAGGATCAAACTGAAGTTTTAATGATTCATTTGAAGGACTAATGGTTGATATGATTGCACAAAGGTAGCTTGGAGGTATGTATATCATTAGATTGAAGAAATCTGAAGATATGTGCAGGTAATGAAGTCAATCTTTGAAACAGACTTCTTGAAGAAGGGATTACAGGACAAAAGCTCAAGAGATTGAGATCAGATGGAGGGGGAGAGTATTTTTTCTAAAGAGTTTGATGATTATTTTTGGAATGCAGGTATAAAAAGAGAAATAACTTGCAGGTACTCCCCTCAACAAAATGGAGTTGCAGAAAGAAGAAATAGAACTCTTGTAGAGATTGCAAGAGCAATGATGAAGGAAAAGAATTGTCCAAATTACTTATGGACAGAAGCTATCAACACTGCAACATATCTTGTGAATATGTTACCTTGTAAAGCATTGGAGGGAAGAACTCCTTATGAAGCATGGTGGGGTAAGAAACCTACTCTTGATCATTGTAAGGTATTTGGATGTTTAGCATATGCTTATGTTCCTTCACAATTGAGACATAAGCTAGAACCCAAAGCAAAGAAGTATGTGTTTGTTGGGTATGATGATAGACAGATGGGTTACAGATTGTGAAGTCCATCCTTAAAGCAATCTCTTGTTACCAAAGATGTTACATTTGATGGGCAAAGCACATGGTATACAAGGTCAACAAATGATTATGCAGGTGTTGAAGAAATACAAAGGAAAGGGAAGGCAAAAGTAAATGTGTATGAAGAAGATATTGATGATGTTGATTATAAAAGTAAATTGCAGGATAATGTTGAAGATGGGCCAAGATTTGATCCAGAATCAAATGTGGCTGAGACTTCAAGAAGTGCAAAGGTTAGAAGATCCTCAAGGGAAAGAAAAGAGCCTATCAGGTATAGCTATGATACATCTTTCTTAACAACAAAAGATTATGCTTACATTGTGAAGACAGAAGAGGATCCAATCACATATGAAGAAGCTAAGGGTAAACAGAATTGGGAGAAGGGAATGCAAGAAGAGTATGATGCTCTACTTGAAAATGAAACATGGGAATTGGTGCCAAGACCAAAGAATCAGAAGGTTATTGGATGTAAGTGGGTGTATAAAACAAAAAGATTTGCAGATGGTAAGGTGTCTAGATACAAGGCTAGACTTGTGGTCAAAGGTTATGCCCGAACTTATGGGATAGATTATGATGAAACCTTTAGTCCTGTTGCTAAGATGTCTACAATTAGATCATTGATTGCTATTGCTGCTTGTAAAGGATGGAAGCTATCACAATTAGATGTGAGGAATGCATTTTTGAATGGATACATTGCAGATGAAGTGTACATGGAGCAACCAGAAGGTTTTATGGATTCAATTGGATCAGATTATGTGTGTAAGCTCAAGAGAGCTTTGTATGGATTGAAGCAGGCTCCAAGAGCATGGAATTAAAGGCTTGTTAAGTTCTTGAATGAATATGGATTTCAAGCATCAAAGGCAGATAGTAGCTTGCTAGTGAAGGCAAGTGAAAATGGATACATATACATGTGTATTTATGTTGATGATATTATTGTCACACGTACACATGTTCAAGGAATCAATGAGCTTAAGAAACAAATAGAGAAGGAGTTTAAGATAAGTGATTTGGGAAACTTATCTTAGCTCTTAGGAATGCAGATTGTATATACTCAACATGGAGTATATGTTACACAAGAGAGGTACTTGAATCTTCTGGTCAAATTCAACATGGAGGATTGCAAGCCTTCAAGCACACCATTGGAGGTAAATCATAAGTTGAGCAGGTATGGAGGTGAAGAATTCAATGACATGAAGAAATATCAGAGTTTTGTAGGTAGTTTAATCTATGCTACCTTGAGAAGGATAGATCTATCATATGCAGTAGGTGTGTTATCACAATTCAAGCATTGTCCAAAGAAGACTCATTCGATTGCAGCTCAAAGGGTACTGAGATATATCAAAGGAACCCTAAGTGAAGGTTTGTATTATGGATTCACTTTTGATACAAGAATTAAAGTATTTAGTGATGCAGATTGGGCAGTTGATTTAGATGATAGAAGGTCTACTCATGGGTATCTTTGTTATATTGGAGATAAATTAGTTTCTTGGTGCTCAAAGAAGCAACATACAGTTGCTTTGTCATCTACAGAAGCTGAGTATAAAGGAATGGTAGAGGCTGCAAAGGAAGTGATATGGTTAAAGAGCTTGTTAAAGAGTTTTGGAACTGATCCGAGTACTCCAATTATTTTTGGAGACAATATGAGTTCATTATATTTGGCAGCTAACCTTGTTTTTCATGCTAGAACTAAGCATATAGAGATTCAGTATCATTTCTTGAGGGAAAAGGTACTTGACAAAGAAATTGAAGAGATGTATACTCCAACAAAAGAACAAGTTGCAGATATGATGACAAAAAGCTTGGATGGACCTAAGCTAGAGAGATTCAAAGAGATGGTAGGAGTGAAGAAGAATGGAATAATCACAATTAGTGATTGAGGGGGAGCTGTTGGAACACAGCAATCACAAATTGGTGATTATAAAGAACTTGAAAGTCAATGATCACTTTGAAGTGAAAGAAGTTACTTGAGAAAGTGAAGAAGATTTCAGATTGATAGCTTGTATACATATGTACATTACAGGTGGAAATTCTTGTATTATGAGTATACATAATCCTTAGGATTATAAGGAGTAATGTAATAGACACGGGATAAGTCTAGAACCATATGTATATAAGTGAATGATGTAAAGAAATACATAAGAAAGTCATTAGAAGACAAGTGTCATTGTGGTAGATGTGTAGAGAGTCTTTCTGAAAAAATTAGCGATGAGTTTTTCTCTGAGTTCTCTCAATTTGATCATGTGGATCAGAAATCCTTTTTTACACATCTAATCTAGAAGCTAATGAAGCTATGTTTCAAGTTTCATGATCTAATTCCTTTTCTTCTATGAGTATGATCATTAGGAACATGTGTATGTAAAGTCTACAGAAAAATCTCTTAGAGTCGCGCACTTTTTTGTGTCAATGTTTTTGCTTAGATCTCAGTGCACAGTGTAAAGTTTTTGATGACTCAGCATTCAAAATCTAAGTTAGAAGGTAAGGAAGCTATGGCTAAAAGCATTTAGCACAACGAGATCTGTGTTGTAAGAAATCAACCTTAGAAGTTACCTATGTCAAAGTCGCTTTTTCAGGAAGACAGTTTCTGACATACTTTTGATCTTAAGGATCAAATTGAAGTTTTTAATGATTCATTTGAAGGACTAATGGTTATATGATTGTGCAAAGGTAGCTTGGAGGTATGTATATCATTAGATTGAAGAAATTTGAAGATATGTGCAGGTAATGAAGTTAATCTTTGAAGCAGAGTTCTTGAAGAAGAGAAATTCTCACTCAGAGAATTGTTCATGAATGATTTGGCAAATCAAAGTAACATTTGTGTAAACTTGGTCTATAACTGATATAATGGTGTTCTTAGATCAGTATAGATCAAGCTTTTAAAGATTAAAAGGTCTCCAACATTGCAGGTAAAAAGGAAGGAAGGTTGTTTACTCTCAAAGTTCAAGGTAATGTGGGACATGCTCTATTTACTTATGGAAGTCAAAAGATGTCTAAGTTAGACCTATGGCATAAAAGGCTAGGTCATTTCAATGAGAGAGCCATAAAGGAAATGTCAAGGAATGATGTGGTGCTTGGTTTCCCAAAAGTTGAAGGGCAACACATGGTGTACAAGTGTGAAGCTTGTCAATAAGGTAAAGCACACAAAAATTCATACAATAAATCAGGATATAAGTATTCAAATATGCTTGAATTGATTCATACAGATGTGTGGGGTCCTTCAAGGGACTATAGCATAAATGGATCGAGATATTATGTGTTGTTTGTTGATGATGCAACCAGATGGATTACTTTATATGTAATCAAGGATAAATCAGAAGTGTTCAAGACATTCAAGCACTATCATGCTTATGTAGAAAGGATTACAGGACAAAAGCTTAAGAGGTTGAGATGAGATGGAGGGGGAGAGTATTTTTCTAAAGATTTTGATGATTATTTGTGGAATGCAGGTATAAAAAGAGAAGTTACTTGCAGGTACTCCCCTCAAGAAAATAAAGTTGCAGAAAGAAGAAATAGAACTCTTGTAGAGTTTGCAAGAGAAATGATGAAGAAAAAGAATTGTCCAAATTACTTATGGGCAGAAGCTATCAACACTGCAACATATCTTGTGAGTAGGTTACCTTGTAAAGCATTGGAGGTAAGAACTCCTTATGAAGCACGGTGGGGTAAAAAACCTACTCTTGATCATTGTAAGGTATTTGGATGTTTAGCATATGCTTATGTTCCTTTACAATTCAGACATAAGCTAGAATCCAAAGCAGAGAAGTATGTGTTTATTAGGTATGATGATAGATAGATGGGTTACAGATTGTGGAGTCCATCCACAAAGCGATTTTTTGGTAGCAAAGATGTTACATTTGATGAGCAAAGCACATGGTATACAGGGTCAACAAATGATTATGCAGGTGTTGAAGAAATACAAAGGAAAGGGAAGGCAAAAGTAAATGTGTATGAAGAAGATATTGATGATGTTGATTATAAAAGTAAATTGTAGGATAATGTTGAAGATGGGCCAAGATTTGATCCAGAATCAAATGTGGGTGAGACTTCAAGAAGTGTAGAGGTTAGAAGATCCTTAAGGGAAAGAAAAGAGCCTATCAGGTATAGCTATAATACATCTTTCTTAACAACAAAAGATTATGCTTACATTGTGAAGACAGAAGAGGAACCAATCACATATGAAGAAGCTAAAGGTAAACAGAATTGGGAGAAGGCAATGCAAGAAGAATAATCTAACATACTTTTGATCTTAAGGATCAAATTGAAGTTTTAATGATTCATTTGAAGGACTAATGGTTGATATGATTGTGCAAAGGTAGGTTGGAGGTATCTATATCATTAGATTGAAGAAATCTGAAGATATGTGCAAGTAATGAAGTCAATCTTTGAAGCAGACTTCTTGAAGAAGCAAAATTCTCGCTCAGAGAATTGTTCATGAATGATTTGGTAAATCAAAGTAACATTTGTGTAAAGTTTGGTCTATAACTGATATAGAGGTGTTCTTAGATCAGTATAGATCAAGCTTTTGGAGATTAAGAGGTCTCTAACATTGCAGGTAAAAAGGAAGGAAGGTTGTTTATGTGGAGAATGAGTTCTCCTATGCACAACGAAAGTGTGTAGTGAGCCCTTGTATGTCCAGCACTTGGACAATTATCTGCACCTTACATAGCTTGCTGCTCTCAATAAAAAACTCAAATGGACTTGAGACTTTAGTCAATCAAAGAAGACAAAGAGAGCTTTCTAACAAGCTATAAATAACTTAATTTGGACAAGTTTTGATTAGGAAACACAACTGACAAAGATGAACTACCTGTCCACACAGGTATGCTAAAGAACTGAGCTTCACTCTCGGACTGATAGCTCTCTGAATCCATATCCTTTGAGAAAGATATTTGGTACAGAGAGCGTAGACACAAATAGCTTTCCAAAAAGCTAAAAATCAAGTAATTTGGATGAGTTGGGATCAGGAAACTCAACTCACCAAGATAGACCACCTGCACACATAAGTACACTATAAAACTAGACTTTACTCTCTAACGAATATCTCATAGAATATGAATTATTTGAATGAGATATTTGAGACAGTAAAATTAGATGCCAAGGGCTTTCCAACAAAACAAAAAGCACGCAATTTTGATATGTTTTGGTTAGGAAACTGAACTGACCAAAATAGACTACCTATCTACATAGGTATACTAAAAAACTAGACTTCACTCTTTCACTGATATCTCACAAACTACATAAGCTTTCAAAGAGATATTTGATATGCAGAAAGTAAACAAGATAAGCTCTCCAATGAATATTTAAACACACAAAAGGGTTACATATGCACTGAGATATGAGCTCTACAACATAGCTATGTACAAACTGACGTGCAGCTGGAAGGAGTCTAAGGAAAGCCAAAATGACAAAATGGCCAGATCCGACTACTGGGATCTCTTGCCTCTTTCTCTCCTTGTTTTGAATGTGCTCCCACTTCACTTTTATAACCAATGAGCATGTGAAGAAGTTTGTGCCTTCTTCTTAACTCACCACTTTCTCCACTACATGCTACTAACTATAAGGTAAGATATTGTATCTCTTACTCATCATGAAGTTTTGAATAGACTTTTTCTTTTATTATTTTTTCCTTTTTTCCTCCACTTTTCCTTTATCTTTATATTTGGTAAATTTATCCAAGCATGGCTCATATGAAAATGAGCTTGTACATTTATCTTCAACACTCCCCCTCAAGCTCATTTGAGAGTTATCTTCATCCATGTCCTTCAAATTTATCGCATCCTTGAAACCTTTGAGTTTAGAAGCATCCAAGAACTTTGTAAACATATCTGCAACCTGCTCTTTGGTTCTGATGAACTTTACCTCCACATCTTTGCTCAGCACCTTCTCCCTTACATAGTGGTAGTGGACCTCTATGTGCTTGCTCCTTGCATGAAACATAGGATTGCTTGCCAAGTAGATACTTGACATGTTATCACCATATATAGAGATTGTTCCAACTTGCACTCCAAGATCAGCCAAAAGCTTTTTAATGCACATTGCTTCACATGTGGCAAATGCTAATCCTCTATATTCAGCCTCCATAGATGAAAGTGCAACAGTAGGTTGTTTCTTTGAGCTCCATGTGTAAGTTTGCTTCCTATCATGAACACATAACCTGAGGTTGATCTTCTATCTTCCTTTGAGCCTGCCCAATCAGCATCACTAAAGCCTTTGACCTGCAGTTCTTCATCAAACTTGTAAAACAAAGCATGATTAACTGTATGCTTTATGTATCTCAACACTCCCTTGGCTGAATTTAAGTGTTCACTTGTCGGGGCTTGCATAAACTGAGAAAGTACACCAACAACATAAGACAAATCAGGTCTTGTAATGTTTGCATAGATCAATGATCCTACAATGCTTCTGTATGTCGTTACATCTTCCAATGGTTCTCCATCATTTGAAAAAATCTTTGTATTTGTGTCCATGGGTTGAGTGAGTGGTTTGCATTCACTCATTCCAAATCTGAAAAGAACATCCAATAGGTACTTCCTTTGCATCAAGTAGATGCCACTCTTTCCATAAACAACTTCAATTCCTAAAAAATATTTCAGCTCCCCAAGATCTAAAATTTTAAACTCCTTACCAAGCTTCCTTTTGATATCTTTAATCCCTATATCATTGTTTCCTGTTATGATGAGGTCATCGACATATATGCAAATATATACCTCTCTATTTTCTTCCTTCTTCATGTACAATGAAGGATCTGCACTATTTGGGTTGTATCCACACTTAGTTAGATACTCTACCAATCTCTGATTCCATGCTCTTGGTGCTTGCTTCAAGCCATAAAGTGCCTTCTTCAACCTGCAAACAAAATCTGGATGGTTTCCATCTTCAAATCCAACTGGTTGACTCATGTATACCTCTTCTTGTAGTTCTCCATTGAGAAAGGCATTTTTTATGTCGAGTTGATATAATGGCCATCTCCTTGAAGCACCAATTGCTATTAAGGTTCTGATAGTTCCCATCTTTGCAACAGGGCTGAAAACTTCATCATAATCTATGCCTTGTGTTTGTTTAAATCCTTTGGCATCTAATCTAGCTTTATATCTAGGTAGTGAACCATCAGCATTCCTCTTTATTTTAAACACCCATTTGTTTGGAACAATCTTCATACCTTCTTTCTTTGGCACTAGCTCCCATGTGTGATTATCTTTGAGAGCTTTGATCTCCTCTTTCATAGCTTGCTTCCATTCCTTTTGTGTGCAAGCTTCTTCATATGTCTCAGGCTCTTTGTCTTTGATAACCTGCATCATGTATGCAAAATGTGTCGCCATAAAACTATCATAACTCAACCTTTGAGTTGGATACCTTGTCCTTGAAGATCTTCTTTCATTGCCTTTAGAGAGTTGCTTCTTTAACCTATTTAGCTTTACCATCGGAGTGATTACCTCTTCATATTCTTCTTCACTTGCATCTACCTCACTATTTGGAGTAGCACTTGCCTCTTTGGCTCTACTATGAGCTGAATTTGGAGACAAAGAATGACTCCCCCTCCATGTTGAACATTCTTCATTTGATGTAGATGCCTCTGGACCTGAAGCCTTTCTACTTGATTGTTGAACTTCTCTTTGATTTGTTCCTGCATAATCATCACAATCTTCTTCAAGAATCTTTTCCTTTCCTTTATCTTCATACCATGGTCTTAGTTCATCAAAAACCACATCTCGCGAGACTCTTAATTCCTTTGTTCTAGGGTTGTAACACTTGTATCCTTTTTGCTCCGTCGAGTAGCCCATGAAAATGCATTTTTCTGACCTTGGTTCCATCTTTGTTCTAACTTCTTGTGGAATGTGAACAAAGCAAACACATCCAAACACTTTGAGGTGTGTAAGATCAGGTTTCTTACCGGAATATACCTCTTCAGGAGTCAAGTGATGTATTCCCGATGTTGTGCTTTTGTTCATCGAGTAAATGGCAGTTGTGGTAGCTTCAGCCCAATAGTACAATGGTACCTTCATCTCGTTGAGCATGCATCTTGCAATTTCAGCAATTTGCCTATTTTTCCTCTCAGCTACTCCATTTTGTTGTGGTGTATACCTACAAGTGAATTGCCTTTTGATCCCATTCTCTTGTAGAAAATCTGAAAATTCTTTGGAGAAGTATTCTCCTCCACCATCGGACCTTAAGGTTTTGATAGACCTTCCTGTTTCCTTTTCAACTTCAACTTTGAATCTTTTGAATATAGAAAACACCTCTGATTTTTGCTTCATACAAAACAGCCATACCTTTCTTGAGTGATCATCAATGAAGGTGACAAAAAATCTATTACCAGCCATTGATGCCTCTTGGGTTGGTCCCCATACATCTGTATGTATCAAGTCCAAGACATTTGGAGCCACATAATTGCTCCTCTTGAATGGCTGCCTCGTTTGCTTTCCTAGTTGACAAGCTTCACATAACTCATGTAGTCCAATGCTATTAAATTTTGGAAGACCTCTTACCACTTCATGTTTGCTCATGTCCTTCAGCTTTGGAATGTTGATGTGTCCTATTCTTTTGTGCCATAAGTCCAGCTCTGAAATCTTCTTGTTCCCACATTGAATGTACATGACCTTTCCATGTGGATGTTGGACATCCAAAGTGAACATCCTTCCTTCTCTTCTACCTCGAGCAATGACTTTGAAGCCTTCTTTTGGATTCTTTATGAAGCACCCATTCTCATTGAATATGACATGATAACCCTTCTCTACCATTTGTCCTACTGAAATCAAGTTCTTTGAAATTGTAGGAACATGAAGAACATTAGATAGTACATTTGCTCTGCTTGTATCTCCAAGCCTTATATTTCCAATGTGTTCAATCATTTGTTGAGTATCATCACCTGTTTCAACACATCCTTTTCCACTTGGTACCTGTAGATTAGTGAACAAACTTCCTTGGAATGACATATGGTTACTACAACCTATATCAATGTACCATTTTTTGTCATCTTCACAAGAGCTTCTATACTCATGTCTCATTGCAAGTAGTGTGTCCTTACTTCCTTCACTTGAGGTGCTTGCATAGTTTCTTTGGTTCCTTTGATTGCCTCCATTTGGTCTTCCATTCTTCAGCCAACAATCACTAGCATAGTTTCCTACTTTACCACAATGATAGCATGTTATACCTTTATGAGAATTGTAGGAGCTTCGGCCTCTTCCTCTACTTCTACCTCGACCTCTTCCTTGTGTGTTGGCATTTGATGCATCCTTGTTGTCTTCCGAATTGTTTTGATTGTAGTTGGAGTGGTTGTGAACTCTTCCTCTTCCTCTTGAGCCTCCTCTTGAGTTTCTTCCTTTACCTCGACCTGCATATAACATTTGGTTGTGGCTGTCCTTTCCTTTGGGACCACCGAAGCTAAGCTCTTCTTTGACAAGATGAGGGATTAGTTGTTCAAAACCTGGATATGCATCTTTCAAGTTAATGGAAGTTATAAAAGGCTTCCATCTTTCATCTTCTCTCAAGCCATTGACAGTATAACACACAAGATCTTCGTCTTCAACCGTTGTGCCAATAGAAGCTAAAGCATCGCTTAGCTCCTTAATCTTCAAAGTATATTCAGCTATGGATTGGCTCAAACTTTTCTTGATTGTGTTCAACTCATTCTTGAGTTGAAGTTTCCTAGCTTTGGTATTTGTTGAATACATCCTTTCAAGAGCTTCCCAAGCATCCTTAGCTTTCTCTAGATGTTGAATATGACCTGCCATGGTTTTAGTAATGACTTGCGAAATGAGGAACATGACTCTCCTATTCCTCTCTTCCCATTCTTTTGCTTGCCTCCTTTGGACTTCAGTGGCCATAACTTGATTGATTTGAGGTTGAGCATCGTCGCCACTCACAATACCCCATAATCGTTTGCCCATTAGGTAGTTGGTCATTCTAAACCTCCACACAGGATAGTTAGCTTTATCCAACTTCTCTACTTGTTGACCCAAGTCAGCCATTGAAGAGTATCAAAGACTTTGAGAGTTACCTCAAATACTTATAGTCCTTTGCTCTTGCGTTTGTGAAGCTCCCTCTTGTTTCGTAGCTCCTCTTTTGCTTTGCTTCAACTCCAGCTCTGATGATAAAGCTTCAGCACCAAGTTTGCTCTGATACCAACTATGGAGAATGAGTTCTCCTATGCGCAACGGAAGTATGTAGTGAGCCCGTGTATGTCCAGAACTTGGACAAACATCTACACCTTAGATAGCTTGCTGCTCTCAATACAAAACTTAAAAGGACTTGAGACTTTAGTCAATCAAAGTAGACAAAGAGAGCTTTCTAACAAGCTATAAATAACTTAATTTGGACAAGTTTTGATTAGGAAACACAACTAACAAAGATGAACTACTTGTCCACAGAGGTATGCTGAAGAACTGAGCTTCACTCTCAGACTGATAGCTCTCTGAATCTATATCCTTTGAGAAAGATATTTGGTACAGAGAGCGTAGACACAAATAGCTTTCCAAAAAGCTAAAAATCAAGTAATTTGGATGAGTTTTGATCAGGAAACTTAACTCACCAAGATAGACCACCTGCACACATAAGTACACTATAAAACTTGACTTTACTCTCTGATAGATATCTCATAGAATATGAATTATCTGAATGAGATATTTGAGAGAGTCAAAGTAGATGCCAAGAGCCTTCCAAAAAGACAAAAATCACACAATTTGGATATTTTTTGGTCGTGAAACTGAACCGACCAAAATAGACTACCTATCTACAGAGGTATACTGAAAAACTGGACTTCACTCTTTCACTCATATCTCACAAACTAAATAAGCTTTGAAAGAGATATTTGATATTCAGAAACTACACGAGATAAGCTTTCCAATGAATGTTTAAATGCACAAAATGGTTACATATGCACTGACATATGACCTCTGCAACAAAGTTGTGTGCAAACTGACGTGCGGCTGGAAGGAGTCTAAGGAAAGTCAAAATGACAAAATGGCCAGATCCGACTACTCGGAGCTCTTGCCTCTTTCTCTCCTTGTTTTGAATGTGCTCCCACTTCACTTTTATAACCAATGAGCATGTGAAGAAGTTTGTGCCTTCTTCTTAACTCACCACTTTCTCCACTACATGCTACTAACTACAAGGCAAGAAATTGTATCTCTTACTCATCATGAAGTTTTGACTAGACTTTTTCTTTTATTAGTTTTCCCTTTTTTCCTCCACTTTTCCTTTATCTTTATATTTGGTAAATTTATCCAAGCATGGCTCATATGAAAATGAGCTTGTACATTTATCTTCAACAGTTTACTCTCAAAGTTCAAGGTAATGTGGGACATGCTCTATTTACTTATGGAAGTCAAAAGATGTCTGAGTTAGACCTTTGGCATAAAAGGTTAGGTCATTTCAATGAGAGAGCCATAAAGGAAATGTCAAGGAATGATGTGGTGCTTGGTTTGCCAAAATTTGAAGGGCAACACATGGTATACAAGTGTGAAGCTTGTCAATTAGGTGAAACACACAAAAATTCATACAATAAATCAGGATATAAGTATTCAAATATGCTTGAACTGATTCATACAGATGTGTGGGGTCTTTCAAGGGACTATAGCATAAATGGATCCAGATATTATGTGTTGTTTGTTGATGATGCAACCAGATGGATTACTTTATATGTAATCAAGGATAAATCAGAAGTGTTCAAGACATTCAAGCATTATCATGCTTATGTAGAAAGGATTATAAGACAAAAGCTCAAGAGGTTGAGATCAGATGGAGGGGGAGAGTATTTTTCTAAAGAGTTTGATGATTATTTGTGGAATACAGGTATAAAGAGAGAAGTAACTTGCAGGTACTCCCCTCAAGAAAATGGAGTTGCAGAAAGAAGAAATAGAACTCTTGTAGAGTTTGCAAGAGAAATGATCAAGGAAAAGAATTGTCCGAATTACTTATGGGCAGTAGCTACCAACACTGCACCATATCTTGTGAATAGGTTACCTTGTAAAGCATTGGAGGGAAGAACTCCTTATGAAGCACGGTGGGGTAAAAAACCTACTCTTGATCATTGTAAGGTATTTGGATGTTTAGCATATGCTTATGTTCCTTTACAATTGAGACATAAGCTAGAACCCAAAGCAGAGAAGTATGTGTTTATTAGGTATGATGATAGATAGATGGGTTACCGATTGTGGATTCCATCCACAAAGCAATTTCTTGTTACCAAAGATGTTACATTTGATGAGCAAAGCACATGGTATACAAGGTCAACAAATGATTATGCAGGTGTTGAAGAAATACAAAGGAAAGGGAAGGCAAAAGTAAATGTGTATGAAGAACATATTGATGATGTTGATTATAAAAGTAAATTGTAGGATAATGTTGAAGATGGGCCAAGATTTGATCCAGAATCAAATGTGGCTGAGACTTCAAGAAGTGTAGAGGTTATAAGATCCTTAAGGGAAAGAAAAGAGCCCATCAGGTATAGCTATAATACATCTTTCTTAACAACAAAAGATTATGCTTACATTGTGAAGAGAGAAGAGGATCCAATCACATATGAAGAAGCTAAAGGTAAACAGAATTGGAAAAAGGCAATGCAAGAAGAATATGATGCTCTACTTGAAAATGAAACATGGGAATTGGTTCCAAGACCAAAGAATCAGAAAGTTATTGGATGTAAGTGGGTGCATAAAACAAAAAGATTTGCAGATGGTAAGGTGTCTAGATACAAGGCTAGACTTATGGTCAAAGGTTATGCCCGAACTTATGGGATAGATTATGATGAAACCTTTAGTCTTCTTGCTAAGATGTCTACAATTAAATCATTGATTGCTATTGCTGCTTGTAAAGGATGGAAGCTATCACAATTAGATGTGAAGAATGCATTTCTGAATGGATACATTGCAGATGAAGTGTACATGGAGCAACCAGAAGGTTTTATGGATTCAATTGGATCAGATTATGTGTGTAAGCTCAAGAGAGCTTTGTATGGATTGAAACAGGCTCCAAGAGCATGGAGTTACAGGCTTGTTAAGTTCTTGAATGAATGAGTATTTCAAGCATCAAAGGCAAATAGTAGCTTGCTAGTGAAGGCAAGTGAAAATGGATACATATACATGTGTATTTATGTTGATGATATTATTGTCACAGGTACACATGTTCAAGGAATCAATGAGCTTAAGAAACAAATAGAGAAGGAGTTTGAGATAAGTGATTTGGGAAATTTATCTTATTTCTTAGGAATGCAGATTGTATATACTCAACATGGAGTATACGTTACACAAGAGAGGTACTTGAAGAATCTTCTTGTCAAATTCAACATGGAGGATTGCAAGCCTTCAAGCACACCATTGGAGGTAAATCATAAGTTGAGCAGGTATGGAGGTGAAGAATTCAATGACATGAAGAAATATCAGAGTTTGGTAGGTAGTTTAATCTATGCTACCTTGAGAGGGCTAGATCTATCATATGTAGTAGGTGTGTTATCACAATTCATGCATTGTCCAAAGAAGACTCATTGGATTGCAGCTCAAAGGGTACTCAGATATATCAAAGGAACCCTAAGTGAAGGTCTATATTATGGATTTACTTCTGATACAAGAATTAAAGTATTAAGTGATGCATATTGGGCAATTGATTCACTCACATCTCTGCTATATTGGAGATAAATTAGTTTCTTGGTGCTCAAAGAAGCAACATACAGTTGCTTTGTCATCTAGAGAAGCTGAGTATAAAGGAATGGTAGAGGCTGCAAAGCAAGTGATATGGTTAAAGAGCTTGTTAAAGAGTTTTGAAACTGATCAGAGTACTCCAATTATTTTTCGAGACAATATGAGTTCATTGTATTTGGCAGCTAACCCTGTTTTTCATGCCAGAACTAAGCATATAGAGATTCAGTATCATTTCTTGAGGGAAAAGGTACTTGACAAAGAAATTGAAGTGATGTATACTCCAACAAAAGAACAAGTTGTAGATATGATGACAAAAAGCTTGGATGGACCTAAGCTAGAGAGATTCAAAGAGATGGCAGGAGTGAAGAAGAATGGAATAATCACAATTAGTGATTAAGGGGGAGCTGTTGGAACACAGCAATCACAAATTGGTGATTATAAAGAACTTGAAGAAAGTCAATGATCACTTTGAAGTGAAAGAAGTTACTTGAGATTGATAGCTTGTATACATATGTACATTACAAGTGGAAATTCTTGTATTATGAGTATACATAATCCTTAGGATGATAAGGAGTAATGTAATATACACGGGATAAGTCTAGAACCATATGGATATAAGTCAATGATGTAAAGAAATACATAAGAGAGTCATTAGAAGACAAGTGTCATTGTGGTAGATGTGTAGAGAGTCTTTCTTAGAAAATTATTGACAAGTTTTTCTCTGAGTTCTCTCAGTCTGATCATGTGGATCAGAAATTCTTTTGTACACATCTAATTCTAGAAGCTAATGAAGCTATGTTTAAAGTTTCATGATCTAAATCCTCTTTTGCTGTGAGTATGATCATTAGGAACATGTGTATGTAAAGTCTGCAGAAAAAGCTCTCAGAGTCGCGCACTTTTTTGTGTCAATGCTTTGCTTAGATCTTAGTGCACAGTGTAAAGTTTTTCACGACTGAGCATTCAAAATCTAAGTTAGAAGGTAAGGAGGCTATGGCTAAAAGCATTTAGCAAAATGGGATCTCTGCTGTGAGAAATCAACCTTAGAAGTTACCTATGTCAAAGTCGCTTATTCAAGAAGATCATTTCTAACATACTTTTGATCTTAAGGATCAAATTGAAGTTTTAATGATTCATTTGAAGGACTAATGGTTGATATGATTGCGCAAAGGTAGCTTGGAGGTATGTATATCATTAGATTGAAGAAATCTAAAGATATGTGCAAGTAATGAAGTCAATCTTTGAAGCAGACTTCTTGAAGAAGAAAAATTCTCACTCAGAGAATTGTTCATGAATGATTTGGTAAATCAAAGTAACATTTGTGTAAAGTTCTGTCTATAAGTGATATAGAGGTGTTCTTAGATGAGTATAGATCAAGCTTTTGGAGATCAAAAGGTCTCCAACATTGCAGGTAAAAAGGAAGGAAGGTTGTTTACTCTCAAAGTTCAAGCTAATGTGGGACATGCTCTATTTACTTATGGAAGTCAAAAGATGTCTGAGTTAGACCTATGGCATAAAAGGTTAGGTCATTTCATTGAGAGAGCCATAAAGGAAATGTCAAGGAATGATGTGGTGCTTGGTTTGCCTAAATTGGAAGGGCAACACATGGTGTACAAGTGTGAAGCTTTTCAATTAGGTGAAACACACAAAAATTCATAAAATAAATCAGGATATAAGTATTCAAATATGCTTGAATTGATTCATACAGATGTGTGGGGTCCTTCAAGGGACTATAGCATAAATGGATCCAGATATTATGTGTTGTTTGTTGATGATGCAACTAGATGGATTACTTTATATGTAATCAAGGATAAATCAGAAGTGTTCAAGACATTCAAGCACTATCATGCTTATGTAAAAAGGATTACAGGACAAAAGCTCAAGAGGTTGAGATCAAATGGAGGGGGAGAGTATTTTTCTAAAGAGTTTGATGATTATTTGTGGAATGCAGGTATAAAAAGAGAAATAACTTGCAGGTACTCCCCTCAACAAAATGCAGTTGCAGAAAGAAGAAATAGAACTCTTGTAGAGTCTGCAAGAGCAATGATGAAGGAAAGGAATTGTCCAAATTACTTATGGGCAGAAGCTATCAACACTCCAACATATCTTGTGAATAGGTTACCTTGTAAAGCATTGGAGGGAAAAACTCCTTATGAAGCATGGTGGGGTAAGAAACCTACTCTTGATCATTGAAAGGTATTTGGATGTTTAGCATATGCTTATGTTCCTTCACAATTGAGACATAAGCTAGAACCCAAAGCAGAGAAGTATGTGTTTATTGCGTATGATGATAGACACATGGTTTAAAGATTGTGGAGTCCATCCACAAAGCAATTTCTTGTTACCAAAGATGTTATATTTGATGAGCAAAGCACATGGTATACAGGGTCAACAAATGATTATGCAGGTGTTGAAGAAATACAAGGGAAAAGGAAGGCAAAAGTAAATGTGTATGAAGAAGATATTGATGATGCTGATTATAAAAGTAAATTGCAGGATAATGTTGAAGATGGGCCAAGATTTGATCCAGAATCAAATGTGGATGAGACTTTAAGAAGTGCAAAGGCTAGAAGATCCTCAAGGGAAAGAAAAGAGCCTATCAAGTATAGCTATGATACATCTTTCTTAACAACAAAAGATTATGCTTACATTGTGAAGACAGAAGAGGATCCAATCACATATGAAGAAGCTAAAGGTAAATAGAATTGGGAGAAGGCAATGCAAGAAGAGTATGATGCTCTACTTGAAAATAAAACATGGGAATTGGTGCCAAGACCAAAGAATAAGAAAGTTATTGGATGTAAGTGGGTGTATAAAACAAAAAGATTTGCAGATGGTAAGGTGTCTAGATACAAGGCTAGACTTGTGGTCAAAGGTAATGCCCGAACTTATGGGATAGATTATGATGAAACCTTTAGTCCTGTTGCTAAGATGTCTACAATCAGATCATTGATTGCTATTGCTGCTTGTAAAGGATGGAAGTTATCACAATTAGATGTGAAGAATGCATTTCTGAATGGATACATTGCAGATGAAGTGTACATGGAGCAACCAGAAGGTTTTATGGATTCAACTAGATCAGATTATGTGTGTAAGCTCAAGAGAGCTTTGTATGGATTGAAGCAGGCTCCAAGACCATGGAATTACAAGCTTGTTAAGTTCTTGAATAAATGTGGATTTCAAGCATCAAAGGCAGATAATAGCTTGCTAGTGAAGGCAAGTGAAAATGGATACATATACATGTGTATTTATGTTGATGATATTATTGTCACAGGTACAGATGTTCAAGGAATCAATGAGCTTAAGAAACAAATAGAGAAGGAGTTTAAGATAAGTGATTTGGGAAACTTATCTTATTTCTTAGGAATGCAGATTGTATATACTCAACATGGAGTATATGTTACACAAGAGAGGTACTTGAAGAATCTTCTGGTCAAATTCAACATGGAGGATTGCAAGCCTTCAAGCACACCATTGGAGGTAAATCATAAGTTGAGCAGGTATGGAGGTGAAGAATTCAATGAAATGAAGATATATCACAGTTTGGTAGGTAGTTTAATCTATGCTACGTTGACAAGGCTAGATCTATCATATGCAGTAGGTGTAATATCACAATTCATGCATTGTCCAAAGAAGACTCATTGGATTGCAGCTCAAAGGGTACTCAGATATATCAAAGGAACCCTAAGTGAAGGTCTGTATTATGGATTTAGTTCTGATACAAGAATTAAAGTATTTAGTGATGCAGATTGGGTAGTTGATTCAGATGATAGAAGGTCTACTCATGGGTATCTCTGTTATATTGGAGATAAATTAGTTTCTTGGTGCGCAAAGAAGCAACATACAGTTGCTTTGCCATCTATAGAAGCTGAGTATAAAGGAATGGTAGAGGCTGCAAAGGAAGTGATATGGTTAAAGAGCTTGTTAAATAGTTTTGAAACTGATCCGAGTACTCCAATTATTTTTGGAGACAATATGAGTTCATTGTATTTGGCAGCTAACCCTGTTTTTCAAGCCAGAACTAAGCATATAGAGATTCAGTATCATTTCTTCAGGGAAAAGGTACTTGACAAAGAAATTGAAGAGATGTATACTCCAACAAAAGAACAAGTTGCAGATATGATGACAAAAAGCTTGGATGGACCTAAGCTAGAGAGATTCAAAGGGATGGCAGGAGTGAAGAAGAATGGAATAATCACAATTAGTGATTGAGGGGGAGTTGTTGGAAGACAACAATCATAAATTGGTGATTATAAAGAACTTGAAAGTCAATGATCACTTTGAAGTGAAAGAAGTTACTTGAGAAAGTGAAGAAGATTTCAGATTGATAGCTTGTATACATATGTACATTACAAGTGGAAATTCTTGTATTATGAGTATAGATAATCCTTAGGATGATAAGGAGTAATGTAATAGAAACGGGATAAGTCTAGAACCATATGTATATAAGTGAATGATGTAAAGAAATACATAAGAGAGTCATTAGAAGACAAGTGTCATTGTGGTAAGAGTCTTTCTCAGAAAATTAGCGACGACTTTTTCTCTGAGTTCTCTCAATCTGATCATGTGGATCAGAAATCCTTGTGTACACATCTAATCTAGAAGCTAATGAAGCTATGTTTAAAGTTTCATAATCTAATTCCTCTTCTTCTATGAGTATGATCATTAGGAACATGTGTATGTAAAGTCTGGAGAAAAGTCTCTCAAAGTCGCACACTTTTTTGTGTCAATGTTTTGCTTAGATCTCAGTGCAGAGTGTAAAGTTTTTGATGACTGAGCATTCAAACCCTAAGTTAGAAGGTAAGGAAGCTATGGCTAAAAACATTTAGCGAAACGGGATCTGTGCTGTGAGAAATCAACCTTAGAAGTTACCTATGTCAAAGTCCCTTATTCAGGAAGACAGTTTCTGACATACTTTTGATCTTAAGGATCAAATTGAAGTTTTAATGATTCATTTGAAGGACTAATGGTTATATGATTGTAAAAAGGTATCTTGGAGGTATATATATCATTAGATTGAAGAAATATGAAGATATGTGCAGGTAATGAAGTCAATCTTTGAAGCAGACTTCTTGAAGAAGAAAAATTCTCACTCAGAGAATTGTTCATGAATGATTTCGTAAATCAAAGTAACATTTGTGTAAAGTTTGGTCTATAACTGATATAGATATGTTCTTAGATCAGTAGAGATCAAGCTTTTCGAGATTAAAAGGTCTCCAACATTGCAGGTAAAAATCAAGGAAGATTGTTTACTCTCAAAGTTCAAGGTAATGTGGGACATGCTCTGTTTACTTATGGAAGTCAAAAGATGTATGAGTTAGACCTATGGCATAAAAGGTTAGGTCATTTCAATGAGAGAGCCATAAAGGAAATGTCAAGGAATGATGTGGTGCTTGGTTTGCCAAAAGTTGAAGGGCAACACATGGTGTACAAGTGTGAAGCTTGTGAATTAAGTAAAGCACACAAAAATTCATACAAGAAATCGGGATATAAGTATTCAAATATGCTTGAATTGATTCATACAGATGTGTGGGGTCCTTCAAGGGACTATAGCATAAATGGATCCAGATATTATGTCTTGTTTGTTGATGATGCAACCAGATGGATTACTTTATATGTATTCAAGGATAAATCAAAAGTGTTCAAGACATTCAAGCATTATCATGCTTATGTAAAAAGGATTACAGGACAAAAGCTCAAGCGGTTGAGGTTAGATGGAGGGGGAGAGTATTTTTCTAAAGAGTTTGATGATTATTTGTGGAATGCAGTGTTGATATATTTAGGTAGTGATGTGTGTGAACACTCTAGGACCGCCGGGGCACTTTTTTCCCTCTTTAGGAGGTTTTTTTTCCCCCGGCTTGTATATACGCCTATTGCCCTAATGGGCTACTTATCTTTGTACATTCTCTAGTAATACATTCAGTCTTGTGTGTTGTGCTCCAAGCTTCTTCTTCTTCCTTGTGCTGTTCGCGTGCTTCCGCAGACGTCTAACTCCAACAATTGGTATCAGAGCAGGTCGTTGCTTCTTCTAGGGCGCCGTCGACACTCCTCCGTTTGCAGTCTCAGATTCGCACAAAATTTGGTGAGCATACTCAGGGTGTCTCCGAGATCAAAACAGCTTCGCTGTGTGGTGCCGAAATCGCGATCTGAGCTCGTTTCGGCCTTCGAACGCACTATCGCAGTGCTTGTGCAGGCTATTTCGTCCTTTTGTGCCAAAGGTATATACCAGTTTCTGTTCGCCAGTTTAAGCATCTCCAAGTCTGCTACAGGTCTAGCAGAACTCGTCTGGGCAGTTCTGTTCAACTTTTTGAGATACAGTCAATTTTCTACATCAAGGTATTTTAGTCACCGGCCATGGCTGAAAGCAGTGATGTATTCCGTATGTTGGCTGTTGAGGATAAGTTGGATGGTACCAACTACCCATTATGGGCTTATATGATGCGACATGTACTGGTTGCAAAAGGATTGTGGAACATTGTGCAGGGTGTTGAAAGACGTCCTGTTACACCTGTAACGACAGGTACTACAAATACAGGTGTTGGAGCTGATGAAGATGGTGTCGAAGATGATACTCCGCAGATTCCTGTTCGTGCTGTTGTTTCTGTTGCACCTACTGCAGAGCAGATTCGTTGGGATGGCAGAGATGCCCAGGCACATGCATTGATAGCTTTGTCTGTCAAACGTGCCATTATTCCTCACATTCGCTCTTGCAGAACAGCAAAGGATGCTTGGGATACACTTACCACTTTGTACCAGGCTAGGAATGAGGCTCGTGTTGCTTACCTCCGAAAACAGTTGGAGAGTGAGCACATGAATGAAGGTGATTCGATGGACAATTTTCTTACAAAGATCAAAGACCTGAAGGAACAATTGATTTCTGCTGATGAGGTTATACCAGATAGCTCACTTGTGCAGACCGTTCTGAATGGCCTTCCCGATTCATATCAGAGTTTTGCCTCTACTCTTCGATTGATGATGAAAGGCAATCCGAATGCCTTGTCATTTGAGGAATTAGTCTCTGTTCTGTTGCAGGAAGATCAGTCCAGGCAGAACAGGTCCATTATGCGTGTTGCAGATCAAGCTTTCCTGGCTAGTCAGAAGGGCAAAGGAAAATGGAGCTCTTCTACTAGTAAGCAGAAATCTACAAATGCTGCACAATCGAAGAACCAGGATAAAGATGAGAAGAAATCAGAAAAGCAGAAATTGTTCTGCAAGTACTGTAAAGGAAATGATCATATTATAAAGAACTGTCCAAAACTGGCTGCTAAAGAGGCAAAGAAGAAAGAGGCTGGAATGGTTGTTGCAGAGGCCTCTACACCAAAAACAGAGTCTGCAAATCTTGTGCAGGAAGAAGAATGGGCGTTTACTACTGTCTGCAATTTTGACCCATCTTCTCATGATCAGTGCATGTCTGTAGTAGACTCAGATGTTTGGTACTTTGACAGTGGGGCAACCAAACATATTACCTCGCAGCGCAGTTTCTTCTCTTCACTCGAGCTTGCCCCTACAGGGAATACTGTCACATGCGCCAATAACTCCTCTTATCCTGTTAAGGGAGTTGGTAAGATCATTCTGACTACTGCTGATGGTAGTTCTTTCACTTTGTCAGATGCTTTATTTGTGCCAGGGATCAAAAAGAACCTGTTATCAGTTTCTGCATTAGCCAAGATTGGCTTGGTTGTGAAATTCGTTGATGACAGGTGTACAATCCATGATCTCTCAAATGGCGATGTGATTATTGCTTCTGGCATTTTATGTCGTGGGCTGTATAAGCTCATAGACTATGAAAAATCTGTGAATGATTCGGCATGTGCAGTTCATGATTCTCAGGCTATGTCAGATGCAAAGCTTTGGCATGCACGCTTTGGTCATCTGAATTTTGCTAGTTTGTTACGCTTGCAGAAATCTGAAATGGTGTCGTCTTTGCCCAAACTTGAGGCACCTGGAAAACATGTTTATGAAGGCTGTATTTTGGGCAAAATGCAGCGTTCTTCCTTTCCAAAAGATGGTTCAGTTCGGGCTATGCAGAAATTGCAGCTTGTACATAGTGATGTCTATGGTCCTATGCAGACACCCTCTTTTGGAAATTACCTTTACTTCGTGACTTTCATTGATGATTTTTCCAGGCATGCATGGGTATATCCACTCAAAGCAAAGTCCGAAGTGTTCACGTGCTTCAAACAGTTTTTGGTTTTGGCTGAAAATCTGTCAGCATGTAAAATGGGCACCCTCCGTTCTGATCGAGGGGGGGAATATATGTCTTCAGATTTTAATGCATTTCTGGCTGAACGTGGGATAAAACACCAGTGTACAGTGCCGTATACACCTCAACAGAATGGAGTTGCTGAACGAAAGAACAGGTCACTCATGGAGATGGCAAGATGCATGGTCAAAAGTCAGGCTTTACCACATAGTTTCTGGCTTGAGGCTGTCATGTGTGCAGCATATGTACTGAACAGGTGTCCCACGAAAGCGTTGCAGTCTATCACTCCATATGAGGCTTGGCATGACTGCAAGCCATCTGTTGCTCATCTGCGTGTTTTTGGTTGTTTGGCATATGCATTAGTGCCTGAACAACATCGCAGAAAATTGGATGATAAGGCAGTAAAATGTATATTTGTTGGGTACAGTTCTGAAAGTAAAGGCTATCGTCTGTATCATCCACAGACTAAACGCATTCTGGTTAGCCGTGATGTTGTCTTTGTGGAAGATGCTATTCAGCCATTGCTTTCATGTACTAAGGAGACACCTGTTAGCTCCAAAGACATGTATGATACTTTGATGCCTCTTTTTACAGGTGGACAGGCTAGCGCTGGTCCTAATGAGGCAACTTCTCAGCCTTTGCAGGTTTCATATGATGATGCAGATCATTCCATTTCTGATGCAGATTTACATGATGCACTTGTTGATGAGAGAGCTGATATTGAACAGGCAAAAACTATGCCAAAATGGCTGGTGCAGACTTTGCGTGACAGCAAATTAGATGCACCTTTGTCATATCGTACTCGTTCAGGCTCTCATAGTACCTCCTTTGCATCAGATTGCTATGCTATGGCTGCATCTAGTCTCTGTGATGAGAATGAGCCTGTTTCTTTTGATGAAGCACGAAATTCAAAAAATTGGATGGCTGCTATGCAATCTGAATATGATGCTATAATGAAGAATGGTACACGGTCTTTATGTGACTTGCCTCCTGGCAAGAAGGCCATTGGCACTAAGTGGGTATACAAGCTGAAGCGTAAACCTGATGGTACAGTTGATAGGTATAAGGCTAGGCTTGTTGCAAAGGGTTATGCGCAGGAAAGAGGCATTGATTTTGATGAGACCTTTGCACCCACATGCCGTATGACTACTGTTCGGAGCATTTGTGCACTTGCAGCCATCATGGTTGGAATGTACATCAGTTGGACATTAAAACAGCATTTCTGAATGGTGACTTGCATGAAGAAGTGTATGTTTTTCAGCCCCGTGGCTTTGTGCAGAAAGGGCATGAAAACCAGGTGTGCAGGTTAAAGAAGGCGTTATATGGTTTAAAGCAAGCACCACGTGCTTGGTATGAGAAAATACATGCCTATCTGATTGCACATGGTTTTGAGAACAGTCCAACTGAAAGCACCTTATATGTTAAGCGTGCTAATGATGTGCTTTTGATCATTGTTATCTATGTAGACGACATGCTGCTCACTGGTCCTCTTGAGAAGCATATTGCTGATTTCAAGGCTGATTTGCATGCCTCATTTGAGATGTCTGATTTGGGGCATTTGCATCACTATTTGGGCATTCAGTTTATGCACGTTGATGGTGGAATGGCTTTGTGTCAAACGAAATATATTGACACATTATTGCAGCGTTTTGGCCTTGAAGACTGTAAACCTATTGCCACTCCTATGGATATAGGTTTACGATTGAGTCTTCATGATGCTGGAGATGCATTTGATGCTGTTCTCTATCAGCAGGCTGTTGGATGCTTGATTTACTTATGCATTACTCGGCCAGATATTCAGTTTTCTATCTCACAGATGAGCAGGTTTATGCATTGCCCAGGAGTCACGCATTGGAAAGCGGTTAAGCGCAACTTTCGCTACTTGAGTGGTACTCGGCTACTTGGGTTGTTTTATCCCAAGGGGGGATCACTACCGCCAGATTTGCATGCTTTTTCTGACTCAGATTGGGCTGGTTGCTATGACACTCGTGTGTCCACCAGTGGTTTTTGCTTCATGCTTGGTAGCTCATGTATATCTTGGTTGAGCAAGAAGCAGCCTACTGTGGCCACTTCCAGTTGTGAGGCTGAGTATAGGGCAGCTTTCACAGCGGCTGTTGAGTGTGTGTGGCTCAGACGCCTTATGGCTGATTTGGGTGTTGGCCAGTCTTCTGCCACCACCATCTTCACTGACAGTCAGAGCGCATTGGCAGTTGCGAGGAACCCTGTGTTCCATGCTCGCACTAAGCACATAGAGGTGCATTATCACTATGTCAGGGAGAGGTTCTCTACTGGGGAGATCAGCTTGGCATATGTGCCCACGCAGGAAAACATTGCAGACCTTTTCATGAAGGCTCTGCCTAGGGAGAAGTTTGAAGCTTTCCACAAAGCTTTGGGCTTACTTCCTTTTGTGGAGTGATTTCCACATAGCTCGGCACTTCCTTATACATGAGTGCCAGCTCCTTGTTCACCGCATCACTCCGAGGGGGGATTTGTTGATATATTTAGGTAGTGATGTGTGTGAACACTCTAGGACCGCCGGGGCACTTTTTTCCCTCTTTAGGAGGTTTTTTTTCCCCCGGCTTGTATATACGCCTATTGCCCTAATGGGCTACTTATCTTTGTACATTCTCTAGTAATACATTCAGTCTTGTGTGTTGTGCTCCAAGCTTCTTCTTCTTCCTTGTGCTGTTCGCGTGCTTTCGCAGAGGTCTAACTCCAACATGCAGGTATAAAAAGAGAAGTAACTTGCAAGAACTCCCCTTAAGAAAATGGAGTTCATGAAAGAAGATATAGAACTCTTGTAGAGTTTGCAAGAGAAATGATGAAGGAAAAGAATTGTCCAAATTACTTATGGGCAGAAGCTATCAACACTGCAACATATCTTGTGAATAGGTTACCTTGTAAAGCATTGGAGCGAAGAGCTCCTTATGAAGCATGGTGGGGTAAGAAACCTACCCTTAATCATTGTAAGGTATTTGGATGTTTAGCATATGCTTATGTTCCTTCACAATTGAGACATAAGCTAGAACCCAAAGCAGAGAAGTATGTGTTTATTGGGTATGATGATAGACAGATGGGTTACACATTGTGGAGTCCATCCACAAAGCAATTTCTTGTTACCAAAGATGTTACATTTGATGAGCAAAGCACATGGTATACAAGGTCAACAAATGATTATGCAGGTGTTGAAGAAATACAAAGGAAAGGGAAGGCAAAAGTAAATGTGTATGAAGAAGATATTGATGATGTTGATTATAAAAATAAATTACAGGATAATGTTGAAGATGGGCCAAGATTTGATCCAGAATCAAATGTGGCTGAGACTTCAAGAAGTGCAAAAGTTAGAAGATCCTCAAGGGAAAGAAAAGAGCCTATCAGGTATAGCTATGATACATCTTTCTTAACAACAAAAGATTATGCTTACATTGTGAAGACAGAAGAGGATCCAATCACATATAAAGAAGCTAAAGGTAAACAGAATTGGGAGAAGGCAATGCAAGAAGAATATGATGCTCTACTTGAAAATGAAACATGGGAATTGGTTCCAAGACCAAAGAATCAGAAAGTTATTGGATGTAAGCGGGTGTATAAAACAAAAAGATTTACAGATGGTAAGGTGTCTAGATACAAGGCTAGACTTGTGGTTAAAGGTTATGCCCAAACTTATGGGATAGATTATGATGAAACCGTTAGTCTTGTTGCTAACATGTCTACAATTAGATCATTGATTGCTACTGCTGCTTGGAAAGGATGGAAGCTATCACCATTAGATGTGAAGAATGCATTTCTGAATCGATACATTGCAGATGAAGTGTACATGGAGCGACCAGAAGGTTTTATGGATTCAATTGGATCAGATTATATATGTAAGCTCAAGAGAGCTTTGTATGGATTGAAGCAAGCTCCAAGAGCATGCAATTACAAGCTTGTTAAGTTCTTGAATTAATGTGGATTTCAAGCATCAAAGGCAGATAATAGCTTGCTAGTGAAGGCAAGTGAAAATGGATACATATACATGTGCATTTATGTTGATGATATTATTGTCACAGGTACACATGTTCAAGGAATCAATGAGCTTAAGAAAAAAATAGACAAGGAGTTTAAGATAAGTGATTTGGGAAACTTATCTTATTTCTTACGAATGCAGATTGTATATACTCAACATGGAGTATATGTTACACAAGAGAGGTGCTTGAAGAATCTTCTGGTCAAATTCAACATGGAGGATTGCAAGCCTTCAAGCACACCATTGGAGGTAAATAATAAGTTGAGCAGGTATGGAGGTGAAGAATTCAATGACAGGAAGAAATATCAGAGTTTGGTAGGTAGTTTAATCTATGATACCTTGACAAGGCCAGATCTATCATATGCAGTAGGTGTGTTATCACAATTCATGCATTGCCCAAAGACGACTCATTGGATTGTAGCTCAAAGGGTACTCAGATATATCAAAGGAACCCTAAGTGAAGGTCTGTTTTATGGATTTACTTCTGATACAAGAATTAAAGTATTTAGTGATGCAGATTGGGCAGTTGATTCAGATGATAGAAGGTCTACTCATGGGTATCTCTGTTATATTGGAGATAAATTAGTTTCTTGGTGCTCAAAGAAGCAACATACAGTTGCTTTGTCATCTACAGAAGATGAGTATAAAGGAATGGTAGAGGCTACAATGGAAGTGATATGGTTAAAGAGCTTGTTAAAGAGTTTTGGAACTGATCAGAGTACTCCAATTATTTTTGGAGACAATATAAGTTCATTGTATTTGGCAGCTAACCCTGTTTTTCATGCCAGAACTAAGCATATAGAGATTCAGTATCATTTCTTGAGGGAAAAGGTACTTGACAAAGAAGTTGAAGTGATGTATACTCCAACAAAAGAACAAGTTACAGATATGATGACAGAAAGCTTGGATGGACCTAGGCTAGAGAGATTCAAAGAGATGGCAGGAGTGAAGAAGAATGGAATAATCACAATTACTGATTGAGGGGGAGCTATTGGAACATAACAATCACAAATTGGTGATTATAAAGAACTTGAAGAAACTCAATGA
>CM035410.1:49592460-49597460 GCA_020310875.1 Ceratopteris richardii
GTTCCCTTGATTCTCTCCACTAGACTTAGGGAGATATTCCCTCAACTAGATCATCTACTTTTTCCACGACTCTAGTCTAGTAGGTGTGATTACATAATTGATTAAGTCATATTGACTTTTTACATTGGGTAAAGAGTAAGAATCAATTAAGCATCTGTTTCTATGGTTCAAATGTATCCTTCATGGGTTCAAACTTTATCTTTCCAAGGTTCCAATTGTCCAAGCTTTATGTTGAGTCTTCAAGGCACAAATCAAAGCCAAGTGTTAAGGCTTGTTTTGCACCAACAGCTCCCCCTCAAGCCAAACACTTGCTTGAGTCTTCATCTTTAGTCTTCAATGATATCCTGCAATCCTATCATGGATTTAAACCTGCATAGCTTGCTTCCATCCAAAGATTTTGTAAGCAAATCTGCACATTGAATATTAGTGGACACATATGATAATTGGATTTCCTTGCTAAGTAATTTCTCCTTACATAGTGGTAATGAACCTCTATGTGTTTTGTCCTAGCATGATACACAGGATTAGCTGCTAGGTGAAGTGAACTTGTGTTATCACCAAATATGATAGGTGGCCTTGTGTATAGGCCCAATTCTGAGTATAGTAGCTTCAACCATATGGCTTCTTGAGTGGCATTGGCTAGCCCTCTGTACTCTGCCTCAGTAGATGATAGGGCTACTGTGGGTTGTTTCTTGGATGACCAAGAAATTGGTTTATCACCTGCAAAGCATATGTAACCAGATGTACTCCTCCTATCATCCTTGCAACCTGCCCAATCTGCATCTGAGTATACCTTGATGTCAATGTCTGATGAATATGGATAATACAAACCATGATTTTGTGTTTCCTTTAGGTACTTTACTATCTTCTTGGCTGCCTCCAAATGTGGTACTCTTGGTTTATGCATAAATTGGCTAAGTACACTAACACCATATGAGATATCAATCCTGGTTAAGGTAGCATAATTGAGACTACCTACCAAACTTTGATAACCTGTAATATCCTTGAGTTCTTCTCCTTCATGTGCACTGAGTTTGTGGTTGACCTCCATAGGAATGTTTGAGACTTTAGCTTCCTGCAAATTAAACTTCTTGACCATGTCCTGAATGTACTTCTTCTGAGTAATGAATATACCTGAATTTGTGTAGACCAATTCAAGCCCTAGAAAGTACTTCAATAATCCAAGATCATTGATCTTGAATTCCTTCATCATTTGACCTTTGATGTGTCTAATTCCTTGAACATCATTTCCTGTAATAATGATGTCATCAACATAGACACACAAGTATATTACCTCTGAATTGTTCTTCTTTATAAACAATGAAGTATCTGCTTTACTCATCACAAACCCTTGATCCAAGAGATAGGTTGTTAATCTATAGTTCCATGCTCTAGGTGCCTGCTTCAATCCATACAGAGCCTTCTTCAATTTACAAACATGATTTACCTTATTGGGATCCTCATAGCCAGGTGGTTGTGACATGTAGACCTCTTCAGATATCCATCCATTCAAGAATGCATTCTTTACATCCAATTGGTACATATTCCAATTCTTGGATGCAGCTACACTCACCATAATTCTGATAGTTGGCATCTTGGCCACAGGAGAAAATGTCTCCTCATAGTCAATGCCTTGGGTTTGTGCAAAACCCTTGGCTACCAACCTAGCTTTGTACCTGCTTATTGTACCATCTGAGTTCCTTTTGAGTTTGTAGATCCATCTGGATCCTATCACCTTCATGGAGTCCTTCTTGGGTACCAAGTCCCAAGTATCACTCTCCTTGAGAGCCTCCATTTCTTCATCCATTGCTTCCTTCCATTCTGGTTTAGTAATGGCTTCCTCAAATGTACCTGGTTCTTCACTTAGGATATCCTTTGCAAGATATACAGAGTGCTTGGTTACAAGTGAAGTATCATACCCATACCTAATTGGTTTCTTCTTTTCTCTTGAAGATCTCCTCATAGCTTGAGTTGAGGATTTTGGATTGTCTTCAAGTTGCTTCATCTTCATCTTCCCTTTGGATTTCCAAGCTTTGAATTCTTCAATGTTGATGGTGTCTTCATCATCTGAACTTGTGTCCTCATTCTGAGTTGGTTCTTGTCTGACAAGCTTTGGAAAGTCTTCTTCCATATCATAAGGTAGGCTAACTTTCCTGCACTCATTATCATACCATGAATCATTTTCATCAAAGATGACATCTCTGCTTACCTTGAAGCCTTTATTTGAGGGGTTATAGAACCTGTATCCTTTCTGATTCAAATCATAACCAATAAAGATACACTTTTCAGCCTTAGGATCTAGCTTTCCCCTTACCTGTGAGGGAATATGCACATATGCAACACACCCAAAGATCTTGCAATGATCCAGAGATGGTCTCTTACCATGCCAAGCCTCATAGGGTGTCATTCCATCAAGTGTCTTTGATGGCAACCTGTTGATCAAGTATGTGGCAGTAGATACACTCTCTGCCCAAAGATAATTTGGTAATTTTTTCTCATTAAGCATAGACCTAGCTGTCTCCACAATGAGTCTATTCCTCCTTTCAGCTACCCCATTTTGTTCAGGTGAGTACCTTGTGGTAATCTCCCTCTTGATGCCTCTTTCCTGCAAGAACTCTTCAAAGTTATTGGAGAAGTATTCTCCACCACCATCAGACCTTAGCCTCTTCAAATGTCTACCTGTTTGATTCTCAACTAATGCAAGATATCTTTTGAAACAATTAAATACTTCATCCTTATGTTTCATGAAGTACAAGACAGTCCATCTGCTATAATCATCTATAAAAGATACATAGTACCTTGATCCAGATATGGATGGCTCCTTGCTTGGTCCCCAAACATCTGTATGCACCAATTCCAAGTAGTCTTCATGCATGAAACCCTTTTTGGTATATGGCAATCTATGTGACTTACCAAACTGACAAGCCCCACACTTGTATATCATGTGTTGCTTGGATACATTAGGTATCCCAAGCACACATTGATCTCTACTCATTTGCTTTATGGTCCTCTCTCCAATGTGACCTAATCTCTTGTGCCACATCTCCAATTCTGATAGAGTTTGGTCCTTGTAATTGTACAATGCAATATTCTTAGTATCCTCAGGTTCAAAGGTAAATAGTCTACCTGATTTCTCTCCCTTGGCTATCCTTCTGAATCCATGTCTTGGATCCTCCACATATGCACCATGTTGAGTGAACCTGACCTGTAGACCTTTTTCAACAATCTGACCTACACTCATCAGATTCTTGGTGATTGTTGGAACATACAATACTCTGCTTAGCAAATTCTGATTACCATCACTTGTTTTGACATTACCTACTTTAACCACTGAATGTTTAGTGTCATCACCTGTCTGCACTTGGTGCTTGCCTTTAGGTTCTTCCAAATCAGAGAGTAAGGCAACATTCCCAGCTACATGGTTAGAACAACCTGAATCAATATAGAACAAATGATCATCATTGATACCTGATTTAGATGTCATGTTCATAATCAACAAGGAATCATCTTGATCCTCTGCATAATTGTTGTAATCTTTTCTGTTCCTGTATCCTCCTTGATAATTGCCATTGTGATTGTAGCTATTGTTGTTGTAATTATTGTTATAGCCATGGTAGCCTTGAGATTGATTGAATCTGCCTCTGCCTTGGGAATATCCTCCTCTTTGGTGACCTCTTCCTCTTTGATTCTTGTAGTTCTTGTAGCATTCATCTGTAGTATGGTTAGACAAGCCACAAATATTGCATGGAGATTGATTATAGGGTCTCCCCCTATCTGACTTACCTCCTCTGCCCCTTCCTCTAGATGATCTACCTTTCCCTGCATAGTTTGCTTGAGAGGTGGATCCTTCTTCATCAACTTTCTTACTTTTACCCTTGTCTTTAGACTTCTTATCTGTATATAGGGCAGAGGGATTATTACCTTTTGATTGCTCTCCATTCTTTGTGATCTTTGCTTCATGTGTGAATAGTTGTCCAATCAGAGTTGTTAGATCAGGTGCTTGGATGTCCATGTACAAGTCCATTGCAGTGGTAAAGCTTTCCCACTTGTCATCTGCTTTGAGTCCATTGATCACTTGTCTGACTATTTGCTCTTCTTCAATTTCTTCTCCAACACTTGCAAGTTGATCTGCAATGTCTTTGACTTTGGTGACAAAATCTGAGACACATTGTTTTGATTGCTTCCTGAGAGTTGTAAACTCAATCCATAGCTGATTCTTTCTGGCCCTTGTGCTTGATGAGAAGTATGTTGACAAGGTTTCCCAAGTCTCTTGGGAAGTCTTACAGTTCCTAACATGAGGTAGAAGAAAATCAGAGATAGAGTTTAGAAGATATGACCTTGCCAAAGCATCTTTAGCACACCATTGATTAAGTCTCTCATGCTCATCCTTTATAGGTAGGCCTCTGGTTTTGAATGAGGGAAACTCCTCATCTCCTGATATGTATCCATACAAGCTTCTCCCTTGTAGATAAGTCTTCATTCTTAATGACCATGCCTGGTAGTTATTCCTATCCAATTTGTCAATAAAGGAAGGGAAACCATCACCCATGATTACCTTATTTGCTCTGATACCACTGTTGGATGTGATGGCTGGGTACAATCAGAAGATCAAGCTGGTGCTGCTAGACCTGCTTCACACCTGCCCTCTTTTCTCTTCAGATATGGTTAGGAGACTCCTTGTGCTTCCAAATGACACCAAGAAACCATATATGTGCTTTACAAAATGATTGAGTAATGATCAAATCAAAACAGATGATTTTGAACCTTCACAACTCCAAAAACTTTCTATTCTTGAATTGACACCTGCTCAGTCCTAAGCTCAGTGTGTCCAGCACACTTGCAATTGGTTTAATTCCTTCTGGGAGTATTAAATTAACTTAACAAGCTACCATTAGCAAGTTAAATCACTCCAAATAACAAACTATACACTGAGCATGATCTTTAGCAAAATCAGGGACACTCCCGATTTTTTAGGAACAACACAGAAATATACCAGTGAT
>CM035410.1:49616998-49629498 GCA_020310875.1 Ceratopteris richardii
GGAGGGTAGGTCAAATATTCCACTTGATTTGAATTAGATCCACAAAAATAGGTAGTCGCCGTGAATGGTTGGCGGCAACATTTGTTCATCCACTTTTACTTTTTACCCTGCAAACTTTTCTTCTTTTTACCTGCCATCTGAGGTTCTCATTTTGTGGTTTTACTATTTCACATAACCTTCCGAGTATTAGAAAAACAAATTCGGGTCATATCCAACCAGGTTAATCCTTCACTTGACTATCTGAGTGTGGAAGCCTCTGCTTTTCGCTCATGTTTTCTTTGCAAAAGTGGACCTCTTATGACTGGTCTTTCCTCTGTCTGCACCGTTACTTCATGCTCCGACAGATATCCTTTTCTGGACAATCTTCTTTGATATGTGTGGGTGTGCATGTGTGTACGTGATGGTGTGTGTGTGTGTGTGTGGAGGTATGTGTGTGGGTGGGTGTGTGCGTGCAATGTTGGTGCATGACAATCATCAATTGAAGAATTATGGAGAAATGAAGTCAAGGAGTCAAGAAGAGAACAAATTCAGATGGTTGAAGGAAGGGCATATTCAGAAAATCCAAAGATATGTACACATATGTACATTAGCTGACTTATACCTTTGTCTAGTCATACACTTGTATATATTCATCTATAAATATGTTGGAAAATGTCGGGCAAAGAGAGCAGAAGAAGATTAGAGAATAGGGAGAGAGAAGTTAGTGTCATTAGACACATTGGAAGTGAGTGAATCATCCATCCTCACTTGTATGTAAATTTTTCTGAAGAAATCGAGAAACTTGCGCCCGATGTTTAGCAGTCTGCTCCTTCTGTGTTTAATCTTTGAGAAATCCTTCTGCACGTGTCTAAGTCCATAGCTAATCTATCTATGGCTAGAATTTGAGAGGTTAATTGTAATCAGGCTGAGAGAATTTTGATTAGGAACATTCATATGTAAGAATGTTCTAAGAGTCGTAAAATCTGGCGCACATTTCATCTTCAATGAAATGATCATTGCTCAGTCCACAGTGTAAAGTTTTACACAAATGAGGGCTTAAAATCTAAGTTGGAAGGTAAGCCATCTATGGCTAAAAGATCTTGATCAAACGGGTTCAGAGTTGGGAGAACCAGTGCTAAGAAATTGCAGGTGTCAAAGTCGCCATTGCAGAGAAGCTCTTTCAGACATAGGTAAAGTGTTTCACACATTTCTCAGTATATACTCAATCTTTTTGAGAGATTTAACTTGGTAAAGTTGCGCAACCTTAAGGCGAAGTGTTGTGCAAAGTTTTATCAAAAACTTTACAGGATTGATTAGTCAATGAGTGATTAATCTGCAGCAGACTTTTCTGAAGAAGCTGAATTTTTCAGAATAATCAATTTTCTGATAAATTGGTGAATGATCTCTAAGTTTGGTGGAGTCTAAAGTTAATCTTGATATAGAGGTGATCTAAATTCAAGGTTAACTTGTTCTTTTGGAGATTAACACTCTCCATCAGTGGTATCAGAGCAGGTTGTGTCAAAATTGAAGTGAAGGAGACTCCAACTACTGCAGAAATACAAAACTTTACATTTCGAAGGTGCAAAGGTTAAAGTGTGAAGAAAGATTGAAGGAAGACATACAAAGAGCATCAAAAGGATCAGAAGGAGCAACATTCGAAGTAAAGGTACATTCATTATCTGTAAAGGTTAAAGATTTGAAGCTACAGGTGAAGTAAAGATGGGAGATAGTCTCCAAATTGAAAAGTTGGATAGAGAGAACTATCCTGCATGGTCTATGAGGATGGAAGCTCATCTTATGAGCAAAGATCTGATAGGATACATCACAGGAGATGAAGAAAAGCCAGAATTTAGAGATCCTAGTGTTCCAACTAGGGAGGAGCTTGCAGACTTGAAGAATTGGATGAAGAAGGATGCTCAAGCAAGAAGCATCATCTACATGGCAGTCAATGACTATTTGCTTCCTCACATTAGAGGACTTGAAAGTGCATGTGACATTTGGAATGCTTTGGAAGAGCATTTCCAAAATACAACCAAATCAAGGAAGGCTTCACTATGGGCAGAGTTTACTACCTTCAAGAAGAAGGCCTCACAATCAATCTCTGATTATGTGACAAAGATGAAGGACATTGCAGATTCTTTAGGTGCAGTGGATGAAGATATTGAAGAAGACAAATTGGTAAGACAAATACTCACAGGGCTAAGAGGAGATGAGAAATGGAAGCCTTTCATTTTATCTACAGAACTTTCATTAGATCACTGTACTCCTGATTTGAATCAATTGTTAGGTCATATGCTAACTTTTGAGAATGATGTCAAAGGAGATGTTGATAAGAGTGCAGGTCATGCAATGTATTCTAAAGACAAGAAGAAAGTCAACAAAGGGAAGCAACAATCAGGTGAAGAAGAAGGTACTTCAAACCAAGCAAACTTCATAAGAGGAAGAGGAAATGGCAGAAGTAGAGGAAGAGGCAGAAACAACAAAGAGAATGCAAGAGCTTGTTGGATATGTGGTAAGACCAATCATCTATCTCATGATTGTTGGCATAATAATCAAAACAATGGTAATTATCAGAACTTTAATCAAAGAGCAAGAGGTGGTAGATTTCAGAGAGGAAACTTCAGAAGTAGAGGTGGTAGGAATTCTTTTGGAAGAGGTGGTGGAAGAAACTTCCAAAGTCAACCCTATAATAACACCTACTACAACTATGCATCAGATCAAAAGGAGGACTCGACTCTCATTATGAATACATGTGAAACTTCACATGAGGACATGAGAGTGTTTTATATTGATTCAGGATGTAGTAATCATTTGAGTGGAAATATTGCTTTGATGACTGATCTAGATCATAATGCAATTAATCATACAGTTCAGACAGGTGATAATACAAAGCATAAGGTAAAGTCAATTGGTTCAGTCAAAGCTAAGGATGGGAGCACTCTTCTGAGTAAGGTACTTTATGTTCCCACAATTCCAAAGAATTTGATCAGTGTAGGTCAAATTGTGGAAAAAGGTTATGAGGTAAGGTTTACCAATGATGGAGTTTATGTGGAAGACCCTAGTCAAGGGTATAAACAAGTTATTGCAGGAAAGAAAGAAGGAAGGCTCTTCACATTGAAGGTACAAGGAAATGTTGGACATGCTATGTTCACATATGGAGAGCAGAAGGTGTCAGAATTGGATCTTTGGCACAAAAGACTTGGACACTTTAATGAAAGAGGTATCAAAGAAATGATTAACAATGATTCAGTGCTTGGAATGCCTAACATTGCAGGTCAACACATGACATACAGATGTGAGGCATGTCAATTAGGTAAGGCTCATAAGCAATCCTATTCCAAGTATGGGTTTATGTATTCAGAAAGACTTGAATTGGTGCATACAGATGTGTGGGGTCCTTCAAAGGACTTTAGTATAAATGGTTCAAGATATTATGTCATATATGTTGATGATGCTACCAGGTGGATCACAATTTATGTGATTAAAGAAAAGTCAGAAGTGTTTAATACATTTAAACACTATCATGCATATGCAGAAAGGATTACAGGTCAAAGATTAAAGAGACTAAGGTCAGATGGAGGGGGAGAGTATTTTTCAAATGAGTTCAATGATTATTTGTGGAATGCAGGTATAAAGAGAGAAGTTACTTGCAGGTATTCTCCTCAACAAAATGGGGTAGCAGAAAGAAGAAAGAGGAATCTTGTTGAATTTGCAAGGTCCATGATGAAAGAGAAGAATTGCCCAAATTATTTGTGGGCAGAGGCTGTAAACACAGCTACATATTTGGTTAATAGATTGCCTTGTAAAGCTTTGCAGGGTATGACACCATATGAAGCTTGGTGGGGTAAGAAACCTACCTTGGATCATTGCAGAATATTTGGATGCTTGGCATATGCATATGTGCCATCTCAATTGAGGCATAAGTTGGAGCCTAAGGCAGAAAAGTATGTATTCATTGGTTATGATGATAAGCAAATGGGATACAGGTTGTGGAGTCCATCCACAAAGCAATTTATTGTATCCAAGGATGTTACATTTGATGAGCAAGGTACTTGGTATGCAGGTAAATATAATGAACATGCAGATGATGAAGAAGTAGTGGATCAAAGAAAAGGTAAAGCAAAGATTCAATTACTTGATGAAAGTGAGAACAATGAAGTGCAGGTTGAAGTTGAAGAGAGGCCAAGGTTTGATCCAGAATGTGATGAACCAGAAACTTCAAGAAGTGCAGAAGTTAGGAGGTCATCTAGGCACAAATGGCAACCTACAAGGTATAGCTATGACACTTCATTCTTAACTACTAAAGATTATGCTTATTTGGTAAAAGCAGATGAAGACCCTTCTACATATGAAGAGGCCAAAGGGAAAAAGAATTGGGAAGATGCTATGCAAGAGGAGTACGATGCATTGATAGAGAATCAAACATGGGATTTGGTTCCTAAACCTAATAGTCAGAAGATCATTGGATGTAAGTGGGTTTACAAAACAAAGAGATTTGCAGATGGAAGTGTGTCTAGGTACAAAGCTAGACTTGTTGTGAAAGGGTATGCACAGACATATGGAGTGGACTATGATGAGACTTATAGTCCTGTGGCAAAGATGACAACCATCAAGACACTCATAGCAATTGCTGCTTGCAAAGGTTGGAAGTTATCTCAATTAGATGTAAAAAATGCTTTCTTGAATGGTTACATTTCAGATGAAGTCTACATGGAGCAACCAGATGGGTTCAAAGATCAAGTGAGTCCAAATTATGTGTGTAAGCTCAAGAGAGCTTTGTATGGGTTAAAGCAAGCCCCAAGGGCTTGGAATTATAGGCTTGTAAAATTCTTGAATGATCTTGGATTTCAAGCATCAAAGGCAGATAGTAGCTTGCTAGTCAAAGCAAGTGAAGATGGGTTCATTTATGTTTGTATTTATGTTGATGACATAATACTTACAGGAACAGATGATAAGGGAATACAAATGATCAAGAAGCAGATGGAGAAAGAGTTTAAAATCAGTGATTTGGGGAACCTATCATTCTTCTTGGGAATGGAGATCTCTTATACTCAACATGGAGTATATGTGACCCAAGAAAGGTATCTTAAAAATTTGCTAACCAAATTTAAAATGGAAGATTGCAGGGTTGCACCTACACCTTTGGAAGTGAACCATAAATTGTCTAGGTTTGGAGGAGAAGAGTTCAGAGATATGAAACTCTATCAAAGTTTGGTTGGTAGCTTGATTTATGCTACATTAACAAGGCCTGATTTGTCATATGCAGTTGGTGTGCTTTCACAATTTATGCATTGTCCTAGAAAGGAACATGGGATTGCAGGACAAAGAGTACTTAGGTACATCAAGGGTACACTCAGAGAAGGGTTGTACTATGGATTTACTTCTGATACAAGAGTGAAGATATATAGTGATGCAGATTGGGCAGGTAATGTGGATGATAGAAGATCAACACATGGATACTTGTGCTATGTAGGAGACAAATTGATTTCATGGTGTTCCAAGAAGCAACATACAGTTGCTTTGTCATCTACAGAAGCAGAATATAAAGGTATGGTGGAAGCTGCAAAAGAGGTAATATGGCTAAAGACACTTTTGAAAGTTTTTGATGTGATTCAGAGTACTCCTATTATTTGTGGAGACAATATGAGTTCATTATACTTGGCAGCTAATCCTGTATTTCATGCTAGAACTAAGCATATTGAAATACAGTATCATTTTCTGAGAGAGAAGGTCATTGAGAAGGAGATTGAAGTCATACACACTCCCACAAAAGATCAAGTTGCAGATATGATGACAAAAAGTCTAGATGGACCAAAACTACAAAGATTCAAGGATATGGCTGGAGTAAAGAAGATAGAGAAGAACCTCAATTAATGATTGAGGGGGAGCTGTTGGTGCATGACAATCATCAATTGAAGAATTATGGAGAAATGAAGTCAAGGAGTCAAGAAGAAAACAAATTCAGATGGTTGAAGGAAGGGCATATTCAGAAAATCCAAAGATATGTACACATATGTACATTAGCTGACTTATACCTTTGTCTAGTCATACACTTGTATATATTCATCTATAAATATGTTGGAAAATGTCGGGCAAAGAGAGCAGAGGAAGATTAGAGAATAGGGAGAGAGAAGTTAGTGTCATTAGACACATTGGAAGTGAGTGAATCATCCATCCTCACTTGTATGTAAATTTTTCTGAAGAAATCGAGAAACTTGCGCCCGATGTTTAGCAGTCTGCTCCTTCTGTGTTTAATCTTTTGAGAAATCCTTCTGCACGTGTCTAAGTCCATACCTAATCTATCTATGGCTAGAATTTGAGAGGTTAATTGTAATCAGGCTGAGAGAATTTTGATTAGGAACATTCATATGTAAGAATGTTCTAAGAGTCGTAAAATCTGGCGCACATTTCATCTTCAATGAAATGATCATTGCTCAGTCCACAGTGTAAAGTTTTACACAAATGAGGGCTTAAAATCTAAGTTGGAAGGTAAGCCATCTATGGCTAAAAGATCTTGATCAAACGGGTTCAGAGTTGGGAGAACCAGTGCTAAGAAATTGCAGGTGTCAAAGTCGCCATTGCAGAGAAGCTCTTTCAGACATAGGTAAAGTGTTTCACACATTTCTCAGTATATACTCAATCTTTTTGAGAGATTTAACTTGGTAAAGTTGCGCAACCTTAAGGCGAAGTGTTGTGCAAAGTTTTATCAAAAACTTTACAGGATTGATTAGTCAATGAGTGATTAATCTGCAGCAGACTTTTCTGAAGAAGCTGAATTTTTCAGAATAATCAATTTTCTGATAAATTGGTGAATGATCTCTAAGTTTGGTGGAGTCTAAAGTTAATCTTGATATAGAGGTGATCTAAATTCAAGGTTAACTTGTTCTTTTGGAGATTAACACTCTCCATCATGCAAGGGGATGCATATGTGTAATTGAAGGGGGTAGGTGTGGGTGTGCATTTGAGGATGTGGGTGTATGTATGTGAGTGGGTGTACATATGCATGTATGTGAGGGTGTATGTCTGCATGTATGCGTGTATCTGTGTGTATGTGTGCATGTGGGTGTGTGTGTGCATGTGTGGGTGTGTGAGTGTATGTCTCGGTGTGTGTGTGTGGGTGTGTGTGTGTGTGATTGTGTGGGTGTGTGTGTGTGTGATTGTGTGGGTGTGTGTGTGTATGTGAATGCATATGCGTGTATGTATAATTGTGTGTGTATGTGCATGGGTGTGGGAGTGTATGTGTGCATGTGTGTACATGAGGGTGTGTGTGTGTGGCAGGGGGTGGAGGAGAGTGGGGACGCGTGGGGGAAGTGGTGGAGGAGGGCGGAGGGGTGTGGGTAGCTAGGTGGGGGGGGGCTGCGGGTGGCGGAAGGAGAGGAGGGCGGGTACGGAGTTATGGCGGAGGTGGTGGGGCGGAGCTAGGCGGAGGGGGGCGGGTAGCTAGGTGGGGGGGCTGCGGGGGGAACTGGGCGGAGGTGAGGGGGGGGGTTGAGCTGGGTCGCGGGGGGGGGTTTGGCGGGGGTGGGCCGGGAAGTTGGCGGGGTGAGGGGGAGGATTTAGCGGGGGTCGGTGGGGGGTTTGGCGGGGTGGGCGGAGGAGTTGGCGGGGGTGAGGGGGGGGGGGTCTAGCGGGCGGGGTTTGGCAGGTGAGGGGGCTGCAGAGGGCGGGTGAGGGGGGGCTGCGGGGGGCGGGTGAGGGAGGCTGCGGAGGGCGGTTGAGGAGGGAGGGGCGGAGGGGGGCTTGCGGGGGGGTACTGGGCGGAGGCGGGGGTGGGTGGCGGGTTGCGGGGGGGATGGCGGAGGGCGGGTGGCGGGGAAGGGGAGCAGCGGGGGCGGGGGAAGAGAGAGAAGAAAGGTGGGGAGAGAGAGAGAGAGAGAGAGAGAGAGAGAGAGAGAGAGAGAGAGAGAGAGAGAGAGAGAGAGAGAGAGAGAGAGAGAGAGAGAGAGAGAGAGAGAGAGAGAGAGAGAGAGAGAGAGAGAGAGAGAGAGAGAGAGAGAGAGAGAGAGAGAGAGAGAGAGAGAGAGAGAGAGAGAGAGAGAGAGAGAGAGAGAGAGAGAGAGAGAGAAGGGGCGAGAAGGCGGGGAGAGAGAAGGAAGAGAGAGGGAGAGAGAGGGGAGAGAGAGATAGAGAGAGAGAGAGGGAAAATGAGAGAGAGAAATAGAGAGAGAGAGAGAAGGAGGGCACGTGGGGGAGGAGAGAGAAAAGAGAGAGATAGAGAGAGAGAGAGAAAGAAAAAAGGGAGAGAGGGAGAGAGAGGAAGAGAAAGAGAAAGAGAGGGAAATAGAGAGAGAGGGGAAAATCGAAAGAGAAGAGAGAGAGAGAGAGAAAGAAAGAGAGAGGAAAGAGAGAGATGGAGGGGAAGAGAGAGAGGAGGAGGATCTACAGACCCCCACATCAAGATTTTGCACCATCCCTGGTGCAATTTCTTCAGAATGAACTTGCAGATCCTCCAGTTGCACTGCTAGGACTCCATACCACACTTTTGGAGAACCAAAATACATATAATTCACAGAATACCGGTGGTGATCTTCAACATGCCAACAAAAAGAGGAGAAACACATTTCCATATACAGCCAGGGAACCAGATCTCCAGAGATTTTCTCCTCCTCAAAAGCTAAGATTGATCCACCCAGCCGAGCAATGCTACTCAAATTCCACCCAGAGCTTCCATAGGAGCTGTGTGTCTCTCCAAGTCTGGCCTGAGGAAAACCACGACCAAATCTCCTTGTCTCTATCTCAGCACCATAAAGGACCTCCAATTGCTCAGCTGCATGCTCCACTATTCGCCAATATTCCCCTTCTACACAATCAACAGAACCTTTCTCCCGAAAAGATCCATGAACAGGCTTCTCCCTCTCGTTCAAACCAAAATATTCATCCTTAAACTGGTTATCATATTTTTCAAAGGACTCTAATGTGAATGGTGGCCCGTGCTCAAAACCAAACGTTCCATCCTTATCTGTAGATTCTGTGCAAACATCTATAGGAATTAATCGAGGACGGCCTCTTTTCCGTTTCTTCTGTTCCCTGATCCATCCTAAAGGTATATTTGAGAATGGAAGTTCTTGAAGGTCACACTTAGCTTCCTCCGATGCAGGCACAACTTTGTCACTTTCTGGTCCTGCAAGCATAAAATCATCTGATTCATCATGTTTACCTGCCTTTTCCTTACATACCATCTTAGTGGCGCTAAGTGTTGAATTTTGATTATCTGACTCAATTAGAGGTTTCTGTCCTTCAGGAGGTGCTTGACTTTCTTGCTTACTCTTTTCTATATTGTTCAAGTGAAGAACATCAGTTTTTTCCTCTTCCCGACCTCCTTGTGTTGCTTCTGCAAAATCTTCATTTACCTCACATATCTCCACTGTGCAGCATTCTGCACTTCCCATCATCCAATTTAATAGAGCATCATCTTCGGAAGGCATTACCTGAGTTTCCATTGAATACCCAGTAGCCTTGTTGATGTCTGATCCTTCCTCCAAATGTATCTGTAATTGATTATTAGCATATGTGGAAATCCATAACTTGTTCTTTCCCCAATCTTGTAGAGCCTTTGCTTGCCTTAACCAAGGCCTTCCCAAGAGTAGAGGGTATGAGGTCTCCTGTGGCAGGGCTATAACAACAAAGTCTAAAACAAAATGACAACCCTGCACTATCATAAGTACCTTTTCGACAATGCCCAGCGGTGCAACCCGACGTTGATCTGCTAATGTGACTGTGAAGGGTGCTGCCTTTGTGGGATTCAGCCTTAGTTTCCTCATAGTGAAATCAGGCATCAAATTGATGTCGGAACCTCCATCTATAATAACACCTGTGAGAGCTTCATCCTTGATAAAAACAGATAATCTTGAGCTTTGATAATCAGCCAGGGGTGCAGGAGGAAAGTCCACCATAAAACCATCTATGCTAGGAGGTGGGCACAAGCATGTAGAATGTATAATATTCAACAGATCACTTCTTACTTTAGAATCCATCTTTATGAGTTGGTACAGACTAATCTTATGGTGAATACCTTTCAAGATTTCCTCAATGTTCACTTCTAGCGTGTCTTCAGAAGTACTTGTTGGTCGATCTTTTAGCAAAGTAGTCACCCTCTCATAAGCCTCTTCCATGTCTTCTTGGTCCTTCCATCCCACCCTCTTCTCTGCATCTCTATCTTTGGGTCCTTGTTGTTCCTCCTTATGGGCTACTGCCGCTTGCCTGGCTCTAGTCATCATTGGCATGGATGAAGATGAAACAGCATAAGATTGAGCGGTCATACCATCTTCTTTTGGAGAGACTGAAATCATGTGGATTGGAGCAGGACGACCTCTTGGGCAATCTTTGGTATAATGATCTTTTGCCTCCGGACAATGTTGACAAGGAGGTGCATCTTCTGGAAGAGAACACCTATTCTGCATGTGGCCGTACTCACCACAACGGTAGCACATCAAAGGTCTATTATATCTAGGCTTCGCAGGCGGATTCTCTTCTCTATTAGCTATATTTGAAGTACTAGCATAATATGAATCCAAATTTTGAGGGTTACCTCGCTGCTGTGTTCCCTTGAGATAGTAGCAATCTCTAGCTTCATGCCCATCTTTCCCACAAAATTGACAGCTTACCTTGTTGGGACAATTAGCATTGGAATGTCCATTGTTGTTACAGATTGTGCACCAAATTTGCCTCCTTATATCCTGAGTAGTCCTCAAATCTTCTAACTCTCGGCGAAGTTGGGCTACTTCATCATCAGTGCGACGCAGTGGTGGCAAGACCTTCTCTTCTTGTTGATTTTGTTGCATCTTCAATGCTTCCAATTCCCTTCTCAGTTGCTTAATAGGATCCAGATCTGCAGCATACTTTGGTTGTGTATCCCCTTCAAAATGTTGCCTTGCTTCTTCAATGCGCGATGCCGCTGCAAAAAAATCATTGAGGGTCGCATCCAATCTAAGAGATTCACGAAGCTTCTGCTGAGATGACCTAGGCAGAGCCTTTTCGATCCACTTTTTAACCAAAAAGTCACCTGGGGCATGTGGCAGACGTGCAACAAGTGCTTTTGTTCTAGTGTGAAGTTCATGAAAAGATTCACCTGATCTTAGCTTCAAATTCTCTAGCTGATCTAGAGCTCTTTCCGAGGAATCACTTGGTCGGAATGTCTGTGAGAATGCCGCCTTCAAAGCCTCCCAAGTAGTGAAATGGCCATCTGCATATTGACTAAACCATTTATCTGCAAGACCCTCCAATGTGGATGGAAAAAGTGCCAACATTGCATCTTCTCTATTCTGCAGACCACGTCCACGGCATAAAGAGATAAATCTCCTCACATGATCATCATCATCTTCATAAGCATGTCCCTTGAAGGTAGGGAACTTGATGTTTAATCTGGAGAGCAAATGAGAAAGATCCTCCATTTGGACTGGTGTCTCTTCTGACGTATCTGAGGAGAAGTCTAGAGTTCTCCTATACCCTTCTTTTGACAATGGTGTCGCACCCAAATCAATAGATAAATTTAGGGAGGACAGAGGGGAGGTAGACTCACTAGCCGTGGTTATTGCTAACTTGTTAAGGCTCCTTCGAACACGAAGAGATTCCTTATCTGCTCGTGTATGGGTCATGTACCTATTCGCAATTGCAATAGGGAAAAAATACCTCTCACAGAAATGCAAATGTCCCACCGGGCGTGCCAAACTGTAGAGGAGGTACTGGGGTATCCGCTTTTAACACGTCCAGTACATCGCCTACTCAAGGGGGGTTCTCTTTTAGCGAAGTATACCCTTTAACATTTCTATGAGCAGGTAGATAACATGGATTGCACAAAGTGGTAAATACTTCAGTAAATATATAGACAACCAATGACCAAGGAAGACCGTACACTTCTTGATTCAAATCAGGGGATTACAATGTTGGGCAGAGTGATGCCTAAGGTACAAATTTAGGACTAACAAGCCACAAGCTTAGGGCTAACAAACCACCTTAATAGTAAATACTCCAATACAAAAGTTTCTTCCTATCAGCATAAGGACCACTGATATGCAGACTAACTCAGAACAATACAAATGGTAAGATCTTCTCAAGAGATTAGAACACAATCAACCACACTGACTCACGGAAAAGAAGAAGAATCCAAGCTACTCTTTTACACTATAGTGCTCATAGCCCTTCACTAAGAAGCCTCCCCTCTGTATACACGACAGAGTAGCTCCCACAATAGACTTGAAACCACCAAGTGCAAGAAAGGACTTCTGCACGTACGCACGAACCACTGTATCTCTCAAACTTGTTGTACCCCAAATGAGCACAAATCCATTGTTTTTATAGGCCCCAATAGGCCAAGAGCCTTGCCGAATCTTCACGTCCATTGATCATGCGCCGGTTAATTACCCAAAATTGGAGGGTAGGTCAAATATTCCACTTGATTTGAATTAGATCCACAAAAATAGGTAGTCACCATGAATGGTTGGCGGAAACATTTGTTCATCCACTTTTACTTTTTACCCTGCAAACTTTTCTTCTTTTTACCTGCCATCTGAGGTTCTCATTTT
>CM035410.1:49634498-49796998 GCA_020310875.1 Ceratopteris richardii
CTCCAAATGAGCGCACAATATAGATGAAAGGAGGCTCCCTTTCTTGGTATCAAAATAGAGGAGATCATTGCAAAAATTTCTCTAACTGAAGAGGCCAAGGAGAAAGCTGACAACAAATTTGTCGGAAGCACCCATAGACTTCATGGTATGTAAATGGAGCAGACAAGAAAATCATTATAGTGATTATATCAAGCTCTAACATTAAAGTTGTGTAAAGATGTCTGTCTTGCTGAATTGCACTAGCATGATGCGGATGGTTTTGAATCATGTTACTATTATGTCCCAGTTTAATTTGTGCGTAATCGTCTTTCCCTTTTTAATTCTTCCCCATTCTCATCCTTCTTGTTAAAAGAGTTAAGGGCCCAGCACCTCATAGAATAGTGGAAAAGTGTGTCATCTCTATATCTATAAGAAAATCAGACATTTTGATGTATTGAGAAGCCTGAGAACCCCCAAAATTGACTCCAAAACTACATTGATCAGAAACTTAGGGCCCACCTTATGGGTCTAATAAGTTTTGATGTTAGGTAGTCGATGCCTATTTGCAAAGATGCACTTGAGGCACTAAAAGACAACATTAGACATTATCTATATAACGTTTTAATACTATTCCTTTTCTCCCTCACTCTCTCACGAAATTCTCAATATTTTCATTTACAAACATGTGTAAAAGTTTAGAAATTAAAACGGGTCATTAATACATTAAAAAAATGACGTGATTGTCGTATGAATGGTCCCTTTTATGTATTTTCTCATTCTAGACACATTATCAAAAACAATTTTCCCAATTACTTGATGGTCTATGAGATACAACATTTTGAAAGTAAAGTTGTGTAGTGAGGATTAAGGAAATGTCTCCTAGTTTTTGGCTTGAGATGATGAGGTGTGCTACATATGTGGACATCCATTCCTTCTGAGAATCCTTATCAAGATATCCATTCCTTCTGAGCATGCTTCTATTTCTGTAATGAATGCATTACTGCATGCGCAAGATGTTTGATGATAACCTATTCATGATACAGAATTCAACCATTTCTATAACGTATTCATTAAACATATTGTTCTCACGAGTTGGAAGATAAGGTTGTAAAATGTATTACTGCTGGGTAGAGTTTTGAAAGAGAGGGTTATCATTTATGTCAACCACTGACAAATTCTTTTTGGTTAATCAATATTCCGTTTTAATGCATGATGCAACTTATCATTGACTTTCATGTATCAAGGAGACTTGAATGTGTTTAAAACAACACGATTAATCAACATCGAAAGTTCTGAAAAACAATATCATTTGTATCGTTCTTTGAATATGGATTCTTTTATAAATTTTGTTTGTTTGTATTTTAACTTATGTTTGTTTCTCTTTCCCCGGGGGAAAGGGGGCCATGAAATGATTTCATACATCAGTTTTCAAAGGGAGCTTCGATCCTAAAATCTTCATCTCCCTAGGCTTGCATTGGTTGAATGCGTGATTGTACATTGCAAGGCATAGTAACTATGGAACTCCTAGAATTTGACACAATTAAGGATAGAACATTTCATGCCCTTCCCATCATTGATAACATCCACTGAGAATGCCCGAAAACAAAGACACATCTCTGAAGGAAACATTTTTCATGTTATCATCAGAATGAGGTTGTGTCATGCTAGTGCAATCAGTGGGGATTGAACCTTCCCCCAGCTCAATAGAGGCAAGCAAACCAACCACTTGAGGTTTGCTACTCGAAATTATGTATAAAATGAAGTACCTACGATTCGAGCGCAAGCTTCGAACTATAGTGAGGAAACATGGTACGAGCTTACGAGGTCAAAGCCTTCTATAAAAGTGTTGACTACTTGTTGTTACGTCTAGGAAGGGGAGTATAAAACTTATGTACACGTGAACCATGGGTAGAAGATGTTGGACGTGCCTGAAGCTCAGGATTCTTATAGGGTTCTCGATACCAAGATCCTTTTTCAATATTGAACTCCAACAATTGAAGAGGCGTTGCACTGATCGAGTTCGTATTGAGGAAAAAAAACCTCATATGCACTCTTACGAAGGGTCCAATTGTGTGAAGTGGAAGCGAACCACTACGCTTTCCAAGGAAAAGGGCATGGTGTCTGGTACAGCGCTGAAACAATGAATCAATAAGAATAGTGGAAGGGACGGGTGATTGATGGGCAGGAGAATGAACTTTGGACCAAGTCAGGTTACACCTCGATCTCGTGAAGATCAAGGATGTTGCTGGTTTTTCATGGTCAAACCTCCAAGATGGAGCTGACTTGTGAAATCCATAGTTGATAGGAGCTATGTCTTGTATAATATCATCAACAAATGTGCCCCCCCCCCTTCCCTCTCCCAAAGTTCGTCTCTCATCACTACCCGATTGTGATTACCTTCAAGTCGATCGTGAGTCTCAAGAAAGTCCCTTGGTTTCATGCCAATGTGGCCACTTTCTCTCTCTCCTTGGTCCATCACGAGAATACCGAGGTTTGGAGCATTCTTATCAAGACATCCATTCCTTCTGAGCATGTTTCTGTTTTTGTAATGAATGGATTACTACATGCGCAAGATGTTTGATGATAACCTATTTAACATACAAAATTCAATCGTTTGTATAACTATTCATTAAACATATTATGGCTCACGGGTTGGAAAATGTATTCCGGTTGGGTAGAGTTTTAAAAGAGAGGGTTATCATTTATGTCAACCACTTATAAATTCTTTTTGGTTAATCAATATTCCGTTTCAATTCATGATGCAACTTATCATTGAGTTTCATGTATCAAGGATACTTGAATGTGTTTAAAACAACACCATGAATCAACATCGAAAGTTCTAAAAAATAATATCATCTGTATCGTTCTTTGAATATGGATTCTTTTATAAATTTTCTTTGTTTGTATTTTAACTTATGTTTGTTTGTCTTTTCCCGAGGGAAAGGGGTCCATGATTTGATTTCATACATCAGTTTTCAAAGGGAACTTCGATCCTCAAATCTTCATCTCCCTAGGCTTGCATTGGTTGAAAGTGTGATTTTAAATTGCAAGGCATAAGGCATAGTAACCATGGGACACCTTGAATTCGACACAATTAAGGACATAACATTTAATGCCCTTCCCCTCATTGGTAACATCCACTGAGAATGCCGGAAAACAAACAGACATCTCTAAAGGACACATTTTTCATCTCATCATGAGAATGGGCTTGTGTCATGCTAGTGCAATTAGTGCGGATTGAACACTCATCCAACGCAATATAGGCAAACAAACCAACGACTTGAGGTGTTCTACTTGACATTTTGTATGAAATGAGTACCTATGATTCGAGTGCAAGCTTCGAACTATAGTGAGCAAACATGGTAGGGGCCGACGAGGTCAAAACGCTCTATAAAAGAGTTGACTAGTTCTTGTTTCATATAGGAAGGGGAGTAGAAAACTTATGCACATGTCAACCATGGGTAGAAGATGTTGGACGTGCGTGTACCTCAGGATACTTATAGGTTTTTGGATAACAAGATCTTTTTTCATTATTAAACTCCAACACTTGAATAGCCATTGCACTAGTCATCTCTGTGATGAACATCTTCAAGAGAGTTTTGACTTCATATTGAGGAAAAAAGCCTCATATGCACTCTTAATGAAGGGTCCAATTTTGTGAAGTCGAAGCAATCCACTACACTTTCAAAGGAAGAGGGCATGGTGTTTGGTATAGTGCTAGAGCAATGATTCAATAAGAATGGTGGAAGGGACGGGTGATTAATGGGCAGGAGAAGGAACTTTGGGACCAAATCAAGTTATACCTAGATAAGGATGTTGTTGGTTTCTCATTATCAAACATCCAAGATGGTGCTGACTTGTAAAATCCACACTCTATAAGAGCTATATCTCACATAATATCATCAACAAATTGGGCCCCCTTCCCTCTCCCAAAGTGTGGACCTGGTCGTCTCTGATCACTACCCGATTGTGATTACCTTCAAGCTGATCATCAGTCTCAAGAAAGCCCCTTGGTTTCATGCCAATCTGACCACTTTCTCTCTGTCCTTGGTCCACCACGAGATTACTGACGCTTGGAGCAGGGCCTTTGCCTCCTTCTCCTTGTCAGCCAAGTGTTGGAGGAACGTGGTCAAGAAAACTCATTACATCTTGGCCAAGGCTCATAAGAATCTTCAAGAAATTCATCACACTAGAAGGGAAAATCTTTATCAGAGGTTGTGGGGGTTTGGACATAGAAGTTAAGAAAGGCCACTCGCAGTACCAGACTAGACTCTGAAAAATCAGAAGCATGATGAGATACAAAGAAGAAATTCAAAGAAAGAACCTACAAATATACTTTGAAAACTGGTGGGAAGTTAGGGTGGACAAGCACACTAAAGAGATATGCAGCCTTCTCAAGAAGAAGAAATCCAAAGAAGCGATTCTGTTCATGATGGATGCCAATGGGGTTGAATGCAAAATGGATGAAGAAAATAGTACACTAATTGTCAACCACTCTTTGCCAACTCTTCAAGGTTTTGACACTTCTTTCTCCTGACAAATGTGATTGCATGGCTACCATCTCATGCATTAGAACCAAAAAGCATATCTCGTTGAACCTAAAAGATCTTTGCGAATCTTTCAACTCATATATTGAGATTTTGGAGGTAATTGATTTTCTTCCTAATGGAAAGAGCCCAAGGATAGATGACATTACCAATAAGTTCTTCAAGACCTTCAAGCCTATGGTGGCAACTCCTTTACACTTTTTGTGGCAGGATATTTTGACTTCATTTCCCATTCATTCATAGACTTGGAATATGGCCAAGAATTCATTAAGATGATCTCTACTCTGTTGGGAAAATGCAACTTCTTAGATAAACGTCAATGGTCAACTCTCTCAAGCGACTAGAATAAAATTTTCTATCAGACAAGGGTGCCCGTTGTCCCCTGTTCTCTTTCTTATCACGATCGATGGTCTCATCTACCTTGTTAACCACCAAGCACACCTAGGCCATATTCAGGACCTCAATCTACCTCTCAATCAAGATCAAGTGATCATGAGACTTTTGCTAATGACACTAATGTTGTTGGTGTAATTCACAAGCCTACACATTTGGCTTGATAGATACATTGAAGTCCATACACATATGGAGAAGCATAGGAACTAGTGCTAGTGGTTAATTACCACTTTATCTCTTTGTAAAAATCAAATTGACTTGGAATCTTTCTAAACACCTACTAAAAGGATTTGTGGAAAAGGTTAGCTCTTTGATTGAAGGAATATCTCCTAGGATATAGAAGCTTAATCATAGGGAGCCAAAAGTTTGAATTTGAATTCAAATTCTTACTCACTATCTATAAACGAGGTCATGAAAAAGTCACGGTTAGAACTCATCATTCCCGAGCTTCTCATTACTAATTCTGAGTGTGTGTGAGGCCTACACTCTAGCCCACACCTATCTACACCATTAGGCAATGATTTTCATGCCAATGGATCTGTATACAAGTGTTCATTAATACATACATTCACATTGTTCATTTCTGAGTTCTCTGTTATACTCCTTGAAAGTCTGTCAACTTGTGAAGTGCATATCTCGGTCAAATCTTCACCAAATTCAATGATCTAAAGCTTGTTGGATTCAGCTTGAAGTTTTCCACATGATTGCAAAATTTGAGGAGGTTTTGTGCAGCCTTCAGAGAAATTCGCGTCGAGGTGATCACTGGTCAATGTCTGCTACAATCCTAAAAAATCGAGGGTATAGCTTTACTTGCTAAATTGATTTCTCTTAGCATAGTTTATCTTTTTACATCATTCCACTTGGAATAGTTAGCTTGCTAAGATAATTAAATACACTTTAAAGGAATTTCTCCAATTCCTACTGTGCTGGTCATACTAAGCAAAAGATCCACCAAGTGTCAAGACATAAATAGAAGGTTTTCTTGAGATTGTGAGTTTCAAAGTTATCTGTTTTGATTCAATCATTACACACATCACTTCCAAAGTACATAGGCCATTTTATGGTGTCATTGGAAATCTAAGGAGGTCTCCTTATCAAGTCTGAAGCATTAGGGGTCTGGTACAAAGCAGGTTTGGCAGTACCTACTCAATCTCTTAGAGCATCCATCCATCTTTCCCAACAGTGGTATCAGAGCAAACTAAGGTAAAATGGGAGATGGTTTTCCTTCATTTATTGATAAATTAGACAGGAGCAACTATCAGGCATGGTCTCTAAGGATGAAGACCTACCTACAAGGAAGGAGTCTCTTTGGATACATCTCAGGAGATGAGGAACTGCGCTCATTCAAAACAAGAGGATTACCAACAAAGGAGGAACATGAAAAGCTCAACACATGGTGTGCTAAGGATGCATTGGCAAGGTCTTATTTACTCAACTCCATCTCTCATTTTCTTTTGCCACATATTAGGAACTGTAAGACATCCCAAGAGACTTGGGAAACTTTGTCATCTTATTTTTCCTCCAACACAAGAGCTAGAAAAAATCAGTTCTTGATTGAATTCACAACATTAAGGAAGCAACCTAAGCAAGCTGTTTCAGAATTTGTGACCAAGATTAAAAATGTAGCAGATCAGTTAGCAAGCATAGGAGAAGAGATTGAAGAAGAGCAGATTGTAAGGCAAGTGATCAATGGGATCAAGGCTGATGACAAATGGGAAAGCTTCACCACTGCAATGGACCTTTACATGGACATGCAAATTCCAGATCTTACAACTCTTAGGGACAATTGTTCACTCATGAAGCAAAGCTCAACAAGAATTGAGATACATCCAAAGGTAATAACTCTTCTGCCCTATATACAGATAAAAAGTCTAAAGATAAAGGCAAGACCAAGAAGGTGGAAGATGAAGGCTCTACCTCCCAAGCCAATGATGCAGGGAGAGGTAGATCATCAAGAGGAAGAGGGAGAGGAGGTAAGCAGGGTAGGGGGAGATCCTATAACTCCTCACCATGCAACATTTGTGGTTTATCAAATCATACTACAGATGAGTGTTTCAGGAATTACAAAAATCAGAGAGGAAGAGGATACCAAAGAGGTGGATACTCACAGTCAAGAGGTAAATTCAACCATCACCAAGGTTAAAACAACAATTATAACAACAATTACAACAACAATTACAATGGCAACTACCAAGGAGGTTTCAAATCCAGAAAGGACTACAACAACTACACAGAAGAGCAAGATGATTCTCTTCTAATCATGAACATGACTTCAAAACCAGGTACAAATGATGACCACCTATTCTACATTGACTCAGGATGCTCAAATCATGTGGCTTGCAATGTAGCACTACTCTCTGATCTTGAGGAACCAAAAGGTAAGCACCAAGTACAAACAGGTGATGACACCAAGCACTCAGTAGTTAAAGTTGGAAATGTTAAGACTTGTGATGGAAATCAGAACTTGTTGAGCAGGGTACTCTATGTACCAACCATTACCAAAAATCTGATGAATGTTGGACAGATTGTGGAGAAAGGTTTGCAGGTTAGATTCAACCAATATGGAGTATTTGTGGAGGATCCAAGGCATGGGTTCAAGAGGATTGCTAAAGGAGAAAAATCATGTAGAATTTTCACTTTTGAGTTAGAAGACACAAAGAATATTGCACTATACACTTATAAAGATCAAATACTTTCAGAGCTTGAAATTTGGCACAAAAGATTAGGGCATATAGGAGAAAGAAGCTTGAAGCAAATATGCAAGGACCAATGTGTGCTTGGAATACCTAATGTATCCAAGTAACATATGATTTATAAGTGTGGGTCTTGTCAATTTGGGAAGTCTCACAGGTTACCCTTTTCAAGGAAAGGTTACATGCATGAAGACTACCTAGAGCTTGTCCACACAGATGTATGGGGACCAAGCAAAGACCCCTCAGTCTCAGGATCAAGGTACTATGTATCTTTTATTGATGATTATAGCAGGTGGACTGTTTTGTACTTCATGAAGCACAAGGATGAGGTGTTTAATTGCTTTAAAAAATATCTTGCACTTATTGAAAATCAGTCAGGAAAAAATTTGAGGAGGCTAAGGTCAAATGGAGGAGGTGAGTACTTCTCCAATGAGTTTGAGAACTTCTTGTAGCACAGATGCATCAAAAGAGAAATCACCACAAGGTATTCTCCTGAACAGAATGGGGTAGCTGAGAGAAGAAATAGGTTGATTGTTGAGACAGCTAGGTCTATGTTGAATGAAAAAAAATTACCTAACTATCTATGGGTAGAGAGTGTTTCTACTGCTAAACAGGTTACCATCTAAGTCACTTGATGGGATGACACCCTATGAAGCATGGCATGGTAAGAGACCCTTACTAGACAATTGCAGAATATTTGGATGTATAGCATATGTACACATTCCTTCTCAGATAAGACGTAAGCTAAACCCTAAGGCTGAGAAGTGCATCTTTATTGGATATGATCTAAATCAGAAAGGATACAGGTTTTATAACCCTTCCAATAAGGGATTCATGGTGAGTAGAGATGTTGTATTCGATGAAAATGATTCTTGGTATGAGAATGAATGCAGGAAGGTTAAACTACCCTATGATTTGGAAGAAGAATTTCCAAAGGAGGAACCTACTCAAAATGAAGACTCAAGTTCAGAGGATGAAGACACTATCAATCTTGAAGAGTTCAAGGCATGGAATTCCAAGGGCAAATTGAAGATGAAGAAGCTTGAAGACATACCAGAATCTTCAAATCAGTCAATCAGAAGATCACAAAGAGAGAGCAAGAAACCTCTCAGATATGGGTATCATGATACATCTCTTGTTACTAAACACTCTCTTTATCTTGCCAAAGATTTGTCAATTGAAGAAACAGGATCATATGAAGAAGCCATACCCAAGATAAAATGGAAAGAAGTTATGAATGAGGAGATTGAAGCACTCAAGGAGAGTGATACATGCGAGTTAGTACCCAAGAAGGAATCGATGAAGGTTATAATAGGATCCAGATGGATCTATAAACTTAAAAGAAATTCTGGTGGGTCAATCAATAGGTACAAAACCAGATTGGTAGCCAAGGGTTTTGCACAAACCCAAGGCATTGACTATGAAGAGACATTCTCTCCTGTGGCCAAGATGCCAATTATCAGAGTATTGGTAAGTGTGGCTGCATCAAAAAATTGGAACATGTACCAATTGGATGTCAAGAATGCTTTGTTGAATGGATGGATTTCAGAGGAGGTATATATGTCACAACCTCCTGGCTATGAGGATCCTAAGAAGGTAACATATGTTTGCAAATTGAAAAAAGCTTTATATGGATTGAAGCACGCACCTAGGGCATGGAATTACAGGTTAACTACATACCTTCAAGACCAAGGTTTTGTCATGAGCAAGGTAGATACTTCTCTATTTATCAAGAGAAGTAATTCAGAGGTAATATACCTTTGTGTTTATGTTGATGATATCATACTTACAGATAATGATGTCAATGGAATCAGACAAATCAAGAGCGAGATGATGAAGGAGTTCAAGATCAATGATCTTGGTCTAGTAAAATATTTTCTTGGGCTTGAGTTAGTCTATACTAATCAGGAATATACATTACTCAAAAAATATATATACAGGATATGTTGAAGAAGTTTCATTTGCAGGATGCCAAAGTAGCAAGCACTCCAATGGAGGTAAACCTAAAACTAAGTGCCCATGAAGGTGATGAAGTTAATTACATTACAGGTTATCAAAGTATGGTGGGTAGCTTGAACTATGCTACCTTAACAAGGATAGATATTGCATATGGAGTTAGTGTGCTAAGTCAGTTTATGCACAAGCCAAGAATACCTCACTTGGAGGCTGCCAAGAGAATCTTGAAGTATCTCAAGGGTACACAACATTGGTTTGTATTTTCCTTACACTTCAGATATTGATATCAAAATCTATTCAGATGCAGATTGGGCAGGATGCAAGGATGATAGGAGGAGCACTTCTGGATACATTTCTTTTGCAGGTGATAAGCCAATATCATGGTCTTCAAAGAAGCAACCTAATGTTGCTTTGTCTTCCACAGAAGCAGAGTATAGAGGGCTGGCTAATGCCACACAAGAAGCCATTCGGATTAAGCTTTTATATACGGAATTGGGTTTGTATACTAGGGCACCAATAATCTTTGGAGATAATACAAGTTCACTTCACCTTACAGCTAATCCTATCTATCATGCTAGGACCAAACATAAAAAGGTCCATTACCATTATGTGAGAGAGAAGTTGCTAAGCAAAGATATTCAACTAACCTATGTATCAACCAACATGCAATGTGCAGATTTGTTGACTAAAGCTTTGGATAGAACCAAACTTTGCACGTTCAAAGCAATAATTGGATTGCAGGATATACATGAAGACTGAAGATGAAGACCAAGCCAAAATGTTTGGCTTGAGGGGGAGCTGTTGGTGTAATTCACAAGCCTACACATTGGCTTGATAGATACATTGAAGTCCATACACATATGGAGAAGCATAGGAACTAGTGCTAGTGGTTAATTACCACTTTAGCTCTTTGTAAAAGTCAAATTGACTTGGAATCTTTGTAAACACCTACTAAAAGGATTCGTGGAAAAAGTTAGCTCTTTGATTGAAGGAATATCTCCTAGGATATAGGAGCTTAATCATAGGGAGCCAAAAGTTTGAATTTGCCAAAAGTTTGAATTTGAATTCAAATTCTTACTCACTATCTATAAAAGAGGTCATGAAAAAGTCGCGATTAGAACTCATCATTCCCAAGCTTTGCATTACTGATTCTGAGTGTGTGTGAGGCCTACACTCTATCCCACACCTATCTACACCATTAGCAATGATTTTCATGCCAATGGATCTATATACAAGTGTTCATTAATACATACATTCACATTGTTCATTTTTGAGTTCTCTTTTATACTTCTTGAAAGTCTGTAAACTTGTGAAGTGCATATCTCGGTCAAATCTTCCCCAAATTCAATGATCTAAAGTTTGTTGGATTCAGCTTGAAGTTATCTACATGCTATCAAAATTTTAAAAGATTCTCTTCAGCCAATTCAGAGAAAGTTGTATCGAGGTTATCACTGGTCAATGTCTGCTACAGTCCTAAAAAATCGGGGGTATAGCTTTACTTGCTAAATTGATTTCTCTTAGCATAGTTTATTTTTTTACATCATTCCACTTGGAATAGTCAGCTTTCTAAACTAATTAAATACCCTTAAAAGGAATTTTTCCAATTCCTACTGTGCTGGTCATACTGAGCAAAAGATCTAGCACGTGTCAAGACATAAATAGAAGGTTTTCTTAAGATTGTGAGTTTCAAAGTTATCTATTTTGATTCAATCATTACACACATCACTTCCAAAGTACATAGGCCATTATATGGTGTCATTGGAAACCTAAGGAGGTCTCCTTATCAAGTCTGAAGCATTAGGGGCTGGTACAAAGCAGGTCCGGCAGCACCTACTCAATCTCTTGGAGCATCCATCCATCTTTCCCAACAAATGTCATTGTGCACAATGACCTATTAAGCATTGATAGTTTTTGGAGTTGTCTGAATATTGTTGTGAGGTATCATGATTTAAAATTAACTATTCTTAAACCGCTATTAAGTTGGTTATTGGGTATCCTCTTCAATTGCTTATTGACCACGGTTGTTAGTTGATCCCTAGTGGTCAAATCTTTGGCTTCTAAGGTATTCCAATGGGATCAGACATTTCGATGGGGTTGTGATAGAATGCAGCTCTCTCTAAGCTTGAGAGCAAGCTCATGTACTAGAAAGGTATAAAAATTAATATGGCTAGACGTGCTCTGGTGATTAACACATTCCTTCTCTCTTTGATTCTTTACTTTCTCTCCTATTAGACACCAAAAGACCAAGAGATCTGGAGAGAATCTCAAAGAACTTCCTTTGGATGGCTGACCCTAATAGAAGGGGTATCCACAAAAGTAAATAGTCTTTTTGCATTAGCCAAAAGGATCAATGTGGTTTGGTCAATTTAGACATTGAAGGAATGGCCAATAAGTTAGCAACAAAATGGTTAATTAAAGCATGGAGAAATAGTGACGCCTCTTGGGCCAAACTTACTTTTAGAAATAGGAGTGCTCTTAAGCTTGTGGGCCTCCGAGGGTGGAATGTTCTCCACCTTCTCACTGTATTGTTCTCCCCATTTTTTCTGACTTTCAAAGGCTCAAGTTTGGGTTTTTCTCTATGGAAGAGTTGAAACAAGGTTAAATAGTTTATCATAATCAATAAATATTGGAAATGGATGTCTGTTATTAGATAGAATGTTTTGATCTCGTTCCTTATTAAGGGCATCACAAATATTGGAACCTCCAAAAATCTAAGAAGCTTTGGAATGAAGCCTTTGGTTTGTGGAAACACCTCTAGAACCAAGATACTTTGAAGTGAATTAGATTCAAGGACATTGATCAGGTGAAAAGAGTGGACTATGAAGAATGACATCTATTGGAGAGGAGATTAGATGAATGCTCAAGGATTCACCTCCTCATGGGTCAAGACTCTTCTCACCGTGAGGGTTCGAGATGGCACAAACGGAAATGGCCTTGAGAAAATTTGGAGATTGAAGAAGGATGTAGAATTTCATGTCACGCTCCATAGGATGTGGTGTTTGGATTGGTTCAATTGGAGGTGGGACTTTAAGTTACAACCCTTTGGTGAGCCTTCATCGAGATAAAAAAGTCTCTATTTATGTGACAAATCCTACACCATGGAATCAAGACGAGTGTAAAAGCTAAGAAAATTTTGGAGGTCCCATCATGATGCAAAAGATGCCTTCATGGCATGGCAGACTTGGGAGAACTCTTTCATTCCTGCCCCAAATAAATATCATTCTAGAAAGCCCTTGAGAGAATCATGTTGTTACAGGTACAAATCAATTGGAAACAAGTTTTATTGAGTGAAATAATCAGATGTTCCTTGGCACTGTAGAATGATATAAGAGGGGAGACTCTATGGAAAATATGGAAAGAAAGGTGAGTAACCAACTTTGAAAGACCTCCTAAAGAATGGTTCATCGAAAAATCTCTTTTCCTTTTAAGCAAAATAATTTCCAAATGTAAGTAGCCCCTAGGTTGTGATCTATATATCAAGAAGACTACCTAATTAATCAATTTCAAAGTGACCTCAAAGATGAAGTGAAGTACCTCTAGATACAGGGGTCCCATGGGTGCTAGGCCTATTCAATTGTACGGTTGTACTTTTTATTAAATAAAATTTGGAAGAGTAGGCTCTCCTGAACTTCGTTAAAAAGAAAAAGGAATGGTGGAAGGAAAACTTTCAATGTACTTTTTTTTTATATGTAAGAGAAGTTTGATCCAGGGTTAGTCTTCTTGTATGAATGAATTGAAAGATCATTTCTACAAGTGAAGTGGCACAATGCCCATGGAATCCCATATCTCACAAACAAGGGGTAGGATGGCCCAAAAGTGAAATAATGGTGATGACCCAAAGGGAGTAGGGAAGCTAGGTCTAAAGGATGGCCAAACAATCATAAAAAATTACAAATATCTTAGAGAGAGTTATAAAGGAGGTTGATAACCTTTCCATCCCCCTCAATGCGGACACATTTACTTTGGATCTTATCGTTCTCCAAAACACACACCCTATGGTTTCCGAAGGGAGGGGACTTTAAACAATTAAAAAACCTTTTGCCTAAAAGTTTTATGGATTTTTTTATTAAAAAATGTTTTGGATGGTTTCCAAAATTACTAGTGCATCTTTTTTTCCAAAGAGCATCTCCCCTTATTGCATTGCATCAAGGTAGTGGAGCAAGTAATCGTTTCTTATAGTAAAGCTTGTTTCTAATTTCCTTGACTTTGTAAAGTCATAAGTCTCACCATAGTGTGGCAAACTGTGAAACTCGTTGGGCACAAACAGAAGACAACTCCCCAAGTCTTCTCTACCATTGAGGTACTGCAAACACCATGAAGGGGCTCCATACATTATGTTAGCTTTAACATGAGTCCAAATTCCCTAGTGGATTATTCACCACATCACACCACCATTTTTATTATCAATAAGGGGATGCTATATCCGAAGGATGTTAAACTCCCATCTGATACTAGACCATTAGAATTAGTCAAAAATCCCTGTTAAAGAATTTGCTACCTCACAATATAGATTTATGGATTCCAAAGGGCAAGGAACTAAAAGTCCATCTAATACTCAACCAATTTATGCACCACTTCCTATTAAGAGAGATATGAATTTATAGATTCTTCTTCAACCTATGTACTTTTACCAAAATTTTGCCATTTTTCCATTTTGTACCTTCTATCCTAGAGGGATCTTGGTTGAAAACGAGGCAAGACTTCAAGTTTTTTCAAGCACTGATTGTGTTTCTTAACAGGAACATGTTTTTGTAGTCCACCCTCCAATGTGGGTGAATATCCTAAAATTTGATATATTGTCTTCTGCCTTGAACTAGAGATGCTTGCAAATACAAAACTCTTTATTTCATGATTTGTTAGCTCTTTAGAGGTTCAAAAAATTAACAACCCTGATTCCCTTAATGGAGAACCAGATTGAATCGTTTCTTCTAATATCAACAACCGACTTCCACACTTCATTGATCTTGAGTTAAGTTCTCATCTTGTTCCAACTTTTCCATATCGAACACACCAAATCCAAGTCTCTAGGAGTACCAAGAAGAGGGCAGAAAACAAAGTGAGTAAATCATAATGCTTCCAAGTGGAGAGATCAACAAACCTAAGAGCTTTTTTGTTTCTAAAAATCTGTTTGGCCAACTAGCTATCCATCTTGCTGAAAGATTTAATCATCCATGCCGCCAACCTGTTTTATAAATCTTCAATATCCTAAATGCCGAACCTGTCTAACTCTTTTTGACTTGCACATATAATCCATCGGATTTTGGGCACGCCTCTTGCAACAAGACTACTATTACGACCACCACCACGTGCTTGAGAGATGACTCTCCTCCCAACCAAATGCCTCTATATATAGCTCTCTCTAGGGGACTGCCTTCTTGGGTAGGTGGATACTAGCCATCCAAGTGTCGCCCATGTAACTAGATGTGCGCCAAGTGTCCCAGTTAGCCAGAGTTAACTCCAGTGGATGCTTCTAGAAGGTTATAGAGCTATTTGGGCAAAACACTCTCCCCATGTATCCCATGGGGGTTGAACCCAAGACCTCTTCCTTCACACCCTTGAGCCTTAACCACTAGGCTAAGTGGATTACTTGGTTACAAGAGTAAATGACCCACTAGTAAGTCTAGACTCGAGATCTTTGGCCACACAAATGGATGACCATACGGTGTTCGAATTTAGATCTCTCTGAACCGGCCAGACCCTTGGATCATAGACTCTAATTTATTACATTCTTCCCCCCTTGGAAAATATTTTCGTTCTCGAAAATAGAGCTATATACATACTGTAGGCAACCCTCGAGCCTCATGTTCTAGAACTGGAAAAACATGGTCATGTTCTAGAACTGGAAGAACATGGTCATGTTCTAAAACTGGAAGAACATGTCTCATCTCTGTGGTGGCATCCTTACCCAAATGATTCAAAGCACTGTCTGATTTTGCACTTTGAGAAATTGAACAAAGTACGAACTAGTGAAAGAATAATAAGGGTGGATCTAAATACATCCCTGGTCAATTCATAGTTTCTAGATGTGCGATCTAGGCACAAACATGCGAATTGGGTGGATTCAACTTACTAGTCCTACTAGTCCATTGCTAGGCATGACTGGTGCATGGACTTAGTAATGAAGGTGGGATTCTTATCCCTCACAAGACTTTGAGAATTCTTGATTCACTTGAATTTGTTTTGAAGAACTTGAAGTTTAGTTGTCCCAAACATCTAACTTGGATGTTTTTTAATGGTTTACTTTGATCCAACAGTTACTTGATTTTTTTACCCAACTAGAGGATTAATTTATCCTAATGAGTTTAAAAATCCTATGTAAACTGTAGGAGAAAGTTTACCATTTTTTAGTCAACTATACTATAACTTGTCCAACTCAAATTCAAGATGAAAATTATCCCACTTAGGACACTTTTCTCAAAGACTAGCTGAAAGTTCTTGGGAATTTTCAATCTGATGAACAATTCCTAACTTGTCTATTCTAGAGTATACTAGACTCTAGAAAATCATTTATGCTATAACTTGAAGCAAACGTAAATAAATAAGTCCACTTAGACTTAATATCTTTTGAAGATTGAAAAGTTTCTTATACAAAACATCTATCTAGGATATTTAATTTAGTTACCTGGTTCTAACTGGCTAACCCTAGACTTTTGTAAAAAGAATCAGATACCATATCAATACAAAAGATTCGGAAAGCGGAAAGAAAGAACTAAAACTCTGTTCAACCAACTCATACTTCGAAGATACGAAAACTTGCTATGAGTCAAAGTCTAGATGACTCAGGACTTTAACTTCTCAAAGATGTGTTTCAAAAAGTTATTGAAGCATTTTTCCTATCTTTAAGAGAAATAAGCAGGATCCTCAAAAAGATTCAAAGCAAAATAAAAACATCATCTAACCACAGGATCCTAATGTGGTAACTAACATCAATGTGTCGACCCACTGAAGTTATGTTGATGAGTTTTGTACTCAAATAATGCTTCACTTGAGATGAAGTTCAAGTCACATTCAGTCTTTCTAACTCCTAGGAATGCAATTCTTGTGCATTTCTTTGAGTCAAAAGAGTGAATTTACCAAGTTACACTAGGAACTTGGTGCTTAACTTAGTCAATCAAATCCTTTATTGAAAAGATCAACTGAAAATCAAAGTCCCACTTTTTTTTCGGAAATTTATTAAATATTTCTGATCGATAAAACTTTGTCTTGAAGTGTTTCAAGAAGATCTTGGAAGTTACTTACTTTATATCTTCAATTTCCTTGATCTTGAAGTTATCTTGAAGTATCTTGAGATACTACTTTCATCCTTCTTGAATTAAACTCCTTCTTGGAAGTCTTAATTCCCTTGAGGATCAAACTTATCTTTCAAGATCCAATTTAGGACTAAAAGATAATATCATCCCACGGTTCAATGTCCCATACCATCTTTCCTACATCAATCTGAGTATAAAATCTGATGTCCCATACCACCCTATTTTATATTCACATTCATGTGTGGGTGATTCTTATCCTAAAGTCTAAATATCTCTTGATAGAGTACCTTCTTACTTCAATTCTTTTCGAGAGATTTGAAGTTTCAGGTATTACCTCTAACTAGATTTTCTAGATTTTTGTTCCCTTCACATGATCATCTCACAATCATGTACTTTTCTTCGAAACTTGAAAACCTTTTGATGGAACATCCATCCTTCTTTGCTAGGATTTTCAAATGAAAACCAAACAGAATTCCAAGTACTTGAATTTTCAAAAATTCAAGTTCGATTGGTTTATCCTTGACCAATTTATAGTGACAAGAGTTTTCAACTTCTTGTCTTTAGATTCCTTCTTTACTGATGCTTTAGGTACCTATCTCGATCGAGACTTTTACAGGAATCTGTCTACTACTTAAGTCTAAGCATCCGCTCATGCTCTCTAGATTTGTACCAAAATCCCTTTAAGGATAGGCAAACATTTACGTTTTACCTTCCATAGACTTAAGTACCGTCTTCACGGTTGCAAACTACATTCTTGGAATTGCTTTTCTTTGTTCAAACTTGGAACAGCTTACTCTCTTCACAATTTTCCATTGGATAGATGGAACTTGAGTGAATAATTCCCAAAAGGAATTTTTATTGCCAAAACTTGGGCCAACTTCAAAGTAGTTCCAATCGCATGTCTGGTTGACCTTGCGACTAAAATAAAGATTTAATCTTTTTTATTAAGATATCTTAAACTAACAAAAGCATCTTTGCTTACCCATGGGCTTTTAGAGATCTTTTCCCCTCTTAAGTCCAGGCATACTCTGATATCCCTCAGATTCCAAAGCTAAGAATCTTTGATACACCTTTAAGTTATATCAATATTTGGACTTAAGTATCAATGTTGCTGATTTGGGAACTATTGGGAACTACTAGCTATCAAACTGACTTGAAAGATTCTAGTCTCATATCTAGGGAGATATATTTCTTTAAAGAACGTTTAGATTCCTACCAAAGATTCAAGTAATACTAAGCCAATGATTCGTCCTGGAATCCTTAATTTTACTGGAATCATCTTTCTAAAAGAAATCTTGACTATTGAACAAGAACAAGACTTAAGGCTTTATTACTTGTCCAAAAGATATTTCTTTATTAACTAAGGAAATAGTTAACTAGGCTATTTTCTTTATTAGATTAACTTTTAGGAAGTAGCTTATTTCTTAAAAATTACTTTGATAAATCTTTTGGAGAATATCTTTATTTCCAAAGATTAATTTGACTTGGCTTTAAGCTCTAATTAGCTTAAACAAAACCAAACATACTTTTCTTATCCTTTAAACTTGAAAGTATTCAACTACTTAACCAACAATCATAAATACTTGTTCTTTCATGCAAATGCATGTGAGTACATGCACATGTTGGCATTCTCCTTTCATATACTAAACGTAAATCAAGCAGTTTCTTGATCTTGAAAATGTATGTGTGCATCCAATCATCCATGCACAAATAATCTATCCTCTACCTTACAAAAGGTTATAAATATATATGTGCACATACTTGGGTGCATCCTATTCCTTTTGCAATGAAAAAGAAAATGTGCATGGTGCCTGAAAACATTCTTTTGAAAGGAGAGATGCACCAATAATCATTTCTTTTATAGATGCATACCAAACATTTCAATATGTTTGTGCCTTTTCATTTCAATATGTTTATTCTCTCTTATTTAGCTTTCATTAATTTGCATTATTTTTTAATAAAATGCATCCTACATGAAAGCATGAAGAAAAACAAATATTGAAATGGAAACATAACTTGGAAAATACTTATCTTCCAATTAGCTACGTCCTTCCATTGCTCCTCATGAAAGAATTATTCTTCATCTTCATTAATCTCATGAGTCTTGAAACATGTCCTTCCTAAAGCATGACAAGAAAATCTTCCATTTGATAACTTGTCGTTTCAGCATCATTAATGAACCGAAGGATGTACCCTCTACTAGGTTCAAATTCCTTTGTAAGCTTCTGGTTTAGGAAATTTTGCTGTAAACTTTTTGCTCAATCTTATAGGTTGAAACTGAAGCGTGGGACTCTTGGTCAGCGGGATTGCCTGCATTATCAATGCTCATGGTTCAAATCCTCAAGGCAGCGTGTGCGCTGATGGATGAACATCTTTTGCCTCGTAGAGGTTATGGTCCATGGTATTCCTTTTGAAATAAATAAATTCCTGAATGCCCCGTATGCAGATGAATGAGGCATTGATAGTTTAGCCCGAGCATGTCATGTATTGCAGTTTGCAAGATATACGTTTTTCTTTCTGCATACGGTCCTGTATGAACAGCTAAATTAAAACACAAATGAAGCACGGCAGGATACAATGACGTGAGAAACGCAAATAGATCAGAGTGCACTCTGCATATAAATGCCTTGAATAATGGCTTACAGATACAATTGAAGCACTACAGGCTTCGTAACTAAAGCACCATACTAGTCAGTATCAGGTTGCGAGCTCAGGTCCTGATACCCGATATTCATGATGGTTGCGGTGTCTGTCGGCAAGACCAAAATCTTGAACGAAACTGCGTCACGGTGGAAAGAAGATGAGGAGTGTTTCTACACATCTGGATGGTCCTGATACCCGATATTCATGATGGTTGCGGTGTCTGTCGGCAAGACCAAAATCTTGAACGAAACTGCGTCACGGTGGAAAGAAGATGAGGAGTGTTTCTACCCATCTGGATGATGAGGTGAGTTAGCAGAACGACTCTAGAACTGCATCAGTCTTCTATCACGTACTAACTGTAGAAGATGTGAGGAGTTGTCGACATGCATTCAAAACCCAATTATAGAATATATTATGAGGTCTCAGCTATGGAGGGTTCTGATGCTTGTAGCTTTAGTTGGTTGCAGAAGGAGAGAATCTGACGAAGCTAGATATTATCCCATCGCCGGAGATAGTAGGCGCAGGCATGGAGAAGAACAAGAACTACAAGGTTCAGTCGACAGCTTCGACAAAGAAAGCTATTGCGGCAGCACAGGAGGGTTTGGAGCCGAAGGCAACGGAGAATGTGTCCGCAAAACTGATCGAGAGGACACCGTTGTTGGCAGCCTCTACTGCAACATCATCTTCCTCACCAGAGCCGACGGTCAAGAAAAGGCGTTTCCAGGGAGTTCGGCAGAGGCCGTGGAGTAATTGGGCGGCTGAGATTAAGGACCCCACAGTTCATTGTCAGTTTGTTTCGTGGATGGCGCCTTTCTTCCTTGAACGACCTCGCAGAACTTGGACAAAGTAGCACATGTATAATTGTTTACTGTTTTTTTCTTTTGCTTCGCCCCGACTATAGTGGTGGTAATCGAAATAGAAAATAGATGCAATACTATGATCAACAGAAAAGCGTGGCTATCTCTGCTGATGATTAGCGCAGAGGTCAGAGGATCGATAGCAATTGTACTCACAGAAGGCTGCTGCGCTTGGATAGAAGAGATTACGAACGACGGAGGGATGTCTTCGAATCAAAAGACCCGCATTTTCCATGCTTTTTGTTGCTAAGAAACATCAATAATTAATTAAAGATTAAGCGAGTAAATCTTAAGAGCCGCTTGCACCAGTGAATAGCGGAATCCTTCCGTGTAACTACAGCTGCCATCGTGCCCCTGTTTTGAATCCTTAATTGGCTTGGTCTGAGACAAAAATGAACAAGAGCAGAGAAGCAACGTGATAGAAAGAAAATTACAATTAAGACTCGTTTCTTGCAAAACATCACCGTGATGGCTTCTTGGTCTGAGACAGATATCTGTAATCTGATCAATAGATCACGGTTCGACCCCTGATCCCTACAGGGTGGCGAAGATCCATATGTTATACCACTTTTTCCTCAATAATCAATACAAAAGGCTATACTACTCGCAATATCAACATCATCCTCTCCACGCGGAGCATCTTGTCCCTCTCACGACATAAACTCACGCAAGAAGGAAATGAATGCACTCCAAAAAATGACGATGATGATATTCTTTCAAGATTTCCATGGATTCTCAACCTAGAGCATGCTCTGATACCAATGCAACAAGACTACTATTACGACCACCACCACGTGCTTGAGAGATGACTCTTCTCCCAACCAAATGCCTCTATATATATCTCTCTCCAGGGGACTGCCTTCTTGGGCACGTGGATACTAGCCATCCAAGTGTCGGCCATGTAACTATATGTGCGCCAAGTGTCCCAATTAGCCAGAGTTAACTCCAGTGGATGCTTCTAGAAGGTTAGAGAGCTCTTTGGGCAAAACACTCTCCCCATGTATCCCATGGGGGTTGAGCCCAAGACCTCTTCCTTCACACCCTTGAGCCTTAACCACTAGGCTAAGTGGATTACTTGGTTACAAGAGTAAATGACCTACTAGTAAGTCTAGACTCAAGATCTTTGGCCACACAAACGGATGACCATACGGTGTCCGATTTTAGATCTGTCTGAACCGGCCAGACCCTTGGATCATAGACTCTAATTTATTACACCTCTCCTATTGAGATTGCCCGAGATACTCATGCCGTAGTTTATTTGAAAAGATGGTCTCGGAGATACCATTAATACAACAAATATGAATGTCCTAGAGTAAACGAAGAATGTATAACATCGACATTTCCTTCGGACACTACACATGCATCAGAAAATTTTGGCAAGGATCGTAATCAATATACAGAGAACACTAGTAGACGAGACCTGCAAAAATCTCTGCAAAAGAAATAGAATCAAATTCTCTCTCTCTCTCTCTCTAACCTTTTTTCTTTCCGCCAAAGAAATTTGATGGATCATCTCGCATCTGAATTCACTTCATAGAATTCCCTATGATAGAGATGAATACGTTTTTCAATTTCCATATGTTTGTGGAGTCATTAAATGTCAAAAACGTTTGGTCCTTTGAAAGTCTAGTTTTGCAAGTGAATATTCATAGAAAGGATGTAGATGTGTTTTCTTTCCAAGTCGCCCGTCCTTAGTTTAAAATGTTCGAATCATGAGAGTGGAATGCAAGATTTGTTCAACATCTTCAATCTCTCCCCATTTTTTATTTTCAGCTAGAGTGCTAGTGCAGAATGTTCTCATTATCCAATGACGTTTTCCATTACGCTGAATAGTTCCAGGAACTGTAAGAATTGGTGAATTGATTTATAGATATCTTGGACGGCCCAAAGTATCATCGAAATGTCGATACAGAAGATTGAATGTTCCCCAGTAATCTTTCCAAAGTCGCCCTTGGCGCGACGATATGTCAAGTTGGTGAAGGAATGCAATTCCTCATAGCGTTCTAAAATCTTCAAGATGTTCAGGATACTCTCTTATCCAACTAAGGATCACTCCATCACCCCGAAAGTTATGATGTTCATCCGAAGAAGTAAACATGCTTTAGAACAGTTACGAGGAGACGACAATGTGCATGATTTCTTCAAGGGTGCTTTTCAATAAAAATAATTTAGTATGAATAACCCTCTTTATAATAGTGTTGTGTCTGGATACATGAGTGTCTTGGCCTATAATATAATCTTGTCTAGGGATCCTTTTGCCGCATTCCCTTTAGTGTGTGTGTGTATGTATGTATATACATATACATACACACACACACACACACACATATATATATATATATATATATATATATATATATATATATATATATATATATATATATATATATATATATATATATATATATATATATATATATACAGACACTATAACTTTAGTGTCTTAGCCGAGTAAAACCGTCTAGATCTGTAACTACGACAATGAAAACCAAATAGATTGTTTTTCAATTGAATTAAGGTTTAGAATCTAATCTGGATAACAAGAGTGGATACATATGAATTAAATGATCCATCGTCTATGGGTTTATATGACATTGCTACAAAAGGTACCTACAGTGTATACCATTGGCGTTCCGTTTATTGATAAATCACTAACGCACATCGTGGTTCTTCTCTATGAAAGTGCCCATGTTGTAACTGAAATAATAAAAGCACCTACAAATACTAGAATATTTATTTTCTAACGCTCAATCATTCGCCGAAAATCTTAGCCCTTAGGCAATACGAGAAGGCATCCATACCCATCGATAGCTAGAACTATAGTTTCGATCAAAATTCAAGTATACCCAGAATATTGCGGATTACATGATAATGGTAGACATTAAATTGCAGGAATCAATGTGTTGGTCCAGAACTGAAGCAGTGAATGAATATGAGCGTATAGATTAGCTAGCGCACTGTGAACCTGCATTTCGTACTGCATGTACAGAAAGAGAGGTCAAAAACGTCTGCTAAAAATGCGTATGCATATCAGAATTTTCATTCTACTACATGGAAATCCGTTGCACAGGGCTGCCTATTCAGGAAAAGACTCTGATTGAGAACGCACCGCACATGCAAGGGATGTGAGAATACAACGAATGTAAATGATTCTTCTACAACAGCATCTACGACTTTCTCGTTCCTTATTCCAAACTGTAAAGGCGTCAATCATTTATACCCAATGAAAAGATATTTCTTATATTCAGATCTTTCGATGTGTATTATGTTCTCGATTGATGATAAAGGTGAAAAATATAAGTTTTCCTTTCAATCACTGCAATTGAGTCAAGCCTTTATCAAATTAGTGATCTTATATATATAATCTCACTTTAACTATAAACAACGGTGAATGATTCCTCATCTTAAGCATTTGGATTACACTCTAAAGAACAAATAGATCATCAATTCAATATGGATCTGTATGAATCCTTAGGAAGATCAATCTCCAAATATGGAACATCTTCTTTTCTGTCATTTGGTTAAATTGAAAGAAAACTTTAAATGCACTTCCTTTTATATCCATGGATAAATCTTAACAATGGGTCTGCTTGTGGCATCTAAGGAAACGAGTCGACTGGATTCAACAAATGATTGTCTATGTGGTTCTCAATCACAACGTACACCTTCTTTGAAGAAATTTGCATTAGCAGAGATACAAAACTACCGATGAAGGAATGGTGTGTGGTTGGGGATAACTATCGCTACCTGAAAATCAAAATGGGGGGAGATTGAATATATTGACCAAATCTTGCATTCCACTTTGATGATTCGAACATTTTACGGTAAGGACGCGCGACTTGGAGGGAAAACACATCTACATCTTATCTATCAATTTTCACTTGCAGATTAGTCTTTCAAAAGACTAAACTTTATTGACATTTAGTGACTCCAAAAACACATGGTAATTGAAAAACATATTCACTCTATTACAGGGAATTATATGGTGTGAATTGAGATGGGAGATGATCCATCATATTTCTTTAGTGGAAAGCAAAAAGGCTTGAGAGAGAGAGAGAGAGAGAGGTGTAAAAGTGAAATTCTGATGAAGCGATGGAGAGTTTGAAGGTGCTGACATTTTCAGTAACCATCGATAAAGTTTTGTGGACTCAAGAAATATGCGTGTGGTCAAGGAGAGCTGGTTTAGTGGTGATGCTTGAGTTCCGGACAAAGATAGAAAGGTTATGGTAATGGTTGGAGAATTTAAATCCCACTAATGGTATGCTGGGCGCTCCAGTTGTAAGCTTTGGGTGTTTGAAAATATTCAAGTGTGGAAAAAAAAGCAGTGACTTGACTGGTAAAGCGACTTTTGACGATTGCACATGGAAAGCTTACTTGCCGTCGTGTATGACACTCCGAGTTGTCTTGCAAATCGTCGTCTTCACATTGTTCTCAAATTTCTGAAGCGGAATGAAGTTGCAGTTCTCTAGGGACATTCTGACTGTCCAGCTGTTAGATCCAGCTTCTCGACGCGTAAATGATATACAGAACGTTCTATTCGATTTTTTTGCAGACACTTTTGCAGGTCTCCTCCTCTAGTGTTCTCTGTATATTGCTTGCGATCCTTGTCACAATTTTCCGATGCATGTGTAGTGTCCGAAGGAAATGTCGATGTTATACACTCTTTGTTTACTCTAGGGGATTCATAGTTGTTGTACCAACGGTATCTCTGATTCCGTTATTCCAAATAAACTAGGGCAAGAGATATCAAGAGTATCTCGGTGCCTAAAATCCATCGGTCTATATGTGCAATTAAAAAGACTCAGACAGGTTTGGCATTTAGGATGTTGAAGGTTTAATCAATAAGTTGGGGACATGGATAATTAAACCTTGGAGCAATATGAACAGATCCTAGGCCAAACAGATTTTTTGAAACAAAAGAGCTCTTAGGTTCGTGAATCTGTCTGCTTTATTATAACAGATATCTCCAATTTTTTCTTGTAGTGCCTTGAGTGCATCTTTGCTAAAAGGCGTCGACTTCTCACCCGCTTGACTAACTTAGAGAATGACTCACTTTGCTTCGGAGTTATAATTTTTGGTTCATCCCAAGCCGTGTCCAACATATTCCATGATCTGAGCGACTTGGTGAAGGTATTCTTTAAGTGAAAAAGTGATGGCGTAATTACGAAGAACACTTATTTTCCCACCAATCTAGTGTTTAAGGGGGAAGCGCAAAAAATGCTTCCTTTCTATCATATAGGCTCCAAGTTTTACAGAATTCTAAAAGGAGCCTAGCATTATCATGATGATGCTGATTGGATAATCCATTGTAAGCACGGAAACTGATGTTTATTCTCAAGAAAAAGTGTTTGCAATTTTCTAACATTTGTTTACGTTACGGAAAGGTGCATGGAGCTTGAAGAGAGGATTCTCCTGACCACGGAATGTTGGTGAAATTACTTGCGTGACGTTGATATTTGGCTGAATTAAAATATTAGGCCCTTGAGATCGGGCTTATTCATGGACCAAAAATGCTACTACCACTATGTTAAAAGGCGCACAAGCTACAACCATTCTGCAATAGGTCCCACCAAGCGTGGGACACTTGGAGTCAAGGATGGGAGAGGGTTCTTTGTTGTTCGTATAATATGCACCTTACGTCTAAAGGCTCCAACAGATAAGCTCAAGAGTAAAATAAAGCATTACCTATGAAAAAAGGGACATAGAGATGTACAAGAAATTTATTCTATGATCTAAGGGTTCGATTGGTTCAGACAAATCAGAAATCGAACACCGTTTGGTCATCCATGTGTACGAACAAAGATCTCGAGACTAGACTTACAAGAAGGTCATGTGCACTTGTAAAAAAAGTGATCCACTTAGCTTAGTGGTTAGTTATTAAGGGTGTGAAGGAGGAGTTATTGGGTTCAATCCCCATGGGGTACATGGGGAGAGTATTTTGCCCAAAGAGATCTAGAGCCTTCTAGAATCATCCACTTGAGTTAACTTGAGTTAACTAGGATACTTGGCACACATGCAGTTACATGGAGGACACATGGATGGTTAGAATCCACCTGCTCAAAGAGGGTGTCCCTTGGAGAGAGCATAGAGGTGTATGGTCCGGAGGAGAGTGATCTCTCTAGCATGTGGTGCTCGTCGTAGTCTTCATTCTCTTGCATTGGCATCACAACTAGAGCTTCGATGGAGACCTTGAGAGGGACTATCATCTTATTTATCTGTATTCATAGTTTGATGATTTTGTTTTGATGAAAATATTTATATGTTTCTTCTGTACTGAGGAGTTTATAACTCTCTTTTGTATGCCTTTTACTTTTATGATTTTCTTTCGACGAAAATATTGATATGTTTCTTCTGTACTCATGAGTTCAATATCGCTTTCGTTTTCCTTTTTTGCATGGTTTTAAATAGCAAAAAAGCATACAATATCATGGTTGTGATGCATCTTGAGGGGATCAAGCCGTTGACCTCTCGCAAAGATACCGAATGCTATACTCTAACGAGACGGGCAAACATGGAATGCTAAACAAAACTTAAATTATGTGCAATTAGCGAGAGGGAGGAATGGAACCCATGACCTATAAAACAGTGGAGTCTACCCTAACCACAAAGCCAAGTTCTTCAAGGTTCCATAAGCTCTCAAAGCTACTTCTCTCAACTCCTCAAGAAGCTCAAAAACAAAAAAAGAAAAAACATTGTCTGGACCCACATCCCTCAAGCATTGAACTCGAGATGCAATTAGCTAGAGGATATCCTATAAACAAAGGCAACAAGAATCGATTGACAATATGTCTCTCGGCCACCATCTACTTGTGTATATGTTTTAACGTGAACGTAGGTACAAAAGGATTGTCCGTGCGTTCCATTTTTCTACCCAATTCCACAGAAGCACCCGTCCCCAGAAGGATCGTCTGCATGAGAGCTTGATGCTCTTACTTTGCATCCTAAAAAGATAAATCTTTATCAGATGGTTTCGTGTGGTTCATGACAAGGAGGTTGCAAGAGGATGACCTTGAATTAAATTCATAAACATAAACGTGCTTCAGTTCTTCGTTACTTGATTTAGCATACTAAAACAGATTAAGGCCTGAATCTCCGACCTGTTGATTCCTGAACACACGTTTTGAAGTTGGAAATTCCTATGAATCATACTCCTCCATAGACGATTATGGCGAATGTGAACGTTTCTTGTCTTTTGCCCTTCAGATCGTCCTCAACTTGTTCTAAACATCACAGTCATGAACTCTTCAGGGTTCCCTTTTAGATTCAGTATTTACATGATCTCAAAGATATGTTTGGGCAAGTTGTTTAGAAAAATAACACACACTTAAAAATGTTGAGGTTCACCGTCAAAAAAATGCACACACTATCTGCACACAACGTATAGTCTGCATGCATTTGAAAGTCGATTCACAAAATTCCAATGTTCGAAGTTAATCTGGTTCGTAGATTCTAAAATGGAAACATTACACCATGGGGTTTTGAGGTTTAGAGGTTAAAACCGGAAAGCATCGCTCTTTATATTGTTTCACTGTGTATACACAGGAAACATAGACCTTTCTAATAATATTCGGAAATGATGAAGAGGTTCGGAGAAGGACTTAGGTGCGCATATTGATTCAATTAGTAAAGCATGGATATTTGGTCATCTAAACCATCATTGATTGCGCACAGTCAAATTTCAAAGCAGTCACATCCATGCTCGAATAATACATAACTAAAATGCTTTCGTCTATTTATTATTACTGTTAATATTATTACTATTAATTTCTTCATGACTTCCTGCCAGGTTTGCAATGCGAGGGGACAAAGACACTACTCGATGGAAGCAAGCTAAAAGAAGTACAACTGCAAGCAGCTGCCACCAAAACAGTTAATCCACACACATATATTTTTGGTATCAAACTAAACTTCTTTATCTGCACATCATCATTCAGAAAAAGCAACTACATAAAGATAACTATAAATGAGAATTATACAATGGATCCTTTTTGCAACTTGTTAAAACAACATAAGCATCTTCAAGTCAACCACGAAGGCCTTTGATTCTCAGACAGTAAGCATCAGAAAGTTCAAGAGCAGATTTGACATCTCCTTGTTGGAGATGTGCTTTTATTAATGTATTCCAAGTGATAGTTCCTCTCCATTTCACTTTCACAAAACAGATGCATTAAAGTCTGGTCTAGCAGCATCGAGTACAATAAAAGTAAAAGGCAAGAAAGCATAATTGGAAGGTTTCATAAATGTCACTTGGACTTCTGTTTGTGCCCAAATAGATTATGGTGATTATCTTAATCACAGAGCGAGACAGAAGTCTTTACATTCGCATCACATCAAGGAGTCAAATTTCACCATCTAGACTTCTAAATGGCGAAGGTGTTGGTCTCTATTTTGCATTCGCACCTCTAATCTCCAACTCTCTCTTACTTGAGGACTGAGAATTTCTCCCTCCTCTCAAACTATCTACCTACAGTCACCATTACAGATGTGTGTGTTTTGATCTGTCTGTTAACATTTAGAACACTGTGAATCTTTATTCATTAGCATTTGAATTACAGCATCATTCATAGTTCATCGATGGTGAGAGAAACAGCAAGCAATGGAAAAACTTTGGCTACAGTATACATCCGAAAACAAGAGTCCACTCCTTCTAGGAGTTGATCTCCCTTGCCATGAAGACATGCTCATTCTGAATCATTCAAATCTTGTCTATCATGCTACTTTGATAGTTTCCAAAAGAGGATTCGTTCTCCCCCTCCCCTAGCCCCCAAATTTGATGAACAAACTGATGTGCTCCCTTCTCTCTTCTATATATCTCATCCGATGCGGTACCTCCCTTTTTGCACTTCACCTTCCAATCCCCAAAATAGCAGCCACCTACACACTGATGTCCATGCCAACCTTCCAACGAGCCTTTCTTCTTGATTCTCATCCCTCACCACCCGTTTTGCAACATGCCCTCAGAATAGTGTGATGTGAGACTAAATCAAGATGAAAGGAACCATTTTGAAGATTATCGGCATCTTGCCTGAATTCCCTAACCACAAAACCTACTAGAAGCCCTCAAAATAAGAGTGTTTTACAGAGTAACATTTAGTGAAATGCCTTCAGAATAAACCTTCTCAAAAGACTTAAGTTCATCTTCACTGAGTCCCTGTTTCTTTATCTCCATATGCATTTCTTTACCTTTTTAGGCTACGCATATGCTTTGACATACCTGGACACAAATAAGTGTTACAACATTAGGTGTGACCCCCTCACAGTGCATCTCATCATAAAGTTGAAGAGCCAACTCCTTATCTCTATTTTAAAGCCTCTGATTAATGCAGTCCATGAGACAACAGTTCGTCTTGAAAGGTTGTCAAAAAATTCATGTGATGGCCTTCCATTCAATCTCTTGGAATTCTATATGCTTTAAAAAGCCTAATACCTCTACAACATGTTTTGTCATAGTATATCCATTAATAAGTGAGCTCTAGAAAACTACATCTTTGATAGTGAGTTCATCAAAAACTTCCCTTGACTTTGTTAATTCTCAACTCACAAGACTTTACGCAACAAATGTAAGTCACTACATTAGCGTAGACACCATTTGACCTCATTTGGTCAAAATAGGATAATGCTAAAAAAAATCATGCTTGACTATTAGCTTGGCTTCGAAAGACAACCACATCCACCCCCTTGAAATCTGTGCATCCTCCGGATGTGCCAACATCAATTGTCAATCCTTGCTTTGCAATCAATTTATGAACTTTTTTTTCGCTATGTTAGTTGTTCCTAAGCTACTACAAGCTTCCAGGATATTACAAAGAGTAATTGTGTTTGGAGGTTGCTTAGAAAATAAACATCAAGAGCACTTGGGAATCTTTAGCTAGGTATTATAGAAGAAGACAACAACATTATCAAATTGCCATGTCTATCCTTTATAGCATCTTCAGCAGCACTATTTGATCCCACACTCATTCTGAAATCTTGCAATTGTTGGACTGTTGATGACTCTATACTTGTTTTTTGGGAATCCTTAGCCTAATAAGATCACGTGGGCTACAATGTTGATGTAAGAGAATTAGAGTATGGATGATTATAAGGATGTTCTCCATGTGAAGCTCTAGAGATGGCATCTAACAATTTTGTGTTTCTCTTGATCTCAGATTCCATCTGATCTCCTTGGCCTTCCTACCGAAGTCTCTTCACATGTGCACGAAGTGGAGGAATTTGACTTCCACTCTTTGAAGTTCCAGGGTAATTTACTTATGATCTAACTAGAGCTGGTCTTGGAAGAAGAGATGCAAGGCTCATTTTTATTTCCACTAGGAAACTAAGAAAAGCCTCAAAGTGATCTGCAATCCATTTTTGGGGAACAACCCACAGCTTCTCTTTTGGGATTATTGTTGTAGAATTGCTTTTGGTTGCCTTTGTAGCAACAAAATTGTAAGTTTTGTTGCTTTTTCTTTTTTAATCTGAGGTCTAAAAAGCCCGTGACATTACTTTTTGTTTATTCTGCATTGGAACAATGCTTGAGGAAAGAACATTTTTTGTTGTAAAATCCTCATTAAGCATGCGGAATAGTGAATCCTCAAATTCTATAGTTTTTTCTTCAACACTAATATCTCTAGGTAGATCTTTGGGCATATCCAAATGAATTTTAGCATCCCTACCTTATTTAGATACTTCCTCAGCATCTGTTCTCTTACCCACAATAGTTAGATTCATACATAGAATGTCTTCTAAAAGTCCTATAACAACTAATTATTGCTTGAATCTTTGAATAAGCTGGCCAGCTTTTCTTTGTTTGTCTCCCTTAAGTTTTGCATATGCTGCTACCACAGGCTTAAAATCATTTTTCTCCTCTGTAATTATTGCTCTTGCAAACATTTGCTAGCCTTTGTGAAAAACATCAAACATGATGAGATCAATAAAGTGCACCGGTTATAAACACATGTGTCTATGCACCACCATGAAATGGTCCCTATTCATGCATACTCTAAGCACATCAAAAACATAATGGTGAAACAAAAGGGGCAATTGGCATTCAATGACAAGGCTTTTCACCTATTTTAAAATTTAGATTTTCATCAAGTATTCACAACTTATTTAATGTGCAATTGGACGTGCACCTATGAGGTTCAAAGCACATTTGGACTTAGATTTTCAACATGCATACTCTAGGTGCATGTATTTACAATCATGGTGCAAGTATGAAAATGGTTTTCAAGACTTTTTCTAAAAGATTCTCTCCACTCATAACCTTCATTCTATATTCAATCACTCTTTATCTCACTCAACTCCTCTCATTCTCATTCAAATTGAACTTATTATTCTTTACAATATTTACATGTTCATTTTGTTGTGCAAATGAGTGTACATCTACACGAATTAAAACACATGCTCTTCTTGATTTAAAACATGCACACTTTATACGCAATACAACCCAAAAATGGTGCAAAAGATCAAGGTTATAGGATGAACCAACTGAAAAAAATTTGGGACTTTATTCTTTGTCTGCCATTTCCATTGTTTTTTCTTGATCATTTCCTACATCCATAAAATCTAGGTAAGTAATAAAAAATAATTGAACCAAAATAGCATTATATGCATGTATACAAATTAACTCAAAAAATGATCAAACTCTTTATTGATGAAATTTTGTTGAAGAACACCTTTCGTCACACTCTCATCAAAGAACTTCACCGTGTGGAATAAGTAGATTTTCTAATTTTGCATCCTTGATCATCTCCATGGTCATTTATACGATTTTTATACGATCATTTATATGATTTTCAGCAAATTTTCGACATCCATCCTTGTCAAAAGTCTCATCTTTATCTTTGTCCTCGCAACCTCTAATAGGAATTTCATCAATGAATGCCATGTTTAGATGTAGAATAAAATCCTTAAGCACCTTGTAATACCATTCATCATATATGCCACGAAGTTCATGGCACCTTGTGGCAAAGTACACATGCGCACGAGCCCAAGTGATGTATGACCTTAGAGTCATCAAATTGCAAATCTCGAGAGCTCATTTGAATTCTTCCTAACTAGAGTGAAAGTCCCTCATTGAATAGATAGATCTCCCTGCACTCCTCTACAACGGCCCATTTCCCATATTTCTGATTGTCACCTTGTTTACCGGTTGTAGATCTCGAAAAAACCTCAATGACCCATTTTTCTTTGGTATTGTGAACCAATGGTTACAATATGGAGCACTTGATGGCCCAAGAATCCCCATTCTAATCTTCTCATTCAGCATGTTAATCAGCTTTGAAATGTGAGCCTTGGGTATCGGAATCGGATGAAGATTCCAGGGTAAGTGTGGTATCATAAAAAATATCATTGGTGATACCAGAGATGGATCTACACACCCAATTTCTTGAGCATCAAAGAAAAAGCTTTCCCATTTCTAAATATCATCTACAAGAATACATCCCTCTCCTTTTCATAGAGGAAACTATCTTTTCCTAACTAAATTTCTTGAAGCATTTCTTTGGTGAACTTGTGACCTATTTTTATTTTATCTCTAAGAGGCGCCTGGGTTTTTGCATCATCCATAAGTTGGTTGCTATTTGCCGAACTACAACTGGTTTAATCTTTTTATCAATCGTTTGGTATTTTGTTTCGACAAAAGCTTCCTTTTCTTTTTTTCATCCTGCTCAAACTTTGCTATTTCCTTATACATGGAAATAGAGTGCATTTGAATCAGGTAGTCACTTCTTCTTCCATCAATCAACTCTTGCAAATCAAACAACATATCTGCGAAAGATATCTCATCAAAAATTATGAGATTTCCTTGTCAAAATTGAGCACTCTACATCCGTAAGAATTTCTCTGAAGATCTGTTATGTACTATTTTTCCCACTTTTTCAACTTAGAAAAAATGCGAAAGTGGAAAGAACTTGTTGAAGAAAGCACTATGAAACTCAATATGAACATATTTATATTCGAGAACTTTTCACTATTCAAGCTTCCATAGTCCTGAATTATGAAAGCTTCTTTTAAAAACTTTGTTCTTCAAATCCTTTAGGAATAGGTCATGTATAGAGAGAAGTCATATTCCTCACATGGTCCACACAAACTATCATAAACTAGGTAACCTTTTTTCCATCCTTGCTTCAAATCTGTGCATAGGTTGAGCCGTACTCCAAAACTCTCATTTCCATACTCAAGGTGGTAAGTTATGGCTGCACTAATATCAACGAATAGCTGGAATGTTCTTGAATGAAAAAATTTTGGTAATCACTTACATCTCCAATCCGGACTAGTACTTGTGGGCACGCTCCAAAAAGTTCTCCCCACCATTGTGTTAGCATCTCAGATTCTCCATTCTCTCTACATGTCTAATGGACATTTCCCTTTCATATAGAGGTCTTTGGAAACTAAATTGATTTCAAATCCATGGTCAATGAGAGCAACCACAAGTGTACTGATCTTATCTAACCTTACTAACATCTTTGTTGTGGCTTGAGCTTAGTGATATCTAGTATAATGACTTCAAGGAATTATATCTTGAGAATTCCATTCTAAGAATGTTTCCTCATAAGTGGAGGATTGCACATTAATTTGACTTTGTTCGAGCACATTTTTTAATTCTTGTGCTTATGTTTGCACGGCTTGAACAGGTGTCTCCTCATCCATCCTCTTAGTTTCTTGACATCGGCTGTTGGCTGTCGTTTTCATCTCAAGAGGTCAATAATTACCTCTAGAAATTCCCACTTGGTTATTCCAAGCATCTCACATAGTGTAAATCCGATCGCACTATTAAGCAAACTTTTTTAAATATGTGGCTTGCTCAATATTGCATTTTAGCATGTATGAAAAGTTTTTCACTTTTCCTTGTCCTCTTCTTGCAGGTTTCATTTCTTGATCTTAAGGAGGGTTATTAATTTGAGTAGGAACCCACACCTCAGCAGATGTAGGGTTTTGAACTTGATTCATGATTTGATTTGGTAGGTTTATTGTTGGTTGGGATGGTGGAACTACTTGAGTAGGTTGGTTTGCTTTTATTGGTTGATTTTGAATTCATGTTTGAGGTTGATCTTGTAAAGCTTCTACTTCCTGCCTGGCTCTTAATTTTTCTTCTTTGCCTTCATTAGTACTCCTCCTTTTCTCTTCGACTACCGTCCTTATGCTCCATCAAAGATGATCATTATTTAAGGATTGAATGAATGTTTAGCAATATTTTAAAGTTATCAAATTTCTTTGATCAGTATTCTAGAATCGCTTCTCCTAAAGCTAATGTTTTTTTTTTTAAGGAAGTTCGGCCTTAGCCTACTCTCCCGGACTTGAATTAATTACAAGAAAAGTACAAGAGAAGGGGAGTAGTGCCCACATGTTCCCTCGAATCCCATAGAGCAAGGATAACTTTTACAAAGTTTAGATGGAATTACAAAGAAGGTTATTCACCCTCTCATCATCCTCATGGGGGGCCCACATGGGTTTAAGCTTGTTGTTGATCAAAAGGAGCACTTGATGATGCTTGAAGGGGGAGGGGGGGGATTTTTTACATTTAGCAATCCTTTTCCAAGGAGGAACAACGATTTCTCAATTGACCACTCTTTGGGGGAGTCATCAAAGTTAAAAGCACATCTTTCTCTCTAGATCTTCCATAGGACCTCCCCTCTGATGGCATTCTAGAGAGTCATGGAGCACCTGATCACTTCTACTAGTAGAGCTTACTTCCAACTGATTGTTTTTGAAGTCTAATTTTCTTTCTGACAAAATTTGCGAGAGCCTGTTGGAGTTAAAATGTGAGAAACATCTTCGATGGAGGGTAGCAGCATTTGCACCGGGGAGGTATCCCACAAATTTTGCTAGCCTTAAGGTTGGTTCGGATTCCAAGATGAAGAATTTGCCATAAGAGGACAGGCTTTTTGATTTCTATGAGGGGGTGCTAGATAGCCATGAACTTCAAGTCCCACGGAAGCCGTGTCCACGACAGGCACCACTTCTTGTTGAGGTTAACCTGATGATCAATGGTCTCTTTGATGTTTCGGATTTTTGATAGGCAATTACCATTGTGCCATCCAAGACCAAGCGAGCTCGGCATGCCATGCCCCATGAGAAGGTGAACTTTAGAGCAGTCCCACGCAAGTCATCAACTTTGCAAAGTGTTCCATTCTTCAAAGGAAAGGTTGATGCTAGGGTGAATATCCTCAAAGTTGATCCATTGGTTGGTGTCTTGTTTCCAGAGATGTCTCCATTTTGAAGCCTTTGTTCCATAGCCTCTTGGCGTTTTGAATGTTCCAAGATTCCATGATCCGGATGCCATGGATCGGGAACCCGATAGACTCATTTTGTCTGATACCAGCCATCCACTTCCAATCTTCACTTATTCTTGTGAAGCTTTTGACTTTATTCCAATTGTTCCATAGGGAGCACACAAGATTCGAGCCTTTTTTGGAAGATTGGGATCGAGGAAAACAAAAGGGTCAGAATGTCAAGATTCTTCTAATTTGGGAATCCCATGAGAGTCAACTCATTCTTGTTTATGAAGATCAACTTGGTCCACGAGGCCTCCCCATTGCACCATGCCTTAATCATCCATTTTGCTGCTAATTTGTTAGCCATGCACCCAATGTCCAAAATGCCAAGGCCCCCACTATCTCTTTCTTTGTGTAGATGGACCACTTGATTTTAGGCACCCCCTCCTATTGTGGTCTCCCGTCCAAAGGAAGTTTCTACAAATACTTTCTAATTTGGACAGATCTTGCTCTTTTGGTCTCCAACAAGAAAGGAAGAAGGTGGTCGATGATATGAGGAACGTGTTGATAATCATTACGCGACCAGTGAGATTGATTTGCATACCTCTCCAATAGTTTAGCTTGTTTTGGAGTCCAACCAACACCTAGTTCCATTGCTGCTCCATCGAGATAGCAAACCCCAAGGGAAACCCAAGAAGCCAAAAACTTTGGCCCTACGGAATGATTTGATACCCATGATCAATGTGAAGGTCACGCTAGATTGAGACAATAGCTCTAAAAGTATTCTTAGAGTGGTTGATTTTGGATCTAGAGGCTTTGCAAAAAGTATCGAGGCACCTCTAGAACATCTCCAGGCTGGCACTATCGTTGTGGAAAAATGCATTCATATCATTGGCAAAAAGTGTCATGGTGATCTAGTCATGGTGATGAGGCAATCGGAGGGGTTTGATATTACTTGCTTCCACAATTTGCTCCATTAGCTGGCTAAGCCCTTGCGTGGCAATGGCAAAGAGAAGGGGTGCCAATGGGCACCCTTCTCTAATCAACTCTTCTAACTTTCATCACCTTCGAAAGTTTGCCATTAACATTAATTTGAGTAGACGTGTTTCCCAAAAGGGTCGAGATCATGTTGGTGAATTTTTTACTAGATCCGAGATCTTTATGTGACTACAAAATATAGTCCCATTCCAGCATGTCATAGGGTTTATCAAAGTCGATCTCTAGGAAGACCACATCTTGTCTTGACTCATTTGCGAAGTCGAGACCTTCCCAGATATCTTATAATGGTTTCGAAAATTGACCTACCTTTGACAAAACCTTTTTGGTCCTCTCTTAACCACGCTCTCTGATGGCTAGAAATTTTGTTGGCTATGACCTTGGCAATGATTGTATATTTCATTTGGAGCATCCTAATCAGACACCAGTTATCAATTCTATTCTTTTCCCCTTTTTTTGTGTATTAACTTGATAATGCCATTGTTGAGACAAGTCAGAAGCGTGCCAAAATCGAGTGCCTCTTGGCAGACCAAACAAAGAGGGGTGGGGACCACCAACTTGAAGAACTTAAAGAACTCATTAGTGAGCTTGTCCACACCCAAGCTTTTACCACATGAGAGGGCATCAATGACTTCAATGATTTCTACTTCAAAGATAGGGGCATCTAGCAGGGAACGATGGTTGAGTGGAATCCTATGAGAGGATACTCTAGATATGGCTACCATGCAGTCCCGTCTATTGTCGAAGAGGGGGTCGAGATCCCCACTAGTCTCGTAAAGTGCCCTTCAATGAAATTATCTTCTTCCGTATTGCATACATTTCCATTTGAGTCTAGCAATAGGGGGATTGATTCTCTATTTTGTTTCCTTTTAAGGATGTGGCACATCTCTTTGGTGGATTTGTTGGCTTTGCTAGCCCACCACTCCTTAAAGAAAATTTCCAAATTTTGCCTTTGTATTTCCTCCTTGTATCTCAGCAGTGCTTTGATTTTTTGTAGACCTTTTTGGGATTGAGTTTTTCCTTTGTGCACTTCCTCCTCAAGTCTCTAGAGACTATGATATATAGCGTCTCTACGTGCCCATTGAATAGTCTCGAGCATCTTCCTGGTTCTAATCATGATCTTCTATGACTTATCAACCGCACGTCTCCAGCACTTGGTAGGGGATGAGCAGGAGGCGAACAACTCCTTCCACACTTTAGGAATTTCTTGATTGACGGAGGGGAGAGAGAAGTAGGTTGTGTAGACGTGGAACCAAGGAGCCTTACAGATTTTGATGAAACTAGTCTCGTAAAGTGCCCTTCAATGAAATTATCTTCTTCCGTATTGCATACATTTCCATTTGAGTCTAGCAATAGGGGGATTGATTCTCTATTTTGTTTCCTTTTAAGGATGCGGCACATCTCTTTGGTGGATTTGTTGGCTTTGCTAGCCCACCACTCCTTAAAGAAAATTTGCAAATTTTGCCTTTGTATTTCCTCCTTGTATCTCAACACTGCTTTTATTTTTTGTAGACCTTTTTGGGATTGAGTTTTTCCTTTGTGCACTTCCTCCTCAAGTCTCTAGAGTCTATGATATATAGCTTCTCTACGTGCCCATTGAATAGTCTCGAGCATCTTCCTGGTTCTAATCATGATTTTCTATGACTTATCAACCGCACGTCTCTAGCACTTGGTAGGGGATGAGCAGGAGGCGAACAACTTCCACACTTTAGGAATTTCTTGATTGATGGAGGGGAGAGAGAAGTAGGTTGTGTAGATGTGGAACCAAGGAGCCTTACAGATTTTGATGAAAGGTTGGAAAGCGATAACGATCGGGTACTGGTCAAAGATGCGAAGGTCAATGCGTTGCAAGAAGAAAGGGCCGGCCCACTAATGAATAATGTTTTGAGCAATGTAGCATCTATCAAGTGTAGCTTTCCTCAGGTCCTCGCTTGCTTGGAGATTTGACCACGAAAAGCCATTCGAATCTTTGAATTCGACCAAATCCAAGTGCGGTTTGGTTTTGTCCCATGTTTCTTTCTCCCAAATGTCAATGAGTCAGACCTTGTTGTCCCATCTGTCCATAGGGTCCTCCACCATATTGAAGTCACCACAAATTAGCAGGTTGTGGGGGAGCGAGTCCAAGGAGGCCAAGGTGTTCAGCCTCTCCATCTCCCCGTTAGAGGCATACATAGAAACTAAAGTAAAACAAAAGGGGGCACCAAAGGAAACAGAAATCCATTGATGGCTCTCATCCTCAATGGAGTTCTCAAGCTTTTCAAGCTAGAATTGATTAATACCGATTACCATCCCATCGAACCCCACGAATGCGACGTCGAAATCCAAACATGGGTCAAGGAGACATGTCTAAGACGTTTTTGAAGGTGTGCTCCATTAATTTTAGTCTCTTGAATACAGATAAATTCTGGGTTTAGGCTAATGTTGTGAAGCCATTGACCAATGATGGTCGCTCTTGAGGGGTCGCTTAGCCCTCTAGCGTTTAACGAGATGATGATCATTTTCGTAAGTCCTCTTTGTGGGAGGGGGCCTTTTCCTTTCTCTTCTTGGATTCTTCTTTCTTTTGCATCAAAGGGGGTCCGGACTTAGCAATCTGTTCTTGTGGGGGCTTTTCAAAGGTATCTCAATAGGCTGTTCCCCCTTGCACAATGGCTTCTATTGGAAAGAACTGGAAACCGTTTTTGGAATAGTCGATCCAATGATGAAACTTTCACTATCCATGTTATCGTTGTTACTGGTGGTAAAGCAATCTTCTTTGCTTGTAGTGTAACCCTTTTGGTAGGTTTCTTTATTGTTAGGGATCTCTAGGGCTTTGTCGTTGGTGTCCACCTCAAACAGGCTCGTACCTGGGTAATCAAGCTCATTGATCTCCTTTTCTAGATTGCAATATAGGTTGTTTCAAGGGGTGTCTCGCATATGGTTTCACTTAGATGTCGCCCTAGGGCTTCTTTTCCTTCTTCTTTTGACTTCTTTGAACCCATTTGCATTGGCTTCTAGGTTATGGGGGCCCTCAACTTCCTCTTTGTTCACCGAGCGATTCAATATTCCTTTGTTGTTTTGAGAGTTTTTGGAGGCTTCTTGTTTTTGCTTGCTTTTTGGTTTCAGTGGACGATCTTTAATCTTGTGACCTTGTTGGCTACAACAAAAGCACGCATTAGGTAGGTTTTTGTAATTAATGTCTTGTTCTTAGACATCCCCTTCACCTGAGTCCACTTTGATCTTCAATGGAAGTGGCGCGTTTAGGTGAGCCTCGACACAAATTTGACGGTGCCACCGAGCGTTGAACGAATGTCTCTCACCTTCATAAATGAGACCACCAACATCCTCCTATGATGCCAATGACTTTCCGATAGGAGAAACAATGTCCCACATGAAGTTGTACAAGAAGTATGGCAAGTTAGTGAGCTCAACCCAGAGAGGGTACTAGAGAGATTTTGATTTGTCGAGAATAAAATTGGGGGACCGTCTGAATAGGGACAAGGTGGCCCACCGATTTTCGAGGTTCCGACAGTGAGGGCTCGAAACGCCATATCTTCATTCTCAAAGACTAGCAACATATGACTAGCCGATAAATATTGGCACTTAAAAACAATCAACCCTCAGGGGAACCACTCATTGCAAAGCCACTGGCGCACGGTATCGAGGGGGGGCCTACGGCCAAACACTTGTCCGACGAGAAAAGCTTTCTTGAGCACTTCTTGCATTGATAGAATTGCGGATCTATTGAGGGAGACCAAGGGAGGCTCAACACCCTCGGAGCCCCAAGGGCGCACAAGATCCCCCCTCCAAAATAGGGGCCAAGTTATGGATCTCCCCCAAGGGTGAGGCCAAGTTGCTTCTCACAAGGGAGGGGACCGCTAGAGCCATGGCAAGGTCCCCGACTTGCACGACGGAGAGATAATTTTGGGTGGAACACCAGCCATCTTGATGTTTCTTTTGTAGGTTCACACTTCACTTAATGACCGCTGAATTTACATGTTTTCTCACGTTTATCACGGAGTGAGAAAAGCCATCATCGCCCTTTGTAACCGGTCTATCAAAATCGCTTCATTTCTCAGGCTGCTCTCTATGCTCCTGCATCTATCGTGCTCATTGTCTCTATCGTGGTTTATGCGCCAATCTATTGCCAAGTCTACAAAAGCCGAAAAACCAGCGATCGTGGGCAAACCATCAATGGGAGATAACAAAACCGTCAATCGCGGATAAGAGAAACCATCAATCATCGAATAAAATCATCCATCGTGAAAGAGGTGGCCTGTCCATAATGAAAGCTCGAGCATGTCTGTCGCATGAGAGCCCAAACCATCCGTCGCAACTATCCATCCATCGTGCGAGGGCAGCTCAGTGGCTATTGACCTGTTTCTCGAATCCTGACTGATGACATAGGGAAAGTACTGCACAAGATTGAACTGTAGAAGTGGAGCCAGGATCCGTGAGAACAGTTCCTCTGGTACATTATGGCGCAGCACGTTTTGAAAGAGTGGGTCGGAGTTCATCATCATAAGTCTCAATTGTTGCAGGTCACTTCTTCCTTTCTCTATTGTGATATCGACACTTCGGCGATGAACACACACTCGGATCACTTCGGTGAAATTCTTTTGGTTCTCTTGCAGTCAATCGTGCGATGGACAGACACACGTGCAAGTTCCAAGTCAATCGCGTGATGGACAGTTGGTTTACCTTGAATTTGCATCCTACGTTCTCTTTCACATGGCAAATCCAAGTCAGCCTCCGTTATTCCAGCCTATCGCGATGATGGCCTCAAATACCCCAGTTTATTGCGACAGACAGCTACTCCAATTTATCGTGAAGGATGGACAAGGACTATCAGATTGGGTCGTTTGCTCTATGCTCTATCATCTGCACAGCAATGGAGAATGGACAACCTCGTGAGGTCGATACTTCGATGATGGACCTTCAGGTCAGGGCGATGGACACACACATGCGCGATCAACACACGGTGATGGACAAATCAGATCATTCCCGAACCCAATGTTGACTTGAAGAAATAAAACTACCACAAGTGATCTCGTGAAGATCATTTGAAGATAGTCAAAGGATAAGAAAAGAAAAAAGAGAGAAAATTTTTGAAAGGTTAACCCTTCTCAAAGTAGAAAATTTTTGAAAGGTTAACCCTTCTCAAAGTAGAAGTGAAAAAAGAAAAGGTGGAACTCAAAACAGGTCTCCTCAAAATAAGATGGAATCAAGAACAATCAACTTTAGTTATTCTTTAGATCATGATGAGAAGGGAGACAAAGGTTCAAAATAAATGTGCAAGATCTTAAAGGAAAAGTAGATAGAAGAGTTCCTTCTCAAGATGGGCACAAGAGAGGATTAAATGCTTAATTAAGAAACATTGGTAGGATTGATTTGCCAAGCGCTTTAAAGAGACTCTTTGGGTCTCCTCCAAAACATCTCTTGAGTCGGGACCAAAAAGCTCGCTCCAAAAATTGCTGATTGGCGCTTACAACCGTTGTCTATACATGAACTCATTGATGCCATCATACTCCATTCCAAAGGGGAAGAATGGGGGCCTTAATGGTCTAGCAAATGAGCTATTGAAAGCCTATAAATATTTCATGATGGTTCTGCTCTATGTGGTTTAGTTAGAGACCATCTAACTTGGAGTTCTACCTCGCTACTTTAAGGAGGGAAATTTATCGATACGAAAGACAACAAAACTTGCATAAAATGTTGCTATAGATGGGCTACAAGGTTATTTCAAAAGGCCTAGTGAATTGCATTATAAACTATCTTGAATCATAGATTCACAAAAACCAAAAATTGTTGGAGTTCAAGTTCTGTGAAAGCACGCAAACTCCAAAAATTGGTATCAGAGGAGGTCGCCGCTTCATTTAGGGCATTGTCGACATCCCTTCGGTCAGAGTCTCAGAATCCCACGAAATTTGGTGAGCATACTCAAGTTGATTAGGAGATCAAAACCGCTTCGCTATCTAGTGCCAAAGTCGCGATCTGAGTTCGTTTCGACCTCCAAACACACTATCACAGTGCTTGTGTAGGAAATTTTATCTTTTCGTGTGAAAGATATATATAGGTTTTGGTTCTCCAATATAAGCATATCAAAGTCTACTACAGGTTTAGCGAAATTGGTCAAGGTAGTTTTGTTCAACTTTTTTGTATACAGTAATTTTTCTGCATCAAGGTATTTTTAATCGGTGTCCATGGCTGAAAGCAATGATATATTCCGTATGTTGGATGCTCAGGATAAGTTGGACGGTACAAATTACCCATTGTGGGCTTATATGATATGTCATGTATTGCTTGCAAAAGGACTATGGAATATTGTGTAGGGTATTGTTGACAGTATACAGGAAAAAGCAAGTACGGACACACATGCAGATCTAGCACTAAGGCAACCCTTCATTTTTTTTCAAAACCCTTACATCATTTTTAAGTGATTCTCATCACTAAAAACCCTTGTAAATATCATTTCACTTTTTTGTAGCTCCATTTTGTACAAGCCGAGGAGTCCTCGAGCTTGGGGAGCCTTAGAAGTAGTTGCCTGCCAATTTTCATAATTTTTAGATCTCGTTTGAGCCCTCAAATAAGCCCTGGAACCTAATTTTTAACTAGGCCGGACACTAGGTCTGGACAGGGTCAAAGCTAGTCAAAAACTATAAATAGAGCTAGAGAGCTCATTTTTGGGGTTAGCTTCTTGTAGTTTGAGCTTGTATGAGAACTTTCTTGCAATAGAAGTGATTCCATTGTCTACTCTCTTTGTTCTTGCCGTGTGTGCGCGTGTGTGTGTATGTGTGTGCATGCTTGTGTGCTTCTCACTCACGCACTTGTGCTTCCACTTGCTCGTGGTCTTCATACCATCCTCACGTCTTCCCGGATTGACATTAAAGGAGGTGCTACTCATCACTGAGCTACACCAAAATTTGGCGCCGTTGCCGGGGATCGAGCTTTGAGGACGAGCGTGTGATGGTAAGACGTAGAGAGGACGCGTTGGAATGGTAAGTAGTAGGTAAATTTCTGATTTTTCTCCATCTCCATCTTCATCTCCACCTCCTTCTTCATCTCCATCTCCATCTTCATCTCCACCTCCTTCTCCACTACATATTCCCTCTTCCTTATCATTCTCTCATTTGTTGTGTGCGAGTTTGAGAGAGAGTGAGTGTGTGTTCTTGTCTTTGTGTGCTTTTTTGCATGTTTCTTGCAGGTGGCAGCTCCATCATCATCTCCAGCAAGCTCAGCACGTACAGAAATTGTCTGCACGGTCCCCGCGGCGTTGAGCTCGAGCTATCGTGACACTCCGAAAATTTCATCCAATCACGATTCTGAGTGCACCACGACACTGCGCAGGCCTAGAGCTCCCAGGATCCCTAGATAGAACAGAAAAATTCACCATATCCCGAGCTATCGCGACACCTCGAGGTATCGCGACACCTCACGAGCTATCGCGACACTTCGACCTATCGCGACACCTCACGAGCTATCGCGACACTTCGACCTATCGCGACACCTCACGACCTATCGCGACACTTCACGAGCTATCGCGACACTTCGACCTATCGCGACACTTCACGAGCTATCGCGACACTTCGACCTATCGCGACACCTCACGACCTATCGCGACACTTCACGAGCTATCGCGACACTTCACGAGCTATCGCGACACTTCACGAGCTATCGCGACACTTCGACCTATCGCGACACCTCACGAGCTATCGCGACACCTCACGAGCTATCGCGACACTTTGACCTATCGTGACACTTCGACCTATCGTGACACTTCGACCTATCGCGACACTTCGACCTATCGCGACACCTCACGAGCTATCGCGACACTTTGAGCTATCGCGACACCTCGACCTATCGCGACACTTCACGAGCTATCGCGACACTTCACGAGCTATCGCAACACCTCACCACCTATCGCGACACCTCGACCTATCGCGACACCTCGACCCGACCTATCGCGATACACGGCCTTTAACGCATGAAAAGTTAGGGTTAATTTTGAGTGAATTGAAGGGTAGTTGAGCTTAATTTTAGGCACCTTGGTATAGCTTTAGAACCTTGGAAGTGGGCAAAAGACCTAGAAACCAGAGAGGGATCTCCGGAACCCTGAGAGCCTGTTTTGACCCTATAGTGCCTGAATGGTCATAACTTGACCATACGAACTCCGATTGATGAGATTTTGGTCTCGTTAGAAAGCTCGTTGAGAATCCTACGTGGACCTCGACTGGTTTTTGTAAGAATCATACGTGGAGTTTTAGAACATGCATTTTTAAGTTGACCTTTAGGTGGAACTAAGTTGTTCTCAGATTCAGGGGGTACAGTGAGTTACTCCAGGGGGACTAAAATTATTGAAGTGTGTCTTTCAATTACTTGTGGCAATAGAGCTATACTAACGGGTGAGCTTTTGCAGGAACTTTGTGTGCGCTCAAGGCAATCCAAAGCAAGCTAGCAAGGGTGAGTACCAAGCTTGGGAGAAGGCTTCCTGGGCTTGTGTAGCAGTCTGGTCAACCAACTAGTTGAGGTTGGAAGATCTCTCAACCCTCCTTTGTCAATTCCTAGCCTAGACTAAGCACAACGTAGGTGTGGTAATTAATTAGGGCAACGTTAGGCACGAATCAAGTCCAAGAGTATTAAGCAACCAAGTGCAAGAAGTAAATAGGTCGTAAGTGCGAAAACCCTAAGGGACAAAAGGTAAACGGGAATCGATCACTCATCAAGTGCGGAAATTCACTTAAGTACTCCTGACGACAGAATTTCAGACAAGACTATAAACATAATATTCAACTAAAAAGAACAAAGTGATTGGTGCAAAATCAACCTGCAACGAGAGTGTGCTTGGGTTCCAGGGGGTAAATAAATCAGGCATATGAACCTTAGATCAGGCAGACACTTAGGCCGAGACAGACAAAGCCTCAGATCTTCTGAAGCTAGTGTCAATCACACTGCCAGGTCTTGGGCCCAGCAGTTGAGTGATTACCCATACACTCCCAGATCAGAAACAAGTGATTCTGAGATGTCCTATCACATGGAGAGACCAGTAGGTAGTTCAGGGTTGGCTTATCTAGAAAAGCCAGAGGGGCCTTATAAGACTCAATTGGAATATATCAGGACGAATCGTCTAGGTGCTCGCATCTACGAAGACGGACTGAGAAGATCGGTGGTCCAGATTAAGAACCCCGATCAACCCCATGGATTAGACCACCCGGTAGTCAAGTTTGAGAATGGAGCATACCTAGATAAAGAGGGGACTATATATGTAGTCACCACTCTCCCTGATAGAACTGATGAGTTTGGAAATGTGATTGCGGAGACCGACATGGGTGATATAGAGCAAGGGAACTTAGAGAGAGAGCCAAGAACTCCCCGTGGTAAATCTGTCTTGACCAGAATCATGACTCCAGAGTGGATTCCACAGGATAATAAAAGCATAGATCTGCTTTTAAACCGAGAAACCGATGAGGTTTTTTGGAGATATAAATCTTCTCAATCTCAGGAAGTGAGTGCCCTCACAATCTATGAGTTTAAAGACCTTGATAGCCCAGGTCAAGTAACCTACCTAGACAATGCATCAGAGAGAATCTTCGTGGTCACTGAGCATGGCAGACATGCCTACACATGGAAGGGAGAATTTGTTTTTCCCCAACCAAGGTCTACTGTGTCCTTTGGTCACCAAGGAGCTGGGACCTCCCAAGCTCATGGGGCTCAGAGAGATAGAAGTAGAGACAAACCTGAGGTAAGTTTCGCCAACTCCCTGGGAAGAGAAAGAACGGGAACAGAAAGGAATAGAGTGGAACCTGAGAGACATAGAACCCCATGGAATCACAGGGACATTGATGATTTTCCTTTGCCAAGGCCGAGAGAACACACTAGGACCCTGCGACCAACTCAACTGGTGAAGTCCATGAAGAATTATTTCGATGGCACGGGAGACCCTTATGACCATGTGGCAGAATTTCGTCAAGTATTGAAAGCTGAACAGGTAGAGGACCTATTCACACAATATAATGCTTTCGGTCTAACCCTTAGGAACACTGCCCTTACGTGGTTTCAACCACTGAATGAGAGGTATTTCAGAAACATAGACCAACTCTTAGAGGCATTTATTGTTGAGTTTTCTAAGAGTGGAATCAGGCATAACACCTCCTCACTAATTCATAGCTTCAAACAAACACCTCAAGAGACGGTCAGACTAGCTGGAAGAAGATTTAGACAGTACCTGGAGAGATGCCCTATGTCGGAGTTACCCACACCGGCCAAACAAGTGGCCTTGTTCCTAGACGGATTGTTGAGCACTAAGCTCAGGTCATATGTGTACCTGAAGGACCCTAGAACGATAGAGGAGTGCGTGCGCATGTGCATAGACATTGAGGACAATCTAGGTGAGGAATTAGAACTATCAAAAATCTATAAGGATTTTGATAGCTCTAGTAACATGGCATCTGGTCAATCCACATCCATCGAGGAACTTGCAGAGAAGGTAGCCCAAAAACTAGGTGTCTCTAGCAAGCAAATTCCAAGATTTGCCCCAGTTAAGCGGTGTTACAATTGTGGCGGTGAACATATGGCAAGTGTATGCCCCATTATGGCCCAACCTCAGGTGAATCCTAGTAGCGAGTGCTGCACCATAGAGCGCAGGTACACCAATCACACGGCACAAGACTGCCCATATAACAAACAAACTGTTAGGCAAAATTATCCTCAGCCATATCCACAACATGGTAGGTACCAGAATCAGTACCCATCACCACAATACAACAGACCACAACAAACTTATCAGCCACCTTATCAAGGGCAGCAGAGACCTCAACCAGTCCTAGCGCAGCAACCCCCTGCTCCAACCAATGTGATCCCAGTGAAATATGCATCTACTGAAGAAAATCCGAATAGAGCCATAGTTCCAGTCACCCCATTGCTATCAGACAGTGATCCAAGTGACCATAGTTTTGACTCCACACATATTGATAGCCCACATGCTTACTACATGCAGTCTCCCGAGCATAACGAGTCATACTATTATGAGGACCCAAGTGAAAATAGTGGAGAACCTGAGTATTCTAATGTTATGTACACAAACCCCAACTCTAGATCTCAACCTAGGCAGGTACGACCCCCATTTCCTAGAGGACCATGCTTCAGGTGTCAGGGAGATCACCTTATACGTGATTGTCCACTGCCTGCCCCTACACAGCCTCAACCAGTAACCGTTCAGGGCTTCTGTCAAGACTGCGGGAAAGAGCATCTCCTACGAGATTGCCCGAAGAACCCTAATAACATGCCTAAAATCACTCCTATCAATGTTGTTGGGTTAGTTGTAGACTCCACAGGGAGTGTGACTTCCACTGCACCTGTGCAGGTGATCACAAGAGCCCAGGCACTTCAACAACACCAAGGTGTTGGACCCGAAAAGAGCCCCGAGGTGAGTGAAACAGAGAGCATACCCAAAAAGAGAACTAACGCCTGGAAGGATAGTCGTGAAAGAATGAAGAGGCAATGGGCAAAAAAGATAAACGAACTTGAAGAAAGCGTGAGCGAAACCAAGGCAAAAATCACAGAAATCACATCTCAACCGCACTCCCACACACTTCCACCACTACCATCCCCATCACCCTCCATTTTTCCACCCTCTAACACACCCCTCGTAACCCACCCACCACCCCGAGTAGGATCAGTATTAGCTGACCCCACCCCTGAAGGCTTGGACATGATGTTCAAGGCCTACCAGGCACGACTTCAAGAAGGGCCAACAGCTGCAAACCTAGACAAGAGTTACCCTAGAGCAGATTTAGAGATTGAACGGATGAAAATGTGCATGAAAATGGTAGAACAAGCTCAAGCTATACTTGAGACTAGTCAAAAGTTCAATCAGACAAACTCTGTCAAGCCGGATTTGCATTTCCAAGGCTTACTGGAAAGATTAGAGCAGTTGGTAAACAAATCACAGGTTTCTTTACCTCCACAGGCTCAACCAGTTGTTGAAAGAGGAAGCTCACCACCTAAGGGAGCTTATGTTCCTAATTCCACGGATGCTGGAATACCTCCTTCAATTCAACAGTACTCTCAAGAGTTCTTGCGGGAAATACAAGAAGAGAAATGGGCCAAGGAGAAGGGTGATTCCCCTCCTATTCCTGAGATTGATGATCTTCGTGATCAATTTCCCCAAGACATTCCCTCTATCTATGGGGATCAAGCAGAGCAACAAGAGGATGAGAGATTAGATTTTGAATCTAATTCTTTACAAGAGTTGCCTCATTTCACAGGCCCATGGGAATCTGAATCTCTCCAGATCAGAGCTCCCACGATATTGGTAAGAAATGAAGACTCAGTGATTCCCAGGAACACTGATGTTGTGAAGAACACTAAGGTTCAATGTCACCTCACTGTAGAGGAACTCCTCAAGGCAAAACCGGAGCTCTGGAATCATGTGAAGGATCAGGTCCCAGAACTTGAATCCAATACACCAAAAGTAGGCTCTAAACAAAAAGTACCAGGGATACCTCTCGACAAGATAGGAGACATGAGCGAGGGTGAAGAAGGTAACACTTATCTTCCGATCACCTATCAAGGTTACACAACCAAAGCAATTGTGGATTCGGGTGCCGGTGTGGCTATTGCGACCACCTCCCTGTGGAAGCGATGGGGCAAACCCACCTTAAGACCAACGAGAATGAAACTTCAAATCGCAGATGGTCATTTTGAAAGACCTCTCGGATTGCTTGAAGGGATAACTCTAACCACTTGTGGTGTAGAGTTTGAACATACGTTTGCTATATGTGACTTTGAGAAGAATAATGTTTACGAGATGATCCTAGGAAGACCCTTCCTACGACAATTGCAAATAGTACAGGATTGGGGAACCAACTCCTTGTACTTACAGCACTTAGGGGTCACCACCAAGGTCAATCTGAAGGATCACACCTTCAGAGATGTACCACCCCTACAGTGGAATCCTATCCACAAAGCAAAAGAAGACTCTATCTCCGTGCATTCTGGAAGTTCACCTGAACCATCCTGGTTGCATGAAGATACTCACTTGTGGATGTGCAAGGTCGCAGAGGAAGAGGAAAAGCGCCTAAAAGCGAGAGAAGAAGGAACTCCCCCAGGAGATAGACCAATAAAAGACCCAGCCTATACACCAATGATATTTCCAGATGAGGAATTTGAGCCTCATGGTTGGGCAGAAATCTTAGCTACCATGGACATTGCAGTCAATGAGGAACAATGGACACCCCATTGTGATGAGGAGGGTTATGATATTTCAGTGTTCATGTGTCAGCCCTTGTTGGAAGAGTGTGATCCTAGTGAGTTCATAGAAGAAGAAGAGAATGACGATGATCTAGAATCCATTGTGATGGATACATACTTTGACTCAGAGGAACACTACTTAGAAGACCTAGGAGTATTAACCCAAAAGGAAGAAGAACCCCTTGCGAGTATTAAAACGATAAGCTCAAAGAACGGAAGTGAAGGAGGTCAAAAGAAAAAGAAAAGAAAAGCAGTGAGACAAGAAGAGGAAGAATCATTGTTTGAAGTACCAGAAAATTTCAAGAAATATGAAGTGAAAGACCGGAAAATTTTGGTACGAATGCCTAAGAGAGAGGCCATTATAGGAGAAGCATATGACAATAAAGAAAAGACCAAAAAAATTGTAGTGACCATTGAAGGGAACGAAGAGCGATGTACGTACATAGGAGACGACCTAAGTGCAGAAGAAGAAGCAGAGCTTGTAGCGCTATTAAGGGAATATAGGGATGTGTTCGCATGGCACTATAGAGACTTGAAAGGAGTAGATCCAGAGATTTGCTCTCATACGATTCCGATGACCGCTGATGCCAAGCCCACCAAACAAAAACCCTACACATATAATGACAATTATGCAGCCAAAATAAAAGAGGAAATTGACAGGCTGATTGAAGCCGGATTCATCTATGAGATTGAGCACACTGAATGGGTGTCCCCCATTGTAGTGGTGCCCAAGAAGAATGGGAAATTGCGAGTGTGCATTAACCTTAAAAAAGTCAATGCCGCTACGATCCGAGATAGTTATCCTCTTCCAATCACCGAACATCTATTGGAGCGTGTTGCAGGCAAGGAAGTTTACAGCTTCCTTGATGGATTTTCAGGTTACAACCAAGTAGCCATTGCCCCCGAAGATCAACACAAAACGGCCTTTGCCACAGAATGGGGAATCTTTGCATTTCGTGTGATGCCATTTGGGCTCACCAATGCACCTGCAACATTCCAAAGACTCATGTGTCAGGTCTTCAAAGAGTTCTTGCGAAAGAGCTTAGAAGTATATGTGGATGATTTGTGCGCTCATTCCCAAGAGAGAAGTTACCACATCCCTGAGCTCAGGCAAATCTTCAACAAGTGTAGAGATTATCGAGTGTGTCTGAATCCAGAGAAGTGTGTGTTTATGGTACGACAAGGTAAGATCTTAGGTCACATTGTTTCTAAGAATGGAATATCAACAGATGAAGACAAGGTAAGAGCAATAGCAGAATTGGCCAGACCAAGGAATGTGAAAGAGGTACAAGCCTTTATGGGCCATTGTGGATATTACCGTAGGTTTATCCACATGTATGCCATCATAGCTAAACCTCTCTATGGGTTGTTAACAAATTTTGAGTGGAGTGAGGAATGCGAGACTTCCTTCAACGAGCTGAAGAGACGTCTGTGCACAGCACCAATATTGACTACTCCGGATTGGAGCAAACCCTTCCATGTCCATGTAGATGCCTCCAATCATGCAATAGGATGCGTACTAGCACAACCCACAGGTGAGGGAAATCTGGATTTGCCAATAGCATATGCTAGTAGGCAATTAAATGCAGCTGAACGGAATTATACCACAACGGAAAGAGAAGGCCTAGGTATGGTATATGCTGTGAAGAAGTTTAGACACTATCTATTGGCCAATAAGTTCAAGTTTTTCACTGATCATCAAGCTTTACTATATTTGGTCAATAAACCTTGCAATACAGGCCGCTTAGTAAGATGGTTCCTCTTACTAATGGAATACGACTTTGAAGTTGTTGTCAAGAAAGGTAGAACCCATCTTAGGGCAGACCATCTTTCTCGCATCACTTCAGGAGAGCCACCGCAAGGAGTGTCTGATGAATTGCCCGATGCTTATCTGTTCAATTTAGAAGTTGTTCCTAAATGGGCAAATAAGTTGGTACCAGTCCTAACCTTCGGGCCTGCAAACAAAAATGTTAAAACAAGCAAAGAGGAAATTGTAAAATCGTTAAAGTATCAAATATTGGCCGGAAGTATGTACAAGCAAGATACCGAGGGCGTATTAGCTTGTTGTGTCGAGGATGATGAACATGCTAGTTGGTTGCAACAAGCCCATGAGGGACTGCTAGGGAATCACTACTCTAAACAACGAACATTGCAGAATCTAAAACGCTTAGGAGTGTATTGGCCTAGCATGGACAAAGAAATACAAGAGTGGATCCAGAGTTGTCCAGGGTACCAGGAGAGACCCCCAGTGGAGCATGCCACTCTTTATCACGTGTCATTAATCCCAGATTGGAGTGCTCCATTGGTCGAGTTCATCAGATCGGGAACATTACCCAATCAGGCTAGTCTTGCAAGAAAGCGGAGCATGGAGCAAGAGGCTCAAGACTATGCCTTAGTAGGAGACAACCTATATCGAAGAGGCAAGGATGGTTACCTAAGACTGTGCGTTCATGAATCAGACTACTTGAAAGTCTTAGAAACGGCACACAGCAGTGCTGCAGGTGGACACTTTGGGCCTGACAGAGTAATTAAGACCATTCTATTCTCGGGACTGTGGTGGCCCACTCTTCATATGGATGCACATACTTATGTGAAGAGTTGCGACACATGCCAACGTGCCCAATATCCGATAAGAAAAGATGAAATGCCATTAAGACCAATGATGGGAGGACGTGCATTTTCAAAGTGGGGTATAGACTTTGTAGGTCCCATTAACCCCCCAGCTAGAAACTCCCATGCAGAATACATTATTGTAGCCAGCAATTACCTTACAAAGTGGGTGGAAGTAAAGGCCACGACAAAGAATGATGCTCAAACGACGGCTAAGTTCTTATTCGAAAATGTGTTCACTAGATATGGGTTACCAATAGAGTTGGTTAGTGATAGAGGTACGCACTTCTTGAATGAGGTCATTGAAAATCTCCTTCAAGAATTCATGGTGATACATAAGAAGTCTGCACCCTATCACCCACAAGCTAACGGACAAGCCGAGAGCACGAATAAGATCCTATGTAACGTATTGACGAAACTGGTAAATAATAAACGCTCTGATTGGGACAAACAACTTCATCATGCTGTTTGGGCATACCGAGTTGCCTACAAAACGGTACTCAATGCCACCCCATTTCAGGTGGTCTTCGGACAGAATCCAGTGCTACCACTAGATTTCCTAATCCCAGCTTTAAGAGTAGCACAAGAGCATGAGTGGAATGGACATGAGTTGTCCTCCAGGATCTTGGATCTAGAGCGTTTAGGTGAGACGAGGCTACGAGCAGCAGCAGGCATCTATGCTGCAAAGAAACGGCAAAAGGCATACTTTGATGCCCATGTGAAGGATAAGGGCTTGAAAGCAGGGGATCTAGTTTTAGTCTACACATTGAAACAACACGCAAGAAAGCTAGAAAAGAGAGGCTACGGACCTATGATCATTAATAGGATCTCCACGAGTGGAGCAGTACAACTAGCCACATTAGAGGGGGATGTCCTCCCAAACTATATTAGCGGGTGCAGAGTCAAGCTGTATCAGGAACCCCTCACGGAGGAAATGCTAAGTCGACTCAATACTGCTAAACAACGTAAAGAGGAGGAAAAACGAATTCGAGAAGAAGCACAGGCAGAGGCCATAGAACGCATTAAGCGCATGAAGCTAAGAAGACAAGGACTAGGGAGAGAACATTATAACCATCAGGAAACATCACCCAGATATTCTATGGCCATGTCTCAAGTAAAGTCAACCACTCATCCTAGCATAGTGGACAGGAGACCATTCATTACGGTTAGGCTAGAACACGGCAACCCTGGCCAAGAACTCAGGGCTTTAATTGACTCAGGTGTTGCGACTAGTGCGATTAGATGGTCCCACTATAAGGATTCAGGAATAGAAATGCGGCCAATTGAGGCATACCTCATAGGGCTAGGAGGCATGGAAACCCCTTGCATAGGTGAGGTGGACCTTCCTATCCTCATTAAGAATACGACCATGACGGGGAAGCTACTAGTGTGCCATGATGACGACCTGATAGAACCCCTAATCCTTGGCCAAGATTGGCTATACGATCACTCAGTGGACCTAAATCTTAGACAAGGCTCCTTAAAGATTGGAACCTTAGAGCAGAAGCGAGTGATACCGCTTGACTTCCCTAACGGCATTCCGCCTGACGGTTGTGACCCTAGACTCTATGAAACACATGCGACGAAAGACCGGAAGATCTTTGATCAGCTCAATCACGCTACGTCTACACCAACCCGCTTGGGCTTGGCTATAGACAGTTGTCAATCAGAAAGACGACAGGAGACCTTCCCTGGGACTTCCAGCAAACTAGAAGGGGCAGCTACCCATCCGCGAGGGCAGATGGACACAATCAGCGGTCAGGTGGGTTGCATCAGCAGCCAAATGAGCACGACACCCTGTGGTGCTCATCCTTCCAAACTTGTTGCGGACAGGCCTAGATTAAAGTTAAAGAACGAATCATTTCCTAGTGGGCAGGTCACGCAAGTGTTGGAACTCCCTTCTTTTCCAAAGCAGAGCGTCCACCCGACCTCTCAACCTCAACCACAACAGAGTCAACCACGAAGAAGGAACCGAGACCGACGGCAGTATCATAAGACGCAGCAAGGAAAGCAGTTTAGGCCAACCAAGGGACGCGGCACCAGACAAATATGGGTGCCAAAAGGACAAAAAACACCGAAGAACTCCAACAAAGCCGAGATCGACAAGCAAAAGGCAGGGCAGAAACAGAATCAGTATCCACCATCCCCTCGACCTTCTTCTACAAGTCCGAGCATTCGACAAATTTGGATCGCCAAGAAATACCTTACCCATAGACCCACACCCACGCAGATTTGGGTACCCAAAAGGTCTCAAATACATCACACACCCATCCAGAAACCTTTACCCATCTTTAGCTCTAAGAGCTACGACCCCTCTATCCAAGCATGGAGAATTAAACTGTGTACTAAACCCCTTGACCCAATTCTGTAAATCCACCCACACTAACAACAGGAGCATTCCGAGCCCATTGCATACCCAAAACATGCATCTAGGACAACACTGACCTCTAATCACCACTCACACTATCACAAACACTTCACCACTAACCACTGACCTCCGGGATTGTCATGTTAGTATTGTGAAGGGAACACCACTACATCTTGTTTCCTATACAACACTAATGTGCCTTTTGTCTTCCAGCAGATAAGCAACCTACTCTCATGGCAACAGCGGCAGGCACAAGCTCTCAGGCAGGATCTGGTGCTCCTATCAATTGGGATGCCATGCCAGTGGAAGCTCCACCAACAGCTCGGCCTGAAGAATTCTTGAATGTGCGAAGGATTCCCATTCCAGATCCACCCAGTGGACTAACCGAAAGAGTAAAAGGGCACTCCCATTGGTTCAATGAAATGCCAGGGGATTTGGGAGACGCAGATCACATCTGGGAGTCCAAGATGGAGTGTGGAGGGGTTTGGTGGACCTTCCAATTCTTTTCAAGAGAATTTGAGACCTTACAGAATGCAGCTCCACTTCAGGATATCTGGCAAAAGGCAGGACTACAAGCTTACTTCAGTGCAGCTCTACCTAAACCCGACTTCCTCAGGTGCTACTACTTGATTGCTACGCTAAAACCTACCGGGGATAAAGATCATTCCGGCACATTCTGGGTGCCCTCCTTATCCAATCTGGAAGAGATGAGGAAGTTTGAATTAAATGTAACGTTAATCAGGGAAGCCCTTCAGATGTATGGCACGCATGTACCTTCTGACCGCGACCCCTTGATACCAGAATCGATGAAAAGCAACAGAATCAAGAAACTAAAAGAAATGTGCGCCCTCACCCCCAACATCGCCATACCCCTGCGGATGTGCCTCCAGCACTTCGCATTTCCCGCTCAGGACCGTTTCACGCAGCCTCACAAGAAGATATGGTACGGGCTATATTTAGCAGAGACCGGAAGCTTGCCCATTAAGATGCCGGTATGGATCTTAGATCAAGTGTATGAGGCAGGCAAGCGGGGAGTGAGGAAGCCCACTTTACATGGTTGTTGTGCGCTGACAAGAATCATCTACAGATGTCTTGCATATGACGTGCCAGTTGCCCGAGCCCTAAAGTATGCACACCTGGAGCTGTTCAAAGGGCGGAAGTCAGGGAGTCAGCCTGCAAAAAGAATGCGTGGATCCCTTTCACAGGTCCTGATCCCTCCAGAAGCCACCGCCGAAGCCTCCACTAGAGAGGAAGCCCAAGTGGCACCTTTCACAATCCATCTCCAAGAGTCTCAACCAAGAGAGGTGATACAGCCCACTCCTTCTGCCCCTCCACTACCTACCGATGCAGAATTTGCAGCTATGGCCACCTTCACCGAGGACCCAAACTTTGATTTTGAAACATTCTTGCAGACGGCCCATCTATCAGACAGTGAAGGTTGCCCTGAGAATGTCGATCCGGGGACATCAGCCCAAAGAGAACATGCACGAGGCGAGACAAGCAGTGTACAGGAGATAGGAGTGGCACAACTTCCTCAGAGACTAAGCACACGAGCTCAGGAGAAGGCACCAAGAGATGACCCAGAAGAGAGTGAAGACGAAGCCCCTGCATATACGGCACAGCTCAAACGACTATACCGAACAATCAAGCAGGTGCAACGACGCCATAAAATGTCAGAAGAAGCAAATAGGGCCCTAGTAAACCAGATGCTGCAGTCGGAGAATATCGACCCCCATTTTGTAGAATCGCTAAATCTTTTGGCGGACACCTGTGGCATCAGTGAAGCAATGAGAACCTTGGCCTATCGAGAGAACCCTACTTATGATCAAAGAAGAATTGATACACGGCCTCAGCAAGGAAAGATGATTCAGATGGAAGTATCTACCGCGCTAGCTACGTCCACGTCAGAAGATGTTCACATGATTAGCCCTAGGCCCAATTATGAACCGGAGGAAATTACGCATGCACCATCCCCCCCATCATCTCCTATCCCACCCTCAGAACCTCTCTCCACGTGTCTTTCTACACAACCAATATCCTCCTATAGTGAGACCATTGTACACAACCCCGTTTCCACTTTCCTTCCTTCGCCCTCATCCATCTCTGTCACCCAAATTTTTGAACCCCAACTAGGTCACCCTTCCTTCCTCCCTGCCTTTGGACAACCATCTGCCACTAGTCAGACTTTTTCCCTTCCTTTACCCTCCACCCCTCCATTTCCTCCCTCCCAAACTCTACCTACCCCGTCCCTTGTAACTGCCTCGGGCACCACACTCATCACCCAACCCTCCTTCTGGACCCAACTTGTAAACATTCTTCAACAGGTTGATAAACATAATAACAAGTCCCTTCCCCAAATCCACTCCCCCACATTCACGGCCACCACTATCACACCACCCACCATCCCGATGTTCACATTTCACGACTCACACTCTCTCATGTCCGACCCCATGGACATCTCACCCTCCGCTGGATCACCCACCACCACTGTTCTCACAACACCATCACAACTTATTACACTCACATCACCACTTCCACACACGGTAGGCACAACATCCACTTTTCCCATTCCCACTTCCCAACCCCCTGCATCTCCCATCCTTACCCCTACATCCACCTCATTCAGTCTTGCACTCGACACCATGCTCGAAGCTGCCACTCAGCTTAAGCAGGAATATAAATTATTGGAAGAAAATAACAAGGAGCTTTGCACCCTCTCAGCAACACTCCAAGAGCGTATCAATGCTTTGGAGTCCAGTCATACGGAGTCACAAAGCAAAATATCCGCCCTCGAACAGGCAAATGCGCAACTCGAAGCAAGGCATATGGAAGAGAGCAAAGCCATGGAGGAACAGCTGCGAGATCAAATGGGCCGCAATGCAAGGCTTCAACGAAACATGGCCTTGCTACGACGACATCTGGCGGCAGCTCAAGAAGAGAACAGACGGCTTCAACAACAAAACCAAGAGAACCTCGAGGCTGCCATGGAGAACGCCCCGGGAGCACCCATAGACCCGGCTAAATTTCAAGCTGTTCCCTCCGAAAGCATACAACAGATCTTGGAAACTTATGCCAATCTTCTAGAAGCACATGATCAGCTTGCCGACCAACTGAAGGACCTACAGAAAGCCCAAGTGCCTGCTCCACACCAACAAGAACACAAGGAGATGGCCAACGCTGCAACCTCACCAGAGCCGGAATTATCAGTAGCCAGTGAAGTACTAGAGCTACGTCAGCAGGTGGCCGAGTTAAAAATCAAGTTGTTACAATATGAACGACCTCCTTCCCCACCTGAGCAACCCATGGAAGAAGAAGTAGTTATTATTCCAGTGGAGGAAGCATATGAAGAGAACTATGAGCCTCAACCTTTTCCAGGAGGCACAACCACTGAGGAGGGACAGGACACTTATGAGGAACCCCCATCGGCATGGATGAAACAGGTAGAAGAAATGGGGCAGACTCATGAAGAACGTATCTCCTACCAGATGTTGGCCATGAAGACCATTGAAGAGACCATACTTCAATCAGAATACTTCAGACATCTGGCCCCTAGAAGACTAATAACCAGCTCAGAATTACAATATAAGCCATACTTTGTACTGTTGGCAGACTACAACGCCGAGATCAGACGTAAGACCAACAAGTACCCAACTTTCGCGACGCAATTTGAACCTGAGGACATTCCAGAGGAGGCGCGCAAAGGGAGAATACATCAACCCATCTAGAGGCAAAAGCTAGTGGAGACCTACCCCGAGATGCTACGAACATGGGACCACGCACCCATGCATTTAAAGTATAACAATTGCTATGGACCAGTACAACGGAGAAGGACATGGAAGTCATTTGCAATCAAAGTCAAGAACAATGCCAATTGCAGAGAATGGCTCAATTACCCTGCCATTGCACCCCCCAACGGCACGCCTACAGTAGCCTACATGATGGCTACCATCAGACATTGGCTTCCCCGCCTCCACCCTATGCCAGATGTGGCTGCCCAGATGATGCTCAAGATCTTCGATATGATGCAGGTGGTGCTCAAAACTTTCCGAAATGTCTGTCATATTCAACCTCCGATTCTCGGGTTTGTGAATGGTAATTATGACCTGTTATATGATATGAGCACCACCCCGAGCATACGAGTTGCTTATGCATGGCAGGCACGCATCAGATATCTCCCTGCCTGCTACAAGCAAACGTTCGATGAAATGTTCACCACGGGGTTCTGGGAAGCACACTCAGAGGTGTTCACGCCACGGCCCACCCATTTGTTACACCTCTTTGCATGCGAACAAACGATGCACTCAGAACTCTACACAACGCCACAGCCGGACATACCGGGCCCAGTCAATTGGGAGAACCTCCAGCGAGACTTGGTTCGGGGACTACGCATCAAGGAACAAGAAGTGGCAACCGACCTCTTGCAAGAGTACATTGATCAAACGGTGGAGCAGAGGTCAATCAGAGGCGACAGACGCTAGGGGGGGGAGAGTGTTGATAGTATACAGGAAAAAGCAAGTACGGACACACATGCAGATCTAGCACTAAGGCAACCCTTCATTTTTTTTCAAAACCCTTACATCATTTTTAAGTGATTCTCATCACTAAAAACCCTTGTAAATATCATTTCACCTTTTTGTAGCTCCATTTTGTACAAGCCGAAGAGTCCTCGAGCTTGGGGAGCCTTAGAAGTAGTTGCCTGCCAGTTTTCATAATTTTTAGATCTCGTTTGAGCCCTCAAATAAGCCCTGGAACCTAATTTTTAACTAGGCCGGACACTAGGTCTGGACAGGGTCAAAGTTAGTCAAAAACTATAAATAGAGCTAGAGAGCTCATTTTTGGGGTTAGCTTCTTGTAGTTTGAGCTTTTATGATTACGTTCTTGCAATAGAAGTGATTCCATTGTCTACTCTCTTTGTTCTTGCCGTGTGTGCGCGTGTGTGTGTATGTGTGTGCATGCTTGTGTGCTTCTCACTCACGCACTTGTGCTTCCACTTGCTCGTGGTCTTCATACCATCCTCACGTCTTCCCGGATTGACATTAAAGGAGGTGCTACTCATCACTGAGCTACAAGTATCGAAAAACTTCCTATTTCACCTACAAAGATAGTTGCTAAAGGTGATGCAGATGGCATTGAAGATGATGATATTCTTCATGTTCCTATTCATGTAGCAGTTCCTCCTGCACATACTGCAGAGAAAACTCATAGGGATGGTAGAGATGCTCAGGCACATGCATTGATAGCCTTTTCTATCAAACATGCCATTATTCCTCACATTCGCTCTTGCATGACAAATAAGGATGCTTGGGATACACTTACCACTTTATACCAGGCAAGGAATGAGGCTTCTGTTGCTTACCTCCAAAAACATGAATGAAGGAGATCCCATGGATAATTTTGTGACAAAGATCAAAGATTTGAAAGAAGGGTTGATTTCTGCTGATGAGGTCTTGAGTGATAGTTCACTTATGCAGACTGTTCTAAATGGTCTTCCCAATTCATATCATAGTTTTGCTTCTACTCTTTGTTTGAGGATGAAAGACAATCCAAATGCCTTTACATTTGAGGAGTTAGTCTCTGTTTTGTTGCAAGAAGATCAGTCTAGGCAAAATAGGTCTATTATGCATGCTGCAAATCAAGCTTTCCTGGCTAGTGGGAAGGGCAAAGGTAAATGGAGCTCTTCTACTAGTAAGCAAAAATCTGCTAATTCTGCACAAACAAAGAAGGAAGACAAAGAGGGGAAGAAAATAGAAAAGAATAAATTGTTTTGCAAATAATGTTAAGGACATAATCATGTAATAAAGAAATGTCTAAAACTTGTTGTTAAAGGTGCAAGGAAGAAAGAGGTTGGAATGGTTGTTGTAGAGGCCTCTACATCCAAAACAGAGCTTTCTAATCTTGTGCAGAATGAAGAACGGGCATTTACCACTGTTTGCAGTTATGGCCCAGCTTCTCATGAGTAGTGAATGTCTTCAGTACTTTGACAGTGCGACGACCAAACATATTACCTCGTAGCATAGTTTCTTCACTTCACTCGAGCCTACCCCTATAGGGAATACTATCACATGGGCCAACAACTCCTCTTATCTTGTTATGGGAGTTGCTAAGATCATTCTGACTATTGCTGGTGGTAGTTCTTTTACATTGTCACATGATTTATTTGTGCTAGGGATAAAAAAAATATGTTATCACTTTCAACATTAGCGAAGATTGGCTTGGTTGTGAAATTTGTTGATGATAGATGTATAGTTCATGATCTTTCAAATGGAAATTTCATTATTACTTCTAGCATTTTATGTCGTGGGCTCTATAAGCTCATAGACTATGAAAAATATGTGAATGATTTAGCATGTGCAGTACATTCTGAGGCTATGTCAAATGCAAAGCTTTGCAATGCACACTTTTTTCATCTAAATTTTGCTAGTTTTCAATGCTTGCAAAAATCTAAAATGGTGTCCTCTTTTCCCAAACTTGAGGCACCCGATATACATGTATGCGAAGGCTATATTTTCAGAAAAATGCAGCATTCCTTGTTCCCAAAAGATAGTTCAGTTTGAGCTACTCAAAAATTGCACGTTGTTCATAGTGATGTTTGTGGTCCTATGCAGACACCTCTTTTTGAAACTATGTTTACTTCGTGACTTTCATTGATGATTTTTCCAAGCATGCATGGGTATATCCATTGAGAGCAAAGTCAAAAGTGTTTATGTGCTTTGAAGAGTTTTTTATTTTGGCTCAAAATCTATTAGCGTGTAAAATGGGCACCCTCCATTCTGATCTAGGGGGGGATTATATGTCGTTTGACTTTAATGCATTTTTGGTTGAACATGGGATAGAACATCAGTGTAAAGTGTCCTATACACCTCAACAAAATGGAGGTGTTGAACAGAAGGACAGGTCACTCATGGAGATGGCGAGGTGTACAGCAAAGAGTCAAACTTTACCACATAGTTTCTCACTCCAGGTTGTTATGTGTGCATATGTACTTAACAGATATCCCACTAAAGCATTGCAATCTATCACTCCATATGAGGCTTGGCATGGTCCCAAGCCGTCTGTTGCTCACCTACATGTTTTTGGTTGTCTAACATATGCATAAGTGCTTGAATAACAATGTAGGAAATTGGACGATGAAGTACTGAAATGTATTGTTGGGGATAGTTCTGAAAGCAAAGGCTATTGTCTATATCATCCAGAGACTAAACACATTTTGGTTAGCCATGATGTTGTTTTTGTGGAAGATGCTATTCAGCCATTACTTTCATGTACTAAGGAGACATCTATTAGCACCAAAGACATGTATGATCCTTTGCTGCCCCTTTTTATAGGTAGACAATCTAGTTCTGGTCCTAATGAGGAAACTTCTTAGCCTTTACAGGTTTCATGTGATGATGAAGATCATTCCATTTCTGATGCAAATTTACATGATGTACTTGTTGATGATAGATCTGATATTGAGGAGGCAAAAACTATGCCAAAATGGTTGGTCTAGACTTTGCATGATAGCAAATTAGATGCACCTCTATCGTATCATATTCGTTTAGGCTCTCACAATGCCTCTTTTGCATCAAATGCTATGATATGGCTCCTCTAGCCTTTTGATGAGAATGAGCTTCTTTCGTTTGATGAATCACAAAATTCTAAAAATTGGCGGTTGCTACACAATCAAAATATGATGCAATCATGAAAAATGGTACCTGGTCTTTATGTGACTTTCGTCTTGGAAAGAAGGCCATTAGCACTAAGTGGGTATAGAAGTTGAAGCATTAGCCTGATGGAACAGTTGACAGGTAGAAGGCTAGGCTTGTTGCAAAGGGTAATGTGTAGGAAAGAGGCATTGATTTTAATGAGACATTTTCAACTACATGCCGAATGACTAGTGTTCATAGCATTTGTGAACTTACAATTGAGCATGGTTAGAATGTACATCTATTGGAAATTAAAACTGCATTTCTCAATGGTGACTTTGCATGAAGAAGTGTATGTTTTTCAACCTCGTGGATTTCTATAGAAAGGGCATGAAAACCTAGTGTACAGATTGAAAAAGGCATTATATGTTTTGAAGCAAGCACCGCGTGCTTGGTATGAAATGATACATGCCTATCTCATTGCATATGATTTTGAGAAAAGTCCAACTGAGAGCACCTTATATGTTAAGCGTGCTTATGATGTGCTTTTGATCATTGTTGTGTATGTTGATGACATGTTGCTCACAAGTCCTCATGAGAAGCATATTGCTTATTTTAAGGTTGATTAGCATGCCTCATTTGAGACCTCTGATTTGGGCATTTGCATCATTATCTGGACATTCAATTTATGCAAGTTCATGGCAGAGTAGCTTTCTATCAAACAAAATATATTGACACATTATTGCAGCATTTTGGCCTTGAAAACTGTAGCACTATTGCCACTCCTATGGAGACAGGCTTATGATTGAGTCTTAATGATGTTGGAGATGGATTTGATGTTGTTCTCTATCAGTAGGTTGTTCGATGCTTGATCTACTTATACATTACTCGGCCAGATATTTAGTTTGATGTTTCATAAATGAGCAGGTTTATGCATTGCCCATGTGTCAAGCATTGGCACGCGATTAAGTGTGTGTTTCACTACTTGACTAGTACTCAGCTACTTGGATTATTTTATCTCAAGAGGAGATCACTACCACCACATTCACATGATTTTTTTTACTCTACCTAGGCTCGTTGCTATGACACACATGTGTCTACTAGTGGTTTTTGCTTCATGCTTGGTAGCTCATGCATATCTTGTTTGAACAAGAAACAGCCTATTGTGGCCACTTCCGGTTGTCAGGGTGAGTATAGGGTAGCTTTCACAGTGACTGTTGAGTATGTGTGGCTCAGATGCCTTATGGCTGATTTGGGTGTTGGTCAGTCTTGTGCCACCACCATCTTCATTGGCAGTTAGAGGACATTGGTAGTTGCAAGGAAACCTCTGTTCCATGCTCGCACCAAGCACATTGAGGTGCACTATCATTATGTCAGGGAGAGGTTGTCTATTGGAGAGGTTAGTTTGGCAGATGTGCCCACATAGGAGAACACTGCAAACCTTTTCACAAAGGCTCTACCTAGGGAGACGTTTGAAACTTTCTGCAAAGCTTTCGGAGGCTCTCCCTAGGGAGAAATTTGAAGCTTTCTACAAAGCTTTGGGCTTACTTCCTTTTGTGGATTGATTCCACATAGCTTGGCATTTCCTTATACATGAGTGCCAGCTCCTTGTTCACGGCATCACTCCTAGGGGGGTTTGTTGATATATTTAGGTAGTGATGTGTGTGAACACAGTAGGACCATTGGGGCAATTTTCTCCCTCTTTAGGATGTTTTTTCCCCCAGCTTGTATATACACCTATAGCCTTAACGGGTTACTTATCTTTGTACATTCTAGTGGTAATACATTTCGTATTGTGTGTTGTGCTCCAAGCTTCTTCTTCTTCCTTGTTTTGTTCATGTGCTTCATATAGTGCTCCAAGCTTGTATATACTCCTATAGCCTTAACGGGTTACTTATCTTTGTACATTCTAGTGGTAATACATTTCGTATTGTGTGTTGTGCTCCAAGCTTCTTCTTCTTCGAACGCCAACAAAAAGGCTTTGGCATGGGGAACTCTATCTTAGAAGGAATCATTTATATCTAAGAGTGATTTTGGTATGCTAAAGTCTTGGCTTAAAACCTTCTCTTCTTGAAATTTAACATTGTAAAAGCTTATGATAGATGAATAAGAGTTCAATCAATAATCTCTCAAGGATAGGGGCCTTAGCAAAAAAATTATCAAGATGGTTTCTACCCTTTGAGATTATACCTATGCTAGAACTACTATAAATAGTAAATTATCAACTTCTTTAGAAATAAAAAAAGCCTATTAGGCAAGATTTACCTTTGCCATTTTCTATTTTCTTTATAACTTGATTGTACCAGCTTTGTCTAGTGGAAATTCAAGTCCATTTGGGTAACATCAATGGTATCTCCACTCCCTAGTGCCCAAATAGCTTGTTCTCAAGGTGTTTGAAATTGAAACCAACATGTTTCTTTTTTCTTTCCCCAAAAGCTTCCTTTAAATATAATACAAACAAAAATATACAAGAGCATTGGTGGGACTTACAAAGAAGGTTAATAATCTTTGCAGCCCATACATGAGGGGCCCACTTAATTTCTAGATTCTATTTTTCAAAACCAACACATGTGTCTAAAGGGAGGGTTTTCTTACAATATTTGTCTCCCTAAATAGGCAAGTGAATTTTCCATTGAGCAGTCACTAAGAGGGTTTCCAAAGTTGACCGCACATCTTTCTTTCCAAATTTTACAGAGAGCTTCCCTTCTAATGGCATTCCATAAAGCATAATAGCATCCAATGATTTCTATGAGAAGAGTGTACTTCAAGTTGATTTGGTTTGTTAGTAGAAGCACTCGATCGATAAAGTTCCACACTACATAACTTCTAGGGCATGAAAATAAGAGATGACCTAGTTCTTCTACCATTGGAGCATAGCATACACCATGGGAGGGGTCCAAAAATCGTTCTTGCATTAACATTCTTCCAAATCATAGGTGGAGGATTTTCCTCATTAGGGACATTTTTTTATCAATCAAAGGATGCCAAAGGTCCACGAACATAAACTCCCATCAAAGTCTTGTCCAATACTGCCATTACTTCTTGTTTAGAGTGACTTGCAGATCCAAGTTCTCTTGATATTTAGCATGTTTTTCATCTTGCTGCCATTGTGTCATCTCAAACCTTCAAATCTTGGGGTATCTTGACCAAGGAGTATGCAATACATGAGTCTTCCCAAGCAATGATTCTTTGTCTTAAGAGGCATCGATCTTCAATGTCAACCCTCCTAGCCAGATTGATGACTTCAATTCTGATCCAATGTCTTTTTTCTTGATTCCAAATACATTCCCACATGGCTTCAATATCTAGAATGCCTAATCTACTAGATTATTTTTGTCTTGAGGAAGCATCTTATTTAATTTTTGGCACTCCCCTCCTATTGCAATCACCCATCTAAGGATGTTTCTACAAATTCTTTCCATCTACAATAAGTCCTTGTCCTTAGATCTCCAACAAGCTAGATGATCAATGAGATAAGGACATGTTGATCACCAAAGCATGCCCTGTCAAATTGTGTTGCATGGTCTTTCAATAATTTATTTTGTCATGGAGCTTAGAAATCACCCAATCCCATCCTTTGTCCATCGAGAGAACAATCGCCATCAAGATGCCCAACAAATTAAAGATTTTCCCACTTAGGATCTCCCATGATCCTCGGTCAATAAGAAATTATAGAGTTCACTCGTGATTGGCTTGAAAGTAGTCTTAGTGTGGTTTATCCTAGAACTAGAAGTTTTGCAAAAGGTTTTCAAATAGTGCAAGAAGATAGTAATACTTCCTAGATCATTATTCAGGAAAATGTTTTTGTCATCGGGAAAGAGCGGAATGATCAACTTGTCCCCATTATGCCCAAGTGAGAGCCCACAAATATGGCCATAATGACCATGATGGTTTACGAAGCAACTCAGGTTGTTACTAGCTATAGAAAAAACCAAAGGAGCTAGTGGGCAACCTTGCCTAATTGATGTCTAATATGATAGATTGAGAGAGTTGGTGATTTATATTAGTGCAAGCATAGGCATTTTCTAATAGCTTTGAGATCATCTTGATAAATCTAGAACCACAACAAAGGGCTTTAAGAGAATAAAGAATGAATTCCATTCAAATTTGTCATACGCTTTATCAAAATAGATTTTAAGGAAGAGGGCATTTTTAGAAGACCTCTTCACATAGTCGATGTGTACCCATGCATCAATAATGGACTCTTGAATAGAACAACCCTTAATGAACCATTTTTTATCCTCGTTAATCCGATAGCAAACCCTCTAGAAGACTCTTGGGAATATTTTGAGGCTGTAGGAGCAAATCACCTGGAAGCAAGCGAGTATGGGAGAAGTGATTGGATTCTCTATGGTACTGTGGATTGACTCTCCACAACCCTTTAACTCAAAAGGTGCCAATTAGAAAGAACAATCCACAATGCTCTGGCCCATAGAGCGCTTGGAAAAGACCTTGAACCTTGCAAGACTTGAGCCCAAGACCTCCTCCTTGTCCCCCTTAAGACTTAAGCACTTAGCTAGGTGCATTACTTGTCTTTGAGAGCATATTAACCTTTGCTTAATTCTAGTCTTAAGATCTCTGGTCATACATAAGAGCGACCAAATGGTGTCCGATCTTAGATATATCTAGCTAGTGAGACACTCAGATCATAGACTTCATTTTATACATTCTTGCCCTTGGCAAATATTTATATCCTTGAAAATATAACTATATAGAGAACTATAGGCATAACCATGAGCCTCATGTTCTAACCTAGAAGAACATGTTTTTATCTTTGTGGTGGGGCCAAATGAATAGAGGAGAATCTAGTAGTTAATTCCTACCTAAAAATATCAAAACACTATCTAACTTTGCACTTGATAAACTAATTTGAGTGCAAAGTAGGGAATGAATAATAAGGGTGGATAAAAAAATAGTCCTAGCCAATTCACTATTTTCACTATGTGTTATGTGGGCTTTAACACTTGAAATGGATGGATACAATATACTAATCCATTTTGCAGCAACACTATTGCATGGATCTAGTAACTAAGGTGTGATTCTTATCCCTATCAAGAATTTGGGAACTCTCATTTTGCTTGAATTTGATTTGAAAATGAAACTAGAAGTCTAGTTGACTTAGACATCTAACTGAAATGTTTGTACTACGATGCACCTTCAACCAATGTTTACATGATTCTTCATCCTACAAGAGGACTACTTTGCCCTACTAGGCTTCAAAATCATATGAAGGATGTAGGATTAGAACACTTTTCTCAAAGGTTTTTTCTTTACATAATTGGGAATTATCAATCTTATGAGCAATTCCTAAATTTTCTATTCAAGAGTCTATTGAACTCTATGAGAGTCATTGGATTTATACTAGTTAACTTCAAGCAAACACAAATGAATAAGTCAACTTAGACTTAGCCTCTTTGAAGATTGAGTGGGTTCTTGTACAAGACATCTATCTCGGATGCTTGATTTAGATATCTTTTTCTATCCGGCTATCCCTTATTGGTCTGAAAACAAATCATGTATTTTATTGGATCATATCCAAAAGATTTGGAAAGTAGAAATGAAGAAATAAAACTATGTGCAACCAATTCAAAACTCTAAGATACTTGAAACTAATTAGATTCAAACTCTATGTGAGTGGATACTTTCACTTTGATAACACTTCTTGTTCACTAAAAAAATTATGCTTCATTAGGTCTAAGTTAATATTTCCTTTATTCAATCTCTGTTAAGACTCTTTTCCTGAAATGTAATGTTTATGCATTACTTTGATTCAAGTGGTTGAATTTATCAAGTTACACTAGGAACTTGGTGCTTAACTTAGTGTGTGAAACCTTTATTAAAAGGAACTTGAAGATTTGAACTTGAACTTGAATAAAAAATTTGACTTGGTGAAGTTTTCTAGACTTCACGTATGAGCTAGATGTGAGAGTAACAGCTCTCATTCATTTCTTTATCCTTCCATCTAGTGGTTTAAGTAGATTATCAATGCACTTTCCGAAGAAATGGATAGCCTAATTGATGATCTCTATGAGTCACGAGCTCTTTTTTTCATCAAAGAAAAGTTATCAAAGGGAGTTAGCATTCCACTATCCCATATCCATGGATACTTTCTCCAATCCATAAAAATACTTCCTGTTTTTGGCCTTCTTTTTGTGTCTTTGGAATACTCTCATGATCATTTCTAATGATCCCTTTTCTAAACCTACGTTGTTGGTGCCAATGTTGAAACTTATGGCTAAGGTGCAATATCCTCTTTTCTCACCTACTAGTTCTTGAAAACAACTTGGACGCCACACATCTATGGTGTGCATAGAACCTTGTATCTCTTTGTGCCTTTAGTTTGAAAAAATATGATTCCAAAATTTAATCCAAGTGAGGATTTAATGCTTTAATATGTAACTCGCATCAGTGATTCATGAGATTTTGATTGTCAATACTTGGTCCAAATGTATAGTAGTTCCAATCACAACTCCTTGGACAAGTTTTTCCCAAGTTTTCATGTCCTGTTGATGAAGAAACAATGAAAAAGGCTTAGCCATTATCTCAAGGTCTCTTTGATTATGTAAATCTCCTTGGCTTACCTTCTAGATTCTTTAGAGATCTCTCCCTCAACTGAATTCTAAATGTTTGCTAATACTACTTGGATTCCAAGGCTAAGAATCTCTTCAAGATTGATACACCTTTGCATTATGTCAATCATTTGACTTAAAGCACCACTACCAGTGGTTTGGGACTCCTTGAGAACTACTTTTTGTTTAGCAAGCTTGAAGAATTGCTTTCTCACTACAATGGACACTTTTATTCTTCAAGTACTTGAGATTATTGCTAATTAATCAACAACATGAGTTATGATTCATCTTGGAATTTTTGACACTTCTTGAATGATCCTTGAAAGGAAATCTATACTTTTGGATAATATCGTGAAGCCTTATTACTTGATTTGTGTTTATTTCCTTAGTTTCAAACTAAAGGAAAAATATCATCTTAGGATATGGTTTCCCATTCCATCAAGGTATTTTGTCTTGAACGTTTATTTATATGTGTTATTTATTCCTTTTTCAACAACCAATGTTGAGTGCATAATTTTAAAGTACAAGCTTCTCTTCATGACTGAACCAACATACAATGAACTCAACACTTTGGTCTTTATCACTTAAAATTTTCTTGATTCTTTACTATAAGTGATAGGTTTGTAGCAACTAGGAATTCATCAAGGATTAAGCTTTGCAAATAGATTGTCCAAAAGATACACCCAATGTTCTTCTTTTATCTATGCAAATCAAGGTAAAATTTGTGCTTTAAGCATTTTGAAGGTTAACTATACTTAAGATTGTCTTTGTCTGAAATATCTATGAATCATTTTATAGTTACTAAGAAGATTAATATTTCCTTTCTTTGATGATTCAAAGAGTCCTCTCTTAATTCCGTATGGATCAATCTAACTCAAGGTGCTACTTTGAATTAGTACATGATTCCCTAAGCATGATGAATACTAATGGTTTGTTTCTCTTCTAGGTGTAACATGTTCAAAACATTTCATGTCTGAACCTCTTTATCATATCCAAAGATCTATTACTTTGTATTTTCAACATACCTTACTGTTGACAGATTAAAACATCTATCTTGTAAGATATATTCTTGAATATTAAAGTATGAATAATAATTTATTCAAGAATATCTATGAAATTCTAATTCCTTGGGTTATTAGATCTTAAGCCCTTGAATTGTAATTACCAAACTTTTATATTTTGAGGCACTTGATGAACATATTACCCATAACTGTTTCACTCCCCGACTTTGGTTTCCATATCTTTGAAAGTTATAATCTTCCAAAGTGCTAGCATGTCTTTGGAGATGTTTTCTTTCAAAGAACTTCCTACACTTAACTTACGCCCAATTATGTGATCTTTTCATGATTCTCAAATGTTCTTCTTTAAGTATTTTAAATGCTTAAAGTAAATCTTGTGTATTGTTCCATACTTAAATATAAACTTTAGACTTATCATTATGGATTAATACATAAAGAATTATGACTTTAATTATTCCTATACTTTATATGATAATTATCCTTGTCAATAATTTATGCATGTAATCAGTTGGAAATTCTTTTGCCTAAAATGAAAATATATTTTTCAATCGACCATTCTTTAGGAAGGCTACCAAAGTTGGCATAACACCTCTCTTTCCACATCTTCCAGAGGGTCTCCCCTCTTACATCATTCCACACTACTAAGGAACAATCGGTCACTTCACCCAATAACACTTTCTTCTAGTTGATTTGTCCTTGTAGCAACATGAATCTCCCCAGGGCCTACCAGACCTACATTGAGTTGAGGCATGAAAAGAAGAGGTGTCCCAAGTCCTCATTGTCATGAAGGCATCTTTTATGCGATGGAGGGGCTCTGCAAATTGTTTTATCTTTTTCATTGGTCCAAATTCCCTAGTGGAGGTTTGTCCACATAAAAACCAATTTTTATCCTCGATGAGGGGATGTCAATGGGATTGGAACTTGAGGTCCCACCTTAAACTTTAAAAATCCAAACACCATCTCCTATTAAGTGTGACATGAAAGTCCACATTCTTCTTGAATCTCAGAATTTTATCATGATAGTTGTTGTTGTGACATCTAAGACCCTCACAATGAGGAGATTCATGCCCAATAAGGAGGCGAGACCTCAATTCCTCTCAAGCAATGAATCTTCTTTGCAACACGCACCATTCTTCATATTCCACTCTCCTAGCCACGTCAATCTCCTCAAATCTAATTCATTGGCATGTTTCTTTATTCTTGAGGTGTTTCCACAAAGGAAATCCTTTGTCCCAAAGCTTCTTAACGTTTGGAGGTTCCAAGGCTCAACACCTCTCAAGCCATTGATAGGGACTAGATCGAATCACTTTTTCTAATACATACTACACATTGTCAACCTTCATTGATCTTGAAAAACTATTTCACCTTGTTCCAACTCTTCCATAGGGATCAAATGAAGCTCAAGCATTTAGAAGTTGTCCTAATAGGGGGAGAACAGAAGAGTGAGAAGATCTAGACCCTTCAACCATGGAAGGACCAGAAGCCTAAGCACACTCTTTTTTTTTAAATTGATTTGGTCCTCAACCATAAGAGGGTTTCTCATATTGTGAAGCTCAACGCCTATATAATTATAGTATAATGTTTATGAATTAAGATTGTAGATCAATTTTGTGAGACTAGAATCTTGTTGTATAAATCTATTTTTTTTAAGTATTCACAAAGCATATTCTTTCCTTTGATATACATGCCTTGCCTTTTGCTGATTTGCATTGCCAATCTATTTTCTTCATTCATTGAACTTGACCCTAAACACTTGATGGGCCAATAGTTAAGAGGGATATCTCAGGGGCCCAAGATTTCTTGTACTTTATAGTTGGCATGTGTAAGGAAATTATAAACGTCTAACTACAGAAACAAAACCAGCAGCAAAAGATTCATTGAATTTGGTCGTAAATGCTTGATAGGTTCAGATATGAGTGTAGATGTCTAAAGAATGGATGGTTAAAGAGCACAAAAGGTCTTCTATTTCCCATAATCCATCGGTTAGTGGAAGTTTCATGTGAAGCTAAGCACAAAAGAGATTTAATAATACGGTAATTTCTATTGATATATTTAGGTAGTGATGTGTGTGAACACATTAGGGTCACCGGGCCACTTTTTTCCCACTTTAGGAGGTTTTCTTCCCCCAGCTTGTATATATGCATATAACCGTAATGAGACACTAATCTTTGTACATTCTCTTGGTAATACATTCAAAATTGTGCATTATTCTCCAAGCGTCTCCTCCTTCATGATGATGTTTGCGTGGTTCCCAGACCTCAAAATCCAACAATTGGTATCAGAGCAAGTTGCCACTTCATCTAGGGCATCGTTGACACCCCTCTTGTCATATTCTTAGAATCACACAAAATTTGGTGAGCATACTCAAGGCAATTAGGACTTCAAATTAGATTTTCTATGTGTGTTGAAATTGTAATTTGAGCTCATTTCAACCTCCAATGCACTATCGTAGTGCTTGGGTGCAGACAATTTTATCTTTTTGTGCTAAAGATATATATAGATTTTGCTTTGCTAGTATAAGCATCTCAAAGTCTGCTACATGTTTAGTAGAACTCGAACGAATAATTCTATTCAACTTTTTGAGATATAGTCATTTTTCTGCATCAAGGTATTTTAGTAAGTGGCCATTGCTGAAAGCAATGATGTATTCATTAAGTTAGTTGTTGAGGATAAGCTAGATGGTACCAATTACCCATTATGGGCTTAGATGATGCATCATTTATTGGTTGCAAAAGGACTATGGAATATTGCTTAGGGTGACATTCTTTAGGTTGCTATTTGTGCTATGGTTCTTTTTGCACCTACTATAGAGAAACTTTGTTGGGATGGTAGAGATGCCCAAGCACATGCATTGATAGACTTTTCTATCAAACATGCTATTATTCCCCACATCCGCTCCTGCAAAATAGCAAAGGATGCCTGGGATACACTAACTACTTTACACAAGGAAAGGAATGAGGCTTGTGTTTCTTACCTCCAAAAATAGTTGGAGAGCGAGCATATGAATGAAGGAGATTCAATGGATAGTTTTTGACAAAGATCAAAGATTTGAAGAAGCAATTGATTTCTACAAAGGAAGTCTTGCCTGAGAATTCACTTGTGCAGACTCTTCTGAATGGTCTTCTACATTCATATTAGAGTTTTGCTTCTACTCTTTGATTGATGTTGAAGGGCAATCCAAATGCCTTAACATTTAAGGAGTTGGTCTCTATTATGTTGCAAGAACATCATTCTATGCAGAATAGGTCCATTATGCATGTTGCAGATCAGGCTTTCTTGGCTAGTCAGAAGAGCAAAGGTAAATGGAGCTTTTCTAGCTTTGGCATACATGCTTTGGTCGTTTGATTTTTTCTAGTTTGCTATGTGTGTAGAAATCTGAAATGGTGTCCTCTCTACCCTAACTTGAGGCACCTAGTAAACATGTCCGTTAAGGCTGTATTTTGGGCAAAATGCAGTGTTCCTCCTTCCCAAAAGATGGTTCAATTTGAGCTACTTATAAATTGTAGCTTCTTCATAGTGATGTTTGTGGTCCTATGCAAACACCTTTTGGGAGCCATCTTTACTTTGTGACTTTCATTGATGATTTTCCTAGGCATGCATGGGTATATCTATTGAAAGGAAAGTCTGAAGTGTTTATGTGTTTCAAAACGGTTTTGGTTTTGTCTAAAAAGTTATCAGCATGTAAAATGGGAACCCTCCATTCTGATCGAGGGGAGGTATAATGCACTGAATATGGGATAAAACATCAGTGTATAGTGCCATATACACCTCAAAAGAATGGACTTAACAAGTATTCCACTAAAGATATACACGCTATTACTCCATATGATGCTTGCCATGTTTGCAAGCCATCTCTGGCTCACATGTGTGTCTTTGGTTGTCTCGTATATGCATTAGTGCTTGAACAACAATGCTAGAAATTGGATGCTAAAGGAGTGAAATGTATTTCTTTTGGGTACAGTTCTGAAAGCAAATGCTATCATCTATATCATCGGCAAACTAAACTCATTTTGGTTAGTCGTGATATTGTTTTCGTGGAAGATGCTATTGAACCATTACTTTCATGTACTAAGGACACATTAGTTAGCTCCAAACACATATATGACACTTTGCTGCCTCTTTTTATAGGTGGACAGTCTAGTGTTGGTCCACATGAGGCAATTTCTTAGCCTTTACAAGTTTCATGTGATGATGTAGATCATTCCATTTTTTATGCATATTTACATGATGCACTTGTTGATGAGAGAATTGATATTAAGGAGGAAAAAAGTATGTGAACATGGCTAGTGCAAACTTTGTGTGATAGAAAATTAGATGCATCTAGGACATATAGTAATCATTCAAGCTCTCATAGTGCTTCTTTTGCATCAGATTACTATGCTATGGCTACCTCTAGCCTTTGTGATGAGAATGAGCATGTTTCACTTGATGAAGCTCAAAATTTAGAAAATTGGGTGGTTGTTAAATATGATGCTATTATGAAAAATTGTACCTGGTCTTTATGTAACTTCCCTCCTAGCAAGAAGGCCATTAGCACTAAGTGGGTATACAAGCTGAAGCATAAGGCTCATGGAACAATTGATAGGTATAAGGCTAGGCTTGTTGCAAAGGGTTATGCTGTAGATTTGGAGATACACTCTTACACTCCAATAATCTTTGGAGACAACACTAGTTCACTTCATTTCCCATTTATGCATCCTATATTGTATATCTCATGTATATGGTATGCTTTCCAACATTATGAACCATATGTTGTTCATAAATATATGTTTTATAATGCTTTGTTGTATTTCAAAACAGAATTCATATATAACCCAATCACTTAAAGAAATTTTATAAAAGAGATGCATGAACCATTATATATGGGTCATAGGGGCATACAAAGCACTATGTCTAGTTCTAAGATTTCTTCTCTTTTGCTACATATAGAAAATGATGTTGCAAAATTTGTTTCATAATTCATTTTCTTTCAAGATATTAAATGTCATTATGGCAAAGCATTTGGTTTGTTAACCACATTACCTACTCCCACTGATTCATGGGAACAACTCTATTTGGATCTCATTATTGTTATTTCTATAAATTCATCATACAATGGTATGATGTCGACAACTGTTGATAGATTTATTAAGCATGCATATTTTCTTCCTCATAAAAAGAGAATTTTTGCTACTCAGTCTTGAAACATTTTTATTAGAAATATTTTTCTACATTATGGTTTCCCTAAATTTATTTTATCGATAGTGATGTTCATTTTGTAATCATTCATGGGTTGCATTCTTTAAAACTTTGGGTCAAAGAATTGATCTAAATTCTATATTTTTATCCAAAAAGTAATGGGAAAATTGAAGTTATTACAACACTTTTCTTCATTTATTACATTTCTATTCCATACTTAATTCTACTAAATCAATGGATAAATTACCAATAGTTCAGTTTGCTTAGAATATGTGTATAAGGAAGTGCCAAGCTATGTGGAAATCACTTCATAAAAGGAAGTAAGCCCAAAGCTTTGCGGAAAGCTTCAAACTTCTCCCTAGGCAGAGCCTTCATGAAAAGGTCTACAATGTTCTACTGCATGGGCACATATGCAAAGCTGATCTCCCCAGCAGAGAACCTCTCCCTCACATAGTGGTAATGCACCTCAATGTGCTTAGTGCAAGCATGGAACACAGGGTTCCTCGCAATTGCCAATGCGCTCTGATTGTCAGTAAAGATGGTGGTGGCAGAAGTCTGACCAACACCCATATCAGCCATAAGGTGTCTGAGCCACACACACTCAACAGTTGCTGTGAAAGCTGCCGTATACTCAGCCTCACAACTAGAAGTGGCCACAGTAGGCTGCTTCTTGCTCAACCAAGATATACATGAGCTACCAAGCATGAAGCAAAAGCCACTAGTGGACACACGAGTGTCATAGCAACCAACCCAATCAAAGACAAAAAAAGCATGCAAATCTGACGGTAGTGATCCCCCCTTGGGATAAAACAACCCAAGAAGCCGAGTACCACTCAAATAGCGAAAGATGCGCTTAACTACTTGCCAATGCTTGACTCCTGGGCAATGCATAAACTTGCTCATCTATGAGATAGCAAACTGAATATCTGGCTGAGTAATGCATAAGTAAATCAAGCATCCAACAGCGTGCTAATAGAGAACAGCATCAAATGCATCTCCAGCATCATCAAGACTCAATCGTAAGCCTGTCTCCATAGGAGTGGCAATAGGCTTACAGTCTTCAAGGCCAAAACGCTGCAATAATGTGTCAATATATTTCGTTTGACACAAAGCCATTCCACCATCAGCTTGCATAAACTGAATGCCCAAATAGTGATGCAAATGCCCCAAATCAGACATCTCAAATGAGGCATGCAAATCAGCCTTAAAATCAACAATATACTTCTCAATAGGACCAGTGAGCAACATGTCGTCAACATAGACAACAATGATCAGAAGCACATCAGTAGCACGCTTACCATGTAAGGTGCTTTCAGTTGGACTGTTCTCAAAACCATGTGCAACCAGATAGGCATGTATCTTCTCATACCAAGCACATGGTGCTTGCTTTAAGCCATATAATGCCTTCTTTAATCTGCACGCCTGGTTTTCATGCCCTTTCTACACAAAGCCATGGGGCTAAAAAATATACACTTCTTCATGCAAGTCACCATTCAGAAATGTTGTTTTAGTGTCCAACTCATGTATATTCCAACCATGATGAGGTGCAAGTGCACAGATGCTCCGAACACTAGTCATACGGCATGTAGGTGCAAAGGTCCCATCAAAATCAATGCCTCTTTCCTGTGCATAACCCTTTGCAACAAGCCTAGCCTTATACCTGTCAACTGTACCATCCGGTTTACGCTTCAGCTTGTATACCCACTTAGTGCCAATGGCCTTCTTGCCAGGAGGCAAGTCACATAAAGACCAAGTACCATTCTTCATTATAGCATCATATTCAGATTGCATAGCAACCATCCAATTTTCTGGATTTTGTGCTTCATCAAACGAAACAGGCTCATTCTCAACATACAGACTAGATGCAGCCATAGCATAGCAATCTGATGAAAAAGAGGCACTATGAGAGTCTGAACGAGTATGATATGACAGAGGTGCATCTAATTTGCTGTCACGCAAGGTCTGCACCAGCCATTTTGGCATAGTTCTTGCCTGCTCAATATCAGCTCTCTCATCAATAAGTGTATCATGTACATCTGCATCAGATATGGAATTATCTACATCATCACATGAAACCTGCAAAGGCTGAGAAGTTGCCTCATTAGGACCAGCACTAGACTGTCCACCTGTAAAAAAAGTATCATACATGTCTTTGGAGCTAACACATGTCTCCTTAGTACATGAAAGCAATGGCTGAATAGCATCTTCCACAAAAACAACATCACGGCTAACCAGAATGTGTTTAGTCTATGGATGATACAGACGATAGCCTTTACTTTCAGAACTGTACCCAACAAATATACATTTTACTGCTTTATCATCCAATTTTCTGTGATGTTGTTCAAGCACTAATGCATATGCCAAACAACCAAAAACACACAGATGAGCAATAGATGGCTTGCGGTCATGCCAAGTCTCATATGGCATGATAGACTCCAGCACTTTAGTGGGACACCTGCTCAGTACATATGCTGCATACATGACAGCCTCAAGCCAGAAACTATGTGGTAAAACCTGACTCTTGACGATACACCTCTCCATCTCCATGAGTGACATGTTCTTTCGTTCAGCAACTCCATTCTATTGAGGTGTATATGGCACTGTACACTGGTGTTTTATCCCATGTTCAGCTAGAAATGCATTAAAATCACAAGACACATATTCCCCCCCTCGATCAGAACGGAGGGTGCCCATTTTACATGGTGACAGATTTTCAGCCAAAACCAAAAACTGTTTGAATCACATGAACACTTCGGACTTTGCCTTCAATGGATATACCCATGCATGCCTGGAAAAATCATCGATGAAAGTCACGAAGTAAGGATAATTCCCAAAAGAAGGTGTCTGCATAGGACCACAAACATCACTATGTACAAGCTGCAATTTCTGAGTAGCCCGAAATGAACCATCTTTTGGAAAGGAAGAATGCTGCATTTTTCCCAAAATACAGCCTTCACAAACATGTTTTCCAGGTGCCTTAAGTTTGGGCAAAGAGGACACCATTTCAGATTTTCGCAGGCGTAGCATACTTGCAAAATTCAGATGACCAAAGCGTGCATGCCAATGCTTTGCATCTGACATAGCTTGAGAATCATTTACTACACATGCCAAATCATTTACAGATCTTTCATAGTCTATGAGCTTATACAACCCACAACATAAAATGCGAGAAGCAATAATCACATCGCCATTTGACAGATCATGAACTGTACACCTGTCATCAACAAATTTCACAACCAAGCCAATCTTGGCTAATGCAGACACTGATAACAGGTTCTTCTTGATCCCTGGCACAAATAAAGCATCTGACAAAGTGAAAGAACTATCTTCAGTAGTAGTCAAAATGATCTTATCAACTCCCATAACAGGATAAGAGGAGTTGTTGGCGCATGTAATAGTATTCTCTGTAGGGGCAGGCTCGAGTGAAGGAAGAAACTGTGCTGCAAGGTAATATATTTGGTCGCCCCACTGTCAAAATACCAAACATCTGAGTCTAGTGCAGACATGCACTGCACATGAGAAGATGGGTCAAAACTGTAGACAGTAGTAAACGCCCATTCTTCTTCTTGCACAAGATTAGGAGACTCTGTTTTTGGTGTAGAGGCCTCTGCATCAACCATTCCAGCCTCTTTCTTCTTTGCCTCTTTAGCATCCCGTTTTGGACTGTTCTTTATGATATGATCATTCCCTTTACAGTACTTACAAAACAATTTTTGCTTTTTTGATTTCTTCTCATCTTTATCTTCCTTCTTCGAATATGCAGAATTAGCAGATTTCTGCTTACTAGTTGAAGAGCTCCATTTTCCTTTGCACTTCCGACTAGCCAGGAAAGCTTGATCTTGAACTCGCATAATGGACATGTTCTGCCTGGACTGATCTTCCTGCAACAGAACAGAGAGCAACTCCTCAAATGATAAGGCATTTGGATTGCCTTTCATCATCAACCAAAGAGTAGAAGAAAAACTCTAATATGAATCAGGAAGACCATTCAGAACGGTCTGCACAAGTGAGCTATCTGGTATAACCTCATCAGCACAAATCAATTCTTCCTTCAAGTCTTTGATCTTCGTCAGGAAACTATCCATAGAATCACCTTCATTCATGTGCTCACTCTCCAACTGTTTTCGGAGGTAAGCAACATGAGCCTCATTCCTAGCTTGGTACAATGTGGTAAGTGTATCCCAAGCATCCTTAGTTGTTTTGCAAGAGCAAATGTGAGGAATAATGGCATGTTTGTTAGACAAAGCTATCAATGCATGTGCCTGGGCATCTCTGCCATCCTAGCGAATCTGACTTCTTGGCATTTTGAATGTTCCAAGATTCCACACTCCGGATGCCATGGATTGAAAACTAGATAGAGTTGTTTTGTCTGATAACGGCTGTCCACTTCCAGTCTTCACTTATGCTTGTGTAGCTTTTGACTTTATTCCAACTCTTCCATAGGGAGCACATGAGATTTGAGCCTTTCGGGAAGAGGGGGATCGGGGAAAACAGCAAGGTCAAGATGTCAAGATTCTTCCAATTTGGGAAACTCATGAGAGCTAACTCATTCTTGTTTCTGAAGATCAACTTGGCCCACGTTCCCCGTTGCACCAAGCCTTAATCATCCATTTGGCCGCAAGTTTGTTAGCCATGCAACCAATGTCCAGGATACCAAGTCCCCCACTATCTCTATGGCTGGTGTAGATGGACCATTTGATTTTAGGCACTCCCTCCTATTGTGGTCGCCCCTCCAAAGGAAGTTTCTACAAATACTATCCAGTTTGGACAGATCTTGCTCTTTCAATCTCCAACAATAAAGGAAATAAATGGTAGATGATAAGAGGAACGTGTTGATAACGATAGCACGACCAGCAAGACTGATTTGCATACCTCTCCAATAATCAAGCTTGTTTTCGAGTTTGGCCAACACCTAGTTCCACCGCTGTTCCATAGAGACGCCAAACCCAAGGGAATCCCAAGAAGCCAAAAAATTTGGCTCTATGGAATGATCTTAGAGTGGTTGATTGTGGATCCAGAGGCTTCACAAAAAGTAGCCAGACACCTCCAGAACGTCTCCAGGCTAGTACTATCATTGTGAACAAACGCGTTCATATCATCGGCAAAAAGTCTCATGGTGATCTGACTGTGGTCATGAAGCAAACGGAGGCCTTTGACATTACCAGCTTCCATCTGATGCTCCACCAGCCTGCTAAGCCTTTCCATGGCAATGGCAAAGAGAAGGGGAGCCAATGGGCACCCTTGTTTTATAGATCTTCTAAGTTTGATCACCTTCGAAAGTTTTCCATTAATGTTAATTTGGGTCGATGCGTTTCCGAGAAGGGTCACGATCATCTTGGTGAATTTCTGACTACATCCAAGATCTTGGAGCGACTGCAGAATATAGTCCCATTGCAGCCTGTCATAGGCTTTATCAAAGTCGACCTTGAGGAAGACCACGTCTTGTTTAGACTCATTTGCAAATTCAAGACCTTCCGAGATATCTATAATGGTTTCCAAAATTGACCTGCCTTTGATGAAACCTTTTTGGTCCTCGCTTAACCACGCTCTCAAGTGGCAAGAGATTCTGTTGGCAATGACTTTGGCAATGATCTTGTATCCTGTTTGGAGCATCATAATAGGATGCCAATTCTCTATTCTGTTCTTTTCCCCTTTTTTGTGTATTAACTTGATAATGCCATTGTTGAGACAAGATGGAAGCGCATCAAACTTGAGCGCCTCTTGCCAAACCAGACGAAGAGGGGTGGCAACCACCAACTTGAAGGATTTAAAGAACTCATTAGTGAGCCCGTCGGGTCCCGGGCTTTTACCAGAAGGGAGGGCATCAATGACCTCAATGATTTCTGCTTCAGAGATAGGGGCATGTACCAGGGAGCAAAGGTTGAGTGGTATCCTGTGGGGGGAAACCCTAGATATGGCTGCCATATAGTCCCTTCTATGATGGGAGAGGGGGTTCGAGGTCCCCAGGAGTCTCGTGAAGTGCCCTTCAATGATCCCAAAATTGTCTTCTTCCATATTGCATACATTGCCATTTAAGTCTAGCAATAAGGGGATCGATTCTTTGTTATGTTTCCTTTTAAGGATACGGCACATCTCTTTGGTGGGTTTGTCGGGTTTTTCAGCTTTGCCAGCCCACCACTCCTTGAAGTAAATTTGCAAATTTTTCCTTTGTATTTCTTCCTCGTATCTCAACACCACTCTGATTTCTCGAAGACCTTTCTGGTCTTGAAATTTTCCATTGTTCACTTCCTCCTCGAGCCTCCAGAGTCTATGATATAGAGCTTCTCTACGAGCCCGTCGCACAGTCTCGAGCATCTTCCTCGATCTAATCATGATCTGTCGTGACTTATCGACTGCACTTCTCCAGCACTTGGCTGGAGAAGTGCAGCCAAGTGCACTTCCACACATCAGCAATTTCTTGATGGACGGAGGGGAGAGAGAAGGAGGGCGCACTAGCATGGAACCAAGGAGCCTTACAGAACTTGGTGGAAGGTTGGAAAGTGATAACGATCGAGTAGTGATCAGAGATGGTGAGGTCAATGCGTTGCGAGAGGGAAGGGTGGCCCCACTAATGAGTAAAACTCTGAGAAATGTAGCATCTATCAAGTCTAGCTTTCCTCAAGTCCTCGCCCGCTTGGAGATTTGACCAAGAAAAGCCATTCGAATCTTTGAATTCGACCAAATCCAAGTGTAGTTTGGTTTTGTCCCACGTTTCTTCCTCCTGACTATCGATGACCCTTCCCTTGCCCATCCATCTGTCCATAGGGTCCACCATGTTGAAGTTACCACAAATAAGCAGGTTGTGGGGGAGCGAGTCCAAGGAGGCCCAAGTGTTCAGTCTCTCTAACTCCCCATTACGGCATACAAAGAAACTAAAGTAAAACAAAAAGGAGCACCAAAAGAAACAGCAATCCATCGATGGCATTCATCTTCAATGGAGTTCTCAAGCTTTTCAAACCAGAATTGATTAATACCGATTAATGTTCCACCGGACCCCCGCTGGTGCACCGTTGAAATCCAAACATGGGTCGAGGAGACATGTCTAAGCCGGTTTTGGAGGTCTTCTCTGTCAATTTTAATCTCTTGAATACATATAAATTCTGGGTTTAGGCTAATGTCATGAAGCCATTGACCAATGATGGTCGCTCTTGAGGGGTCGGTTAGCCCTCTAGCATTTAATGAGATGATGATCATTGTCATAGTGAGACCTCTTTGCGGCATGGAGCTTTGTCCTTTCTTTTCTTGGATTCATCTTTCTTTTTCGCTGGAATCGGATCCCAAATTAGCAATAGGTTCTTGTGGGGGCTTTTCCAGGGTAACTCCATAGGTTTTTTTCCTTTGTGGGATGCCTCGTGTTGGGAACAACTGGGCACCGTTTTTGACACCATTTCCAGAATAGTCGATCCGATGATGGAACTTTCACTATCCATGTTATCTTCGTTACTAGTAGTAAAGCCGTCTTCTTTGCTTGTAGTGTACCCCTCCTGGGAGGTTTCTTTATTGTCAGGGATCTCTAGAGCTTTGTCGTTGGTGTCCACCTCAAGTTGGTTCCCACCTGGGTAGTCAAGTTCATTGATCTCCTTTTCCCAGATTGCAATACAAGTTGTTGGAGGGGCTAACTGACATGTTGTTTCGCTCAGAAGTCGCCCTAGGGCTTCTTTTCCTTCTTCTTCTGACTTCGATGAACCCGTCTGCATCAACTTCTGGATTAAGGAAGCCCTTGACTTCCTCTTCCTTCGTCGAGTGAGTCAATGCCCCTTTGTTGTCTTGAGCGTTTCTAGGGGCTTCTTGATTTCGCTTGCTTTTTTGTCTCAAAGGGCAATCTTTAATTTTGTGACCTTGTTGGCCAAAATGAAAGCACGCGTTGGGAAGGTTTTTGTAATTGATGTCTTGCTCCCATACATCCCCTTCGCCCAAGTCCACTTTGATCTTCGATGGAAGCGGCATGCTGAGGTCATCCTCGATACAGATTTGAGGTGCCACCGAGCGTTGAACGAGTGTCTTGCACCTTCATAAATGAGACCACCAATGTCCTCGCGTGAGGCCAATGGCTTGCCGATAGGAGAAACAATGTCCCACACGAAGTTGTGCAAGAAGTATGGCAAGTTATGGAGCTCAACGCAGAGAGGGTACCGAAGCGATTTTGATTTGTCGGGAGTAAAATCAAGGGACCATCTGAATAGGCACAGGGTCGCCCGGTCGAGTTGCCAGGTTCCGACACTTAGGGCTTGAAACGCAATATCTTCATTTTCAAAGACTAGCAACATGTGGCTTGCCGGTAATAACTGACACTTACAAACAATTGGCCCACGGAGGAACCACTCGTTGCGAAGCCACTGTCACACAGTTTCGAGTGGGGGCCTAGGGCCAAACATTTGGCCGACGAGGCAAACTTTCTTAAGCTCCTCCTGAGTTGACAGAATAGCGGATCTACTGAGGGAGACCAAGGGGGGTTAAGCACTCTCGAAGGCCCCAAGGGCGGCACAAGATCCCCCTCCAAGAGAGAGGCCAGGTTACCGGTTTTCTCTGGAGGAGGGGCCAATTTACTTCTCACAAATAAGGGCATCGCCAAATCCATGACAAAGGCCCGACAAAAAAGGAACCTCCCCCTTTTATCTATAATTCACCAAACCCACGAGGCTCCTTGAATGCTTCATGAGAACATTGTCAGACTTTGACAAGTGCAAAGCATCAAAAATAAAAGTTCTTGTAAACCACCTCCTTTTCTCCTATCATGTTTTTTTTTTTATATAAAGGAAGTTCGGCAATAGCCTACTCTCCCGGACTTGAATTAAATTAAGAAACAAAGGTACAATAGAAGGGGACTAGTGCCCACGGGACCCCCCAAATCCCACAAAGCAGGGGAAGCTTGATTGAATCCTAGGTTGCATTACAGAGAAGGTTAATCACCCTCTCGTCGCCCTCATCCGGGGCCCACTTGGGTTTGAGCTTGTTGTTGATCAAAAGGAGGACTTGATGGTGCCTGAAGGGGGGGGATTTCTTACTGTTAACAATCCTTTTGCCAAGTAGGAATAGTGATTTCTCAATCGACCACTCCCTGGGGGGATCGCCGAAGTTGAGAGCACACCTCTCCCGCAAAATTTTCCACAAGACTTCCCCTCTGATTGCGTTCCAGAGTGTCGCAGAGCAGCCGATCACTTCTCCCAAAAGGACTTGTTTCCAACTAAGCTGTTTTTGAAGTCTGATTTTCATTCCAACCGTCTGCCAGATTCTGTAGGAGTTGGGGCAAGTAAGGAAGATGTGTGGGACATCTTCGATAGCACGGTGGCAGCGTTTGCACCATGGAGGGATCCCACAAAGTTTGCTAGCCTTATGGTTGGTCCAAATTCCTCGATGAAGAATTTGCCATAAGAGGACAGACTTCTTAATCTCTATAAGTGGGTGCCAGATACCCATGAATTTCATGTCCCACCGAAGCCGCGTCCAAGACAGGCACCACTTCTTGTTGAGGCTGATCTGGAGGTCAGCCGTTTCTTTGATGTTCGGGATTTTGAGTAGGCTGTTTCCATTGTGCCATTTGAGCCCAAGCGAGTTCGGTGTGTCGTGTCCCATGAGAAGGCGAGTCTTGTGACGATCCCAAGCGAGGCATCTGCTTTGCAAAGTGTTCCATTCTTCGTAGGAGATGTTTATGCGAGGGTCAATATCCTCGAAGTTGATCCAGCTGTTGGTGTCATGTTTCCAGAGGTGTTTCCATTTTTTGAATCCTTTGTTCCATAACTTCTTGGCATTTTGAATGTTCCACGACTCCACACTCCGGATGCCATGTATCGGAAACCAGATAGAGTCGTTTTGTCTGATTCCGGCCGCCCACTTCTAGTCCTCACTAATTCTTGTGAAGCTTTTGACTTTATTCCAGCCCTTCCAAAGGGAGCTACTATCATGTTCATAGTCATCAAGAGGATAAGTTTTAATGCTACTCGAAGGAAAGAAAATGGATATTTCCACTTGTATTTTGATGTTAATACGAATGCAAAAGAAGACGTGAATGATGAAATGACCAACCGAAAAGAAAGAATACAAAGTAAAAACGGTTACTGCTTTCTAAAAAACCATCACTCCATCAATAAAGGATCGCGAAGCGACGAACCAAACAGGCGCAAGAACAAAAGGATCTGAAAAAAAAAAGGCAAGCAAAACCATCAATCGCGGCTGTCATAAACCATCTATCGCGAGGTATTCACTAGAAAATCATCAATCGTGGTTATCAAAAACCATCAATTGCGGGATAAAACCGGTATTTATGGGAAAATCATCAATCGCATAGGAAGCAGTCAATCGTAACTCATCAATTGTGGGACAAAACCGGTATTCATGGGAAAACCGTCGATCGCATAACAAGCCATCAGTCGTACCGTCAATCATAGCAAGCCCTTGTAATTGCACGTTGGAAATATACTGGGATTGTGAGTCGTTAACATTGTGTGGCTGAAAGAAATGGACAATCTGAGGCGCTGTCAATCGGAGGTGCTGTCAATCGGAAAGCTAGAGGTCAATTGGAGGTGCTGTCAATCGCCCCACCATTGTCGATCGCACGACGGACAACAAAGGAGATAGGAGCTTTTCCGAGCAAAAGAAGCCTTAATGGTGTATTTTGCTTTTTGCATGGCACATGCGTATTATGTCCCAGTTCGCTGGCCTAGTGGTTGGGCCTCTCACCTCTTGAGGCGGGGGCGAGGGTTCAATCCCTCGCAGCAACATGTAAGTGACATGTAATCTGGAAAGATGTTGCATTGTGGCTGAGTGCCACCGTTTGTCTATCCTTGCAGTAGTGTTGATCGCCGTTTAATCCAGTCTTGTAAACCCTTCTTCTTGTGGGATAAGGAGGGTCCCATGGGTACTATGCCCTTCCTTGTATAATTGCAATTTCAAAGTTAAAGTCCAATGGAATAGGCCTCGGCCGAACCTCCATTTGAAAAAAAAAACATGCGTATTATTGTTTAATGGTGGAAAATGTGACTATGCATCTATGTTTATTTACTTACTTGTCAACTAAGGGTAATTGCTTTTTCAACTACGAGGTGGGCATGTTACCAGTCATTGAATTTTGAATTAATGTATTTTTAACATTTAAAGATGTTCTTGATGGTTTTTTTAGTTACATATTTATATAGAGCTTTCCTAGTTTGAATCTCGCCGTAAATTAAGACAAATTTTAGGAGTAGTGGAGAATGAACCTTGTTGTTTTGTAAACTCTATCGTTTTTTTTTGATCATAAAGGAAGTTCGGCAATGGCCTACTCTCCCGGACTTGAATTAAATTAAGAAACAAAGGTACAATAGAAGGGGACTAGTGCCCACGGGACCCCCCAAATCCCACAAAGCAGGGGAAGCTTGATTGAATCCTAGGTTGCGTTACAGAGAAGGGTAATCACCCTCTCATCGCCCTCATGCGAGGCCCACTTGGGTTTAAGCTTGTTGTTGATCAACTGGAGAACTTGATGGTGTCTGAAGGGGGGGGACTTCTTGCTGTTGACAATCCTTTTGCCCAAGAGGAATAGTGATTTCTCAATCGACCACTCCCTGGGGGGGTCGCCGAAGTTTAGAGCACACCTCTCCCGCCAAATTTTCCACAGGACTTCCCCTCTGATGGCGTTCCAGAGTGTCGCAGAGCAGCCGATCGCTTCTCCCAAAAGGACTTGTTTCCAACTAAGTTGTTTTTGAAGTCTGATTTTCATTCCAACCGTCTGCCAGATTCTGTAGGAGTTGGGGCAATTGAGGAAGATGTGTGGGACATCTTCAATAGCACGGTGGCAGCGTTTGCACCAAGGAGGGATCCCACAAAGTTTGTTAGCCTTGTGGTTGGACCAAATTCCTCGATGAAGAATTTGCCATAAAAGGACGGACTTCTTAATCTCAATAAGGGGGTGCCAGATACTCATGAATTTCATGTCCCACCGAAGCCGCGTCCACGACAGGCTCCACTTCTTGTTGAGGCTGATCTGGAGGTCAACCGTTTCTTTGATGTTCGGGATTTTGAGAAGGCTATTTCCGTTGTGCCATTTGAGACCAAGCGAGTTCGGTGAATCGTGTCCCATGAGAAGGCGCGTCTTGAGGCGATCCCAAGCGAGGCATCTGCTTTGCAAGGTGTTCCATTCTTCGTAGGAGATGTTTATGCGAGGGTCAATATCCTCGAAGTTGATCCAGTTGTTGGTGTCATGTTTCCAGAGGTGTTTCCATTTTTTGAAACCTTTGTTCCAAAGCTTCTTGGCATTTTGAATGTTCCATGACTCCACACTCCGGATGCCGTGAATCGGAAACCAGATAGAGTTGTTTTGTCTGATTCCTGCCGCCCACTTCCAGTCCTCACTAATTCTTGTGAAGCTTTTGACTTTATTCCAGCCCTTCCAGAGGGAGCACACGAGATTAGAGCCTTTCGGGAAGACGGGGATCGGGGAGAAAAGCAGGGTCATGATGTCAAGATTCTTCCAGTTCGGGAGCCCCGTGAGGGCCAACTCATTCTTGTTTCTGAAGATCAGCTTGGCCCACGAGGCCTCCCTATTGCACCAAGCCCTAATCATCCATTTGGCTGCCAGTTTGTTAGCCATACACCCAATGTCCAGGATACCAAGCCCCCCGCAATCTCTAGGGCTAGTGCAGATGGCCCATTTGATTTTAGGCACCCCCCTTCTGTTATGGTCGCCCGTCCACAGGAAGTTTCTGCAAATACTGTTCAGCTTGGACAGGCCTTGCTCGTTCGGTCTCCAACAGGAAAGGAAATAGATGGTAGAAGAGAGGAGGAACGTGTTGATAACCATCGCACGCCCAGCGAGATTGATTTGCATACCTCTCCAATAGTTAAGCTTGTTTTCGAGTTTAGCCAATACCCAGTTCCATCGCTGCTCCATGGAAACGCCAAACCCCAAGGGGATTCCAAGAAGCCGAAAGATTTGACCGTGCGGTATGATTTGACAGCCGTGATCAATGAGAAGGTCAGGATGCTGTCCCACGATAGCCCTAAAGGCGGTCTTGGAGTGGTTGATTTTAGATCCGGAGGCATCACAAAAGGTAGCAAGACACCTCCAGAAAGTCTCCAGGCTGGTATTATCATTGTGGACGAACGCGTTCATATCGTCAGCAAAAAGTCTCATGATGATTTGATTGTGGTCATGAGGCAGCCGGAGGCCTTTGATATTGCCAGCCTCCACATGATGAGCCACAAGTCTGCTCAGCCCCTCAGTGGCGATGGCAAAAAGAAGGGGGGCCAGAGGGCACCCTTGTCTAATCGACCTTCTAAGATGGATTGCCTTCGAAAGTTTGCCGTTGACGTTGATTTGGGTCGTTGCGTTTCCGAGAAGGGTCGCGATCATCTTGGTGAATTTCTGACTAAGCCCGAGATCTTGGAGCGACTGCAGAATATAGTCCCATTCTAGCCTGTCGTAGGCTTTGTCAAAGTCGATCTTGAGGAAAACCACATCTTGATTGGACTCGTTTGCGAATTGGATACCTTCCCAAATATCCATAATGGTTTCCAGGATAGACCTGCCTTTGATGAAACCTTTTTGGTCCTCACTAAGCCAAGATCTCACGTGGCACGAGAGTCTGTTGGCAATTACTTTAGCGATGATCTTGTATCCTGTTTGGAGCATCGTAATAGGCCGCCAGTTCTCGATTCTGTTCTTTTCCCCCTTCTTGTGTACCAACTTGATAATTCCATTATTTAGACAAGAAGGAAGAGCGCCAAACTTTAGCGCTTCTTGCCAAACCATCCGAAGAGGGGTGGCAACTACCAGCTTGAAGGATTTAAAGAACTCGTTAGTGAGTCCGTCGGGTCCCGGGCTTTTACCTAGGGGGAGGGCATCAATGACCTCAATGATTTCTGATTCCGAGATAGGTGCATGTAGCAGGGAGTGGAGGTTGGTTGGTATCCTCCGGGGGGAGACCCTAGAAATGGCAGCCATACATTCCCTTCTATGGTGGGAAAGGGGGTTCGAGGTTCCCAGGAGTCTCGTGAAGTGCCCCTCGATGATGCCGAAATTATCTTCTTCCGAATTGCATACATTGCCATGTGGGTCTAGCAGTAGGGGAATCGACTCTCTGTTGTGTTTCCTTTTAAGGATACGACACATCTCTTTGGTGGGTTTGTCGGCTTTGCCAGCCCACCACTCTTTGAAGAAGATTTGCAAGTTTTTCCTTTGAATTTCTTCCTCGTATCTCAGCACTGCTCTGATTTTTCTGAGGCCTTTCTGGGCTTGTTGTTTTCCTTTGTTCACTTCCTCCTCGATCCGCCAGAGTCTGTGGTAAAGAGCTTCCCTACGAGCCCGCCGCGCAGTCTCGAGCATCTTCTTAGTTCTGATCATGATCTTACGAGACTTGTCGACCGCACTTCTCCAGCACTTGGCGGGGGCCAAGCCAGAGGCGAATGCCACTTTCCACACATCGGCAATTTCTTGGTGGACAGAAGGGAGAGAGAAGGTGGAAGCGTTGGCATGGAACCACGGAGCTTTGCGGATTTTGTTGGAAGGTTGAAAAGTGATAACGATCGGGTAGTGATCAGAGATAGTGAGGTCAGTGCGTTGCGTGATGGTAGGGTGGCCCCACTGTTGAGTAAACCTCTGAGAGATGTAGCATCTATCGAGTCTAGCTTTCCTCAGGTCCTCGCCCGCTTGGAGATTCGACCAAGAAAAGCCAGTCGAGTCTTTGAACTCAACCAGATCCAAGTGGAGTTTGGTCATGTCCCACGTTTCTTTCTCCCGACTGTCGATGACCCTACCCTTGCCCATCCATCTGTCCATAGGGTCCTCCACCATGTTGAAGTCTCCACATATAAGCGCGTTGTGGGGAAGCGAGTCTAATGAAGCCCAAGTGTTCAGTCTCTCCAAATCCCCGTTAGGGGCGTACAAAGAAACCATAGTAACACAAAGAGGAGCACCAAAAGAAACCGCAATCCAACGGTGACTTGCATCTTCAATGGTGTTCTCAAGCTTATCAAGCCAGAGTTGTTTAACACCGATAACCGTTCCTCCGGATCCCCGCTGGTGCTTCGTTGGGATCCACACATGGGCCGAGGAGACCTGTCTGAGCCGTTTCTGGAGGTCTTCTCCGTCAATTTTAATCTCTTGAATACATATAATGTCTGGGTTTAAGCTAATGTCGCGGAGCCATTGACCAATGATGGTCGCTCTTGAGGGGTCGGTTAGCCCTCTAGCATTTAGCGAGATAACGATCATTTTTGTGTTGATCCCTCTTTGCGGGAGGGAGCCTTGTCCTTTCTTCTCTTGGCTTCATCTTTCTTTTTCGCTGGGATCTGATCCCGACTTAGAAATCGGTTCTTGTGGGGGCTTTTCCAGGGTAGCTCCATAGGCTGCTTTCCTTTGCGGGATGCTCCTTGCTGGGGAGAATTGGGCCCCGTACTCAGCACCGTTTCCGGGATCGTCGATCCGATGATGGAGCTTTCACTATCCATGTTGTCTTCATTACTAGTGGTGAATCCATCTTCTTTGCTTGTGGTGTAGCCCTCCTGGGGGGTTTCTTTGTTGTCAGGGATCTCTAGGGCTTCGTCGTAGGTGTCTACCTCAGGTGGCTTCCCGCCTGGGTAGTCGAGCTCGTTGATCTCCTTTCCAAGATTGCAATACAAATTGCTGTGTGGGGTAATTGGCAGGTTGTTTCTCTCACCGTTGGCCCTCGGACTTCTTTTCCTTCTTCTTCTAACTTCAGTAAAGCCATCAGCGTCAGCTTGTGGATTGAGGGGGTCCTTGCCCTCCCTTTCCTTGGTCGAGTGGGTCAAATCGCCAAAGTTGTCTTGAGCAGTTTTGGAGACTTCTTGAAATCGCTTGTTTTTTTGCCTAAGAGGGCAGTCTTTGATCCTGTGTCCTTGCTGACCACAACGAAAGCACGCGTTGGGAAGGTTTTTGTAGATGATGTCCTGCTCCCAAACTTCTCCTTCGCCCATGTCCACTTTGACCGTTGATGGAAGCGGCGAACTGAGGTCGGCCTCGACGCAGATTTGTGGGTGCCACCTAGCATTGAACGAGTGTCTCGCACCTTCATAAATGAGACCACCAATGTCTTCGCGTGAAGCCAACGGCTTGCCAATAGGAGAGACAATGTCCCACACGAAGTTGTACAAGAAGTATGGGAGGTTAGGGAACACAATCCTATAAATGCACGATTGATTTCGTGAATGTGAAGGGGTTGAGGTAGGTCCACATTTGTTCCAACTCTAGGTAAAACGTGGGCTACCCAATGATGTCCATTATGAGTGCTACTATATACATAGGTCATCTCAATATCATCCCTAAAGGATTCTCGGTTCCTTCCTTTTCTCATCTAGACTATTGTCAATCTATTTTCCAAAAACGCGCTTGAAACATCTTTCTCAATGGCTGAGACAAGTCCGACACATTTTCCACATACCCCACATACGACAATCTTTGCTGTACACAAAAAGTCGGAGATGTCTGCGTCTCCAAGAGATTCCGCTTGATTTCTGATCCGGCAGAAAGTCTTTGCATACCAACTCTTTACTTGCGAATCTCTGCCACGCCCCTCATGCATCCCAATCCACGTGGGATCGAATATCCTCCTCGTAATTGTCCAAAGTCGCAATCGTTCATTACCCAATCTTGTTTTGTTTTGTTTGTTATATATATATATATATATATATATATATATATATATATATATATATATATATATATATATATATATTTCACCTTCAACATTCCGGTCTACTCTTTCATACATGCTTTAAATTTGAAACTACGACTCACTCACTGTCGAGAGCCTCTCAGGTCCCCACTTTAGAGAGGGGTTGGTTTAGACATGTCAACCACAGCCATCTGAAATCCAAGTGCGGTAGCCACTTGTCGTTTATAAACACTACGTATATATAAGTACCTTGGCATATGAACTTTCGCGTTCAAGATTACTATGGTGTGCTTAATGTTATTTGTAGGCACCTCGACGAAGAGCTTTGGAAGTTGCTCGAGTCGAAAGGAGACCCTGTTGGACCTCGAATACCTTGTATGCATGAGAGCATTGTCTCCAGGTAGAGAACAAGATTGGTTGCCAAAAACATTGATTATATTGAAAGAGCCCAAAACGGTAGGAAACCATTATAAAATAGACCGCAGCTTGTACCCGAAAATGGGGGGTTGGAGGCAGGGCCATTGGATCGCTTGGAAGGCACTAGGTGGCATGGAAATCGAATGTTTTATAAGGTACATCTCATAGTTGTACATAATTCAGCACCTCAAGGTAAGCTTTCCAAAGCAGTCCAACTCCCATTTCTCTTGCAACGGCCATAAGATTTATGACTTCTTTCTTAGTTGCCAATCCAACTAGAGTGAACTTAGTAGGTGAGTCTGTTGTGTTGTTGTATTCGATTTCAAAACTTCCAAATGACCTACCCAATCCTTTTGACCCACCTATACATAAGCCTTGACATAGACTTCTACGCCTCGATTTAGGCATTCTATTTTCCCATTTGTTTGTGGGTGATAGGTTGATGAGAAGCAAAGGCATGTGCCCAAAATTTGGAACAACTCGTACCACATTGTCCTAAGAAAAGGACCGTCTCTATCGAATGCAATATTCAATGGAAGACCATGGTACTTGAATACATGTTTGAAGCAAAGTTTTGCGACTTGAAATGAAGTGAGGGGTAGCTTGGTTGGAATGAAGTGAGTCTGCGTAGAGAAGAAATCAACCACCATGAAGATAATGTTGAATCCCCAAGATTATGGAAGATTCACTACGAAATCTGTATTGGTTTCCTCCCACCGGCATGGCGACAAGGTCATATTCACTAGTAAACCACATGGATTGATATGCCTTACTTTCACTAGTTGGCAAGAAGGGCATGCTTTTGAATATTCCACTACATCTTCATGTATACAAATCTAAACAAAATCTTATGCCGATTGGTCATAGTACTTCTTTTTCCCTTTGATTCTGCCATCTTACAATCATGTGATTCGAAAAGTAATTCTTAGCGGATGTCTTCATTGTTAGGAATGAAGATGTGGCCTCTTGAATACATAACCATCTTTAAGTTCATGTAGTCCTACATCACTTTAACCCTTACGCCAGGCAGTCACCACCATCTGAGCTACTCCTAGGTCTTTTTTAGTAGCTTCTGTAACCTCGTCCAAGAAGTCTGATTCCACCATATGACTAACTGCATCTCGCATGGCATTTGCATTTACCGACTTATGAATGATCTCTATGTCATAATCTGAAACAGTGTGTCTTGCCACCTTGCTTGCTTTGTCGATAACACACTTGACGCTTTGCTTGCTTTGTCGATAACTAGGGTTGCATTTTGGAAATATCACAAAGTCGTATGGTTTCTATACACTTTGTTTATATAAGACATAGTGATGCCACTGTATAAGACTATACCATCGCGAACATCTCTTGTTTGTGTGTTTCCCATTTCCTTTGGGTTTCAATAAATTTCTTAGAGAGATGGACTAGTAGTCGACCGTCTTGCATCCAAACTCCTCTCATGGCTAGGCGAGAAGAATCCGTATGTGCTTCGAAGGATTTGGTAAATTTGAGCAACTGCAAAATAGGAGCATGATTCATGAGTTGTTTCATAATATAAAGAGCAGCATCTCCCCCGACCTTCCATGAAAAACTCTGATTGTTTTTAGTTGGACCCATCAAAGGTGCCATAATGCATGAGAAGTCATAGACAACCTTTTGACAACACTAGAGAAAGCCCATGAATTGCATACTTGGGTGGTCGTGCGAGGGGTTGGTCACTATTGAACTCCCTCTATTTTCTTTGGGTTGATCTTGAGTCCCTCATGAGACACCACAAATCCCAAAAACTCTATTTCTTGAACCGCAAAGATACACTTCTCTTGTTCGGATCTGTGTTCCTCTTGAGTGCATATGAACACTAGTAAGTCATCCATGTAGTTGATAAGGGACTCTTCCATCATGTCATAAAAATCAGCATCCATCACCCTGGAGAAAGTGGTTACCCCATTATTAGGCCCAAAAGACAAGACTAGCCATTTAAACTATCAAAAGTGAGTTTGAAAAGAAATTTTGTATACATCCTCTAGAGTAATACAAATTTGATGATATCTTGCAAATCTATGTTTTTTAAGTACTTGACCCTGCGAGTCAGTCTAGTAGGTCATCTATCTAAGGCAGAGGGTACTTGTTATAAATGGCCTATTTATTCAAAGCATGGTATTTCACACGTAATCTTGATGTTCCGTTCTTCTTGGTAACGAATAGTATGAGAATTCTTGTAAATCTCATTTGAGTTCTAATTAGGTCACATCCATGCAGTAGGGAGCATTTTTAGGTGGAGCCTGACTCGATACCAATTCAATCTTGTGGTCTATTTCACGTGAAGGAGACAAGTTATTTGATAGCTTGCTTGGTAGAACATTTTTGAATTCCTCTAGTATGAATAAGATACTTTTATCATCCTTCCTTCCCAAATTTTCCAATCCGCTTTCCTCCGCATCACATTCAAAAGGGCTATTAAGTAGTCCAGTGCTTCACTAAGACAGCGTGCTACCAAAAATCGTTGATTGCCCTTAAGAAATATTTGGAATGAGTCCTGAACCATGTTACTCTTGAGACATGCAAAGAAAGGTTTTTTATTTAAAAAGATTCGTTTTGTACCGTAATGAGACGCCAAGCATCTTGGGGGCCCTCACATTGGTCTAGAAGCTTTTGTGAAGACTTCTACATAGAATAATTGTCTTATTATTCTCTATTAAGTGGTGTGAGATTCATGAATTTAAGCTCCCATCAGAGCAAGACCCAACTCAAACCCCGCGATCACACCGAGGGGATGAAAGGTAAACTAAATATTTTGCCTAATGCCCACTACCCGTTTCTAGTCTAGGCTAAGATGCCAATGTCTTTTAAGCTTATTGCACACGATCTACCAAGAGGAAATGGTTGTTGAGTTCAGGGTTGATTCATTGAGGGATCTCGCAAATGAGATTACTTGCATTTTCTTGAAGAGAATTTGTGCCCAAGACTCTTCTTAATTAACCCAAGCCTTCACCATCCACTTAGGTATTATTTTGTTGGCCATAGGAACCACTTATATAATCCCTAAACGACCCTTTTTCTCAAAGAGACAACCACATCCCATTTGATCTTGTGGGTATCTCTACAGTTTTGATCCCGACTCCACACAAAGTTGTTGCACTTGATTTTTAGCTTATGAAGCTCCTTGTCAACATGCATCCAACCTGATAGGAAATATATGGTGGATGGCATAATGCCGCATTAAGATGCTACATAAATTTATAATATTTAAATTTGGATTCGATTTTGTTAAAAAATAGCCCCACCATTTTAACACGGGGATTTGAGACCTAGTTAGATATCAAGAAGCTTGAAGAGGATTAATAGAGGAGATGTTCCTCATTATGTTTCAACATAGATTTCACATAGCTGATGTTAGATGTCAAACTATACAATAATTTGTTACAAAGGACAAACTTTTTCCTTTCCATCATAAGTGCCCAAAGACCTTGAAACTTTAATTCCCACCTAGGTTGCCTTATTCATTAGTCGATAATTCGATTATTCATGAATTATTGCAGAATTTTGTAGTGCACCCTTATTATTACCAAATTATTTGATGCCATGCAAACTTATTCTGATAATGGTGAAATTTTTTTGAGGAGAAGTTCGGGCCTTTTTCAATCAAAAGTCTTTTTGATTGAAAATATTTCGCTCAAAAAGCTTTTTGGTTGAAAATCTTGTAGTTGAAGATTTCTCCATAAAATAATGCCCCACCGTGTACTTTTACTAGAGTTACATTGTTTTTTGCAAACTTACAACATGGGGATTTGAGACCCAGTTAGATATCAAGAAGCTTGAAGAGGATTAATAGAGGAGATGTTCCTCATTATGTTTCAACATAGATTTCACATAGCTGATGTTAGATGTCAAACTATACAATAATTTGTTACAAAGGACAAACTTTTTCCTTTCCATCATAAGTGCCCAAAGACCTTGAAACTTTAATTCCCACCTAGGTTGCCTTATTCATTAGTCGATAATTCGATTATTCATGAATTATTGCAGAATTTTGTAGTGCACCCTTATTATTACCAAATTATTTGATGCCATGCAAACTTATTCTGATAATGGTGAAATTTTTTTGAGGAGAAGTTCGGGCCTTTTTCAATCAAAAGTCTTTTTGATTGAAAATATTTCGCTCAAAAAGCTTTTTGGTTGAAAATCTTGTAGTTGAAGATTTCTCCATAAAATAATGCCCCACCGTGTACTTTTACTAGAGTTACATTGTTTTTTGCAAACTTACAACATGGGGATTTGAGACCCAGTTAGATATCAAGAAGCTTGAAGAGGATTAATAGAGGAGATGTTCCTCATTATGTTTCAACATAGATTTCACATAGCTGATGTTAGATGTCAAACTATACAATAATTTGTTACAAAGGACAAACTTTTTCCTTTCCATCATAAGTGCCCAAAGACCTTGAAACTTTAATTCCCACCTAGGTTGCCTTATTCATTAGTCGATAATTCGATTATTCATGAATTATTGCAGAATTTTGTAGCGCACCCTTATTATTACCAAATTATTTGATGCCATGCAAACTTATTCTGATAATGGTGAAATTTTTTTGAGGAGAAGTTCGGGCCTTTTTCAATCAAAAGTCTTTTTGATTGAAAATATTTCGCTCAAAAAGCTTTTTGGTTGAAAATCTTGTAGTTGAAGATTTCTCCATAAAATAATGCCCCACCGTGTACTTTTACTAGAGTTACATTGTTTTTTGCAAACTTACAACATGGGGATTTGAGACCCAGTTAGATATCAAGAAGCTTGAAGAGTATTAATAGAGGAGATGTTCCTCATTATGTTTCAACATAGATTTCACATAGCTGATGTTAGATGTCAAACTATACAATAATTTGTTACAAAGGACAAACTTTTTCCTTTCCATCATAAGTGCCCAAAGACCTTGAAACTTTAATTCCCACCTAGGTTGCCTTATTCATTAGTCGATAATTCGATTATTCATGAATTATTGCAGAATTTTGTAGTGCACCCTTATTATTACCAAATTATTTGATGCCATGCAAACTTATTCTGATAATGGTGAAATTTTTTTGAGGAGAAGTTCGGGCCTTTTTCAATCAAAAGTCTTTTTGATTGAAAATATTTCGCTCAAAAAGCTTTTTGGTTGAAAATCTTGTAGTTGAAGATTTCTCCATAAAATAATGCCCCACCGTGTACTTTTACTAGAGTTACATTGTTTTTTGCAAACTTACAACATGGGGATTTGAGACCCAATTAGATATCAAGAAGCTTGAAGAGGATTAATAGAGGAGATGTTCCTCATTATGTTTCAACATAGATTTCACATAGCTGATGTTAGATGTCAAACTATACAATAATTTGTTACAAAGGACAAACTTTTTCCTTTCCATCATAAGTGCCCAAAGACCTTGAAACTTTAATTCCCACCTAGGTTGCCTTATTCATTAGTCGATAATTCGATTATTCATGAATTATTGCAGAATTTTGTAGTGCACCCTTATTATTACCAAATTATTTGATGCCATGCAAACTTATTCTGATAATGGTGAAATTTTTTTGAGGAGAAGTTCGGGCCTTTTTCAATCAAAAGTCTTTTTGATTGAAAATATTTCGCTCAAAAAGCTTTTTGGTTGAAAATCTTGTAGTTGAAGATTTCTCCATAAAATAATGCCCCACCGTGTACTTTTACTAGAGTTACATTGTTTTTTGCAAACTTACAACATGGGGATTTGAGACCCAGTTAGATATCAAGAAGCTTGAAGAGTATTAATAGAGGAGATGTTCCTCATTATGTTTCAACATAGATTTCACATAGCTGATGTTAGATGTCAAACTATACAATAATTTGTTACAAAGGACAAACTTTTTCCTTTCCATCATAATTGCCCAAAGACCTTGAAACTTTAATTCCCACCTAGGTTGCCTTATTCATTAGTCGATAATTCGATTATTCATGAATTATTGCAGAATTTTGTAGTGCACCCTTATTATTACCAAATTATTTGATGCCATGCAAACTTATTCTGATAATGGTGAAATTTTTTTGAGGAGAAGTTCGGGCCTTTTTCAATCAAAAGTCTTTTTGATTGAAAATATTTCGCTCAAAAAGCTTTTTGGTTGAAAATCTTGTAGTTGAAGATTTCTCCATAAAATAATGCCCCACCGTGTACTTTTACTAGAGTTACATTGTTTTTTGCAAACTTACAACATGGGGATTTGAGACCCAATTAGATATCAAGAAGCTTGAAGAGGATTAATAGAGAAGATGTTCCTCATTATGTTTCAACATAGATTTCACATAGCTGATGTTAGATGTCAAACTATACAATAATTTGTTACAAAGGACAAACTTTTTCCTTTCCATCATAAGTGCCCAAAGACCTTGAAACTTTAATTCCCACCTAGGTTGCCTTATTCATTAGTCGATAATTCGATTATTCATGAATTATTGCAGAATTTTGTAGTGCACCCTTATTATTACCAAATTATTTGATGCCATGCAAACTTATTCTGATAATGGTGAAATTTTTTTGAGGAGAAGTTTGGGCCTTTTTCAATCAAAAGTCTTTTTGATTGAAAATATTTCGCTCAAAAAGCTTTTTGGTTGAAAATCTTGTAGTTGAAGATTTCTCCATAAAATAATGCCCCACCGTGTACTTTTACTAGAGTTACATTGTTTTTTGCAAACTTACAACATCATATGGAAAACAAGGTATAAAATCTTTTATTTATTTTTTAATATTTTAGGAATATAAAAGTTAAGAAAATTATAGATTTGATAGTTAGATAACGAAAAACATATAGGACAAATATAAATAATAATCAATATTTATAATTGTTAGATTTATTTAGATTTAATAACTCTGTTTAAAATATAATATTATCTAAACTATAACAATGAAATTTCATTAATAATAATTAAAATGTTTAAAAATTTCTATAGTTTAGATACTATTGTGATTGTTTGAATCATAAATGTATTCGTACTCCAAAATAGTTTTTGAGATGGTTTAGTGTTAGCTATATGGGAGTGGATTTTCAAGTGTATGAATGTGTGTATGTATGTGTATGTGTATGTGTATGTGTATGTGTATGTGTATGTGTATGTGTATGTGTATGTGTATGTGTATGTGTATGTATGTGTTTAGGATTAGAATCTATTGTGATTGTTGGGTCAACATTGATTCTTACTTAATCATAGTATGTATATGTGTGTGTACATGTATGATTGTGAATTAATATCTGTTGTGATTGTATGGCTCAACATTGATCTTAATTCACAACAGTATGTGTATTTGTATGTGTGTATGTGTGTATGGTTGTGAGTTAAAATATATTGTGAGTGTGTGACTCAATAGTGATTCTTACCTCAAAACGATATGTGGATTATGATTGTCAGTTAAAGTCTGTTGTGTTTTTCTAGCTCAGCATTGACTCTTACTTCACAATACTATGTGTATGTGTATGTGCATGTGTATGTGTATGTGCATGTGTATGTGTATGTGCATGTATGATTGTGAGTTAAAATATATTGTGATTATCTCACTCATCATTGATCGTTACATCACATCGTTACATCACAATATTATGTGTATTTGTATGTGTGTATGTTGTGAGTAAAAATCTATTGTGATTGCTTGACTCAACATTGATTCTTACTTGACAATAATATGTGTGTGTATGATTGTGAGTTAAAATCTATTGTGATTTTTTAAGGTAACATGGATTCTTACATTAGAATAGTATATGTATGTGTATGTGCATATTTATGTGTGTATGATTTTGCATTCAAAAGTATTTTGATTGTTTGACTCAAAATTGCTTTTAGAGCTATTGTCAAGATCCAACCCAACCTTCTCTTTGAACATGGATGCCAAAATATTCCCCTGGCCAAATTTTCCGGCTTCTAGGGATTCCCTTGGGCTTTGGCATCTCATTGGAGGAGTGGTGGAATTGGGTTATGGATAGACTCAAAAGCAAACTAAACTTTTGGAGAGGTATGAAAATCAATCTCACAGGTCGCGCAATGGTTATTAACACGTTCCTCATTTCCTCAGTCATTTACTTCCTCTCTTGTTGGAGATTGAAAGAGCAAGAGCTATCCAAACTCGAAAGTAGTTGCAGAAACTTCCTATGGTCGGGAGACCACAACACGAGGGGGTGCTAAAAATCAAATGGTCCATCTACACTAGCCAAAGGGATAGTAGGGGGCTTGGTATTCTGGATATTGGGTGCATGGCTAGCAAACTTGTGGCAAAATGGATGATTAAGGCGTGGTGCAATGGGGAGGCTTCATGGGCGAGGCTCATCTTCAGAAACAAGAATGCATTGACTTTTGTGGGACTCTTGAATTGGAAGAATCTTGAAATTATGACCCTTTTGTTTTCCCCAATCCTAGTATTCCCAAAAAGCTTGAATCTAGTGTGCTCCCTATGGAAGAGTTGGAATAAAGTCAAAAGCTTCATAAGAATCAGTGAAGATTGAAAGTGGGCGGCCCGTATCAGATAGAATGACTCTATCTGGTTTTGGATCAATGGCATTTGGAACATGGAATCTTGGAATATTCAAAGCACCAAGAGTTTATGGAACAAGGGCTTCAAAAACTGGAAACATCTCTCGAAACAAGACACCAACCAATGGATCAACTTCGAGGACATTGACCCTGGTGTCAGCATAACCTATAAGAATGGAATATTTTATAAAGCAGACATCTTGCCTAGGACCACTCTAAAGTCCATCTTCTCATGGGGCACTACTCGTGGTGCCCAATTGGTCTCAGATGGCACAATGACAATTGCCTAACAAAAATCTCGAATATCAAAGAATACATTGATTATCAGGTCAACCTGAACAAGAAGTGGTTTGTGTCGTGGATGTGGCTATCGTGGGATATGAAGTTCATGGCTATCTGGCACCCTCTCATAGAAATCAAAAAGTCTATCCTCTTATGGCAAATTCTTCACCGAGGAATTCGGACCATTTAAGAGCTAGCAAAATTTGTGGGGCAGCTCCTTGGTGCAAGCATTGTCGCCGGTCCACTGAAGATGTTGTTCACATCTTCTTTACTTGTCCCAACTCCCATAGGCTCTTGCAGATTGTCCAAAAGAAACTTAGTCTTTAGCATCATATCAATTGGAAACAAGCTCTGCTGGGAGAAGCGATCGGCTGCTCGACGACTCTTTGGAATGCCATCAATAGTCATGTCCTTTGGAAGATCTCGCGAGAAAGATGTGCTTATAACTTTGGAAACTCCCACAAAGACTGGTTGACTGACAAATCAATGTTCTTCCTCAAGAAAAGAATCACCAACTGTAAGAAATCCCCCCCCCCCCCTTTCATGCAATAACAACATTTTACACTTTTTTTTTTCCTAATGAAGCGACTTTAAGCTATATAACAAAAGGATATACAAGAGAGAGAGATTCAACAGATATCGATGAGCGTGTCGCTCTCGCCATGTAGCTGAGGACTGCGAGTTTTCTATAAATCATTCGCCGGTCATGTTGCTGAGGACTGTCGCAGTTCTTTTTATTTCTTTTGCGTTTGAACACCAGATCGGCACCCGCGTTTTGACTGGTCTCTAGGAGTTCTTCCACTTAATACCGTATTGGCAACCGCTTTCATATCTCTCTCTCTCTCTCTCTCTCTATATATATATATATATATATATATATATATATATATATATATATATATATATAAGTTTGGGCTATCTACAGAGTTCGTTTCTCTTGCATATACTTGGCTGCTTATCTTTGCGTTTGAACACTGATGTCTTGGAGTTCTTCCACTTGGCACCATATCGGCAACCGTGTGTATACATTTAGTTTTCTTTTTTCTTAACTGATTTATCTATATGTTTATCTGCGTATTATTCATTGTATCTATGTGTGTCTGTGAAAATTATTCAGCTATTTACTTGTATATGCTTAAATATAATAGTACAAATGGAATCCGATTGGTATTTAGGATCATCTTCTACATTCAATAAAATTGAGGATGGATGCAATTATATTATAATATGTAATACTTCAAGAATCTTAACTGATAAGGAGCTCTCACATAAAATTTAAATCGAAAACGCATTATATTTGTATTTTACGAGTAAAAATCAAAATATAATGATTCCATGAAATATTGAACCTCATAACATCAAGATCTGTCCGAGGGGTCCAAAAAATCAACAAGAAAATGTGTAAACTCATACTGCATGCCCTACTCCTCACTTGGAAAATGTTTTCACACATCTTTTCAATACGCTCTCAATGGCTCCTCTTCTTATTTCTTAACTCAAGTACAAGTTTAGGTTTTATTCTCCTTTTTCAAAGTTCGTACAAGCGTCATCTCTCTTTTGGTATTTTGCAGCTTAGCTACAAGTTCATAATTCGTCTTCCATAATTCCAGCTAACAATGCCATAATTGCGTGCAATATGCAAGCATACCATCGTATCCATGAACAATTTATCACAACAATGATGTTACATTTTGAAATGATGGTGAACAATTTGTAAGATGCTCACTAAGATAAACTCTACCAATGCTCCGTAGGTCTCATGCCTTGAATCCTTCTAGTTCTACTCAACTTAACTCAACTTCGGTATTGTTGATGCCTTGTCTTCGTAGGCATGCATAATCTTTATCCAAATCAAGATGTATATTGAACATATTAGTTTGAGTCATTTCTTCATGTGAACATTTTTCTCACAAGAAAAAATATTGAAGATGATGCTAACATTTGAGAAAATCCGATACTAAGCTTAATTTCATGGATAGAGAAGATATGAGAAAGAGAGTGAACAGTGATGAGAGGAGGTATCTTGGGGAAAAGTGAGAGGCCAAAAAGTAGATCTTGCCATAAAATCTTAGTAATCACATTTTGAGTGATGAGAGGAGGTATCTTGGGGAAAAGTGAGAGGCCAAAAAGTAGATCTTGCCATAAAATCTTAGTAATCACATTTTGAGAGTTTCTCAGAATGTTTCGGAAATTTTAATAAAAATGAATATTTATGAACTTCTAGCATTAAATGAGTTGAAAAGGAATAAAAATATATTTTAGAAAGAGAATGCACATTCTTTGACCACATTTGCCACAATATCTGAAAAGTTTACTTAAACTCTTTTTTAAAGTACAAAACATTAAATGGGAGAGGGAAGGATCTAAATGAGTGAGGATGATACCGCTTCACTTTTCTAATTTAAAATTCACATCAGTCCAAAGTGAAAGCATGATTAGAGTTAATCCCTTCCCACTAATATGGCAAAATAAGTGGCCTTTGAACACCCCAAACTTTTCCTTATGTGGGATCGTGACTTAACCTATTAATATTAAACAGAAAATATGTTTGAATAAAGATAAACTAAATCCTAAAGTTTAATATCATTACTAGAAACTTACAATAAAGCAAAACAAGTTTATCAAATATTGGTTTCTCTCGATTTTTGTGTGAATAAATAAGTTTTTTGGTACTTTATTAAAGGGTTTAGGTTTCACTGCAGATGAGGTACCTTTGACGAGCTTGATAGCAAACGATTTTTACCTCTCCACATGTCTACTCATGCTAAGGGCTAAATATTGATATTCGCTATAGAATGATACATGTAAACCTTCAAATCCCTTATTGCAAAAGTATCATTTTGATGCTAATAAATAATAGAGGTTCTTGGTTTTTTGAGAAGGGTAGTCTCAAAATACCTAAAGCGGGTATTTGTAAGAGTTGGATTATTGGCATTAACCTTATTATATGTAAATAATGTAGGGATTATCTTAATGATTTATCCAATATAGAAGTATTTCTATTCCGGAAGATATCGTAATTGGAAATAATTTCAAAATGAATAGAGTGGTTAAGAATGTTGGATTGGTAGAAAGGTGGGAATTATAGATGCGATGGTAAGTATATGACCTACAATATAATTTACTGTTGAATTTTATTCTTGAAGGAGATACTTGGATTAAATGTTTTGAATATTATATTATGTTAATTAGTAGAGTGGGATTTATAATCTTTGAGAAATTTAGTTGCTCAGTTCCATTATCTATGATCACTTTAAGAGATTTTCCTTATCTATAATAGCTCCTAAATTTTGGAAAAATAGAAGTTTGCAATGATTTTGTTAACATAACATCTTACATGGACAAAAGGGTTAACTTCATAATAAGTTACTGTTTCAAAAGGCTTTTGAAAAAGAAGAATTATATTTAGATTGGACAAAGCTGGATATGATGACTCTAGTCTCAAGTTGGTTGTTTTTAAATAGATGATTATTCCAATGATAGATGTTTATAAGAAAAACACTAGGATTTATGGATCTAGTTTTACTCATGAAGTTGGAGGGTAAATTAGTTTCTTGGTTGCATGCTTTTGGACTGCATTAAAACGTTTCCTTAGAAAATGTTTCTATGTTACTTAGTTTCTCTATTTATAGTAGGTGCTATAGTTTTATACAAGTAAAGGCTTGCACTGATATGTTTGACTTCACCTGTCTACAAAAATAAGGAGTTAACATGATATAATCCATGACTTTGTGTTGTTCATATAAAGATGAATGCATTTAGATTATACATATTCATCTAATCATATATGAAGAATCATGCATCTAGTGTGAGGATCAAGAAATGACAAGGAGGAGATGGTTGAACCACAACCTAAGAGGGAGGACTAGGAAGTAATCCTTAAGCATGGCTTTTGGTCCAAGTGGTTAGCCCATTAAACTCCTACCTGGTAGGTCATGAGTTTATTCACCTTCGATACAAAAACTGGTATTAGATCCTAGGAAATAGGTTTGGATGAGGTGGATGGATTCCACAAGATTTGTGGGCACACAATGGCCTCTCAAAAAGGAATTTGGGCACTCTCGTACCTAAAAAAGTAAGAAAATAGAGCATGTCACTTTTAGAAATTAGCTCAACAAAGATCAGATTTTATCTCCCAATCCAAAGGCTGGATTTTAGACATCCAATGTACTATTGGAAAGCTCTCATAACAAGCTTTCTTATAGAAGAACTAGATTGAGATTCCAGGATCATGGGGAAAACTAGTGTCAAGTACTGAGATTGAGTACAAGGGTTCAAGACCAAGATTGCAAAAATGAAGGTTCAAGACACCAAGGTTGAGAACAAGATAGTTCAAGACACCAAGTTTGAGAAGAAGATAATTCAAGACACCAAGATTGAGAACAAGATGGTTCAAGAGACCTTTCAAGGGTGAGGACATCAATTGAAGGGGAGATTAGGGGCTGATCATTGAGGAAAATGATGTCTAAAAGGGGAAGAGAATGCTATACTCAAGAAGAAAGGAGATGGTTGAACCATACCATAAGAGGTAGCATTAGTAATTATTCCTAAACCATGTTTTTGGGCAATTGATTAGCCCATTAAATTCCAGTCCGTCATGAGTTCAATTCCATTTGGATACAAAATTTAGCTAGTGATCCCTATACATCTCTCTATTTGAATTATTTCCAACCAGATTATATACATCCCTTAATTGTTCAATTAATACGAACACTTATCGTAGGACAAGGTTGTGATTTGAAGTCTATGAACCATTATTTGGACTAGAATATGTCATGCGAAAAGTTCAGCTTTTATGATAATAATTATGTATTTCTATTGTTTCTTAAATCCTTGAAGGAAAGGTTTTTCTTGTTACACTCAGCGCAATATTCGAGATATATGTGTTAGTGAATTGAACCTACCCAATTCTCTCTTGTATTAACTAACAAGCCACAAATAGTGGATGAAGAGTTTAAGTGATATGATTCCATATGAAGATTAGTTTACTTGTTTTTTAATTGAGTTAGCAGTTTAAGGTTCACTAGAAAGATAATGATAATGAAGGTTTTGGAAAACTTACTCCACGGTTAATGGAAGCAAGTATTTTTTTTTAATGTAAAGGAAGTTCGGCAATAGCCTACTCTCCCAGACTTGAATTAAATTAAGAAACAAGGGTACAATAGAAGGGGACTAGTGCCCTCGGGACCCCCCAAATCCCACAAAGCAGGGGAAGCTTGATTGAATCCTAGGTTGCATTACAGAGAAGGTTAATCACCCTCTCATCGCCCTCATGCGGGGCCCACTTGGATTTGAGCTTGTTGTTGATCAAAAGTAGGACTTGATGGTGCCTGAAGGGGGGGGACTTCTTACTGTTAACGATCCTTTTGCCCAGGAGGAATAGTGATTTCTCGATCGACCACACCCTTGGGGGGTTGCCGAAGTTGAGGGCACACCTCTCCCGCCAAATTTTCCACAGGACTTCCCCTCTGATGGCGTTCCAGAGAGTCGCAGAGCAGCCTATTGCTTCTCCCAAAAGAACTTGTTTCCAACTAAACTGTTTTTGAAGTCTGATTTTCATTCCAACCGTCTGCCAGATTCTGTAGGATTTGGGGCAAGTAAGGAAGATGTGTGGGACATCTTCGATAGCGCGGTGGCAGCGTTTGCACCAAGGGGGGATCCCACAAAGCTTGCTAGCCTTATGGTTAGTCCAAATTCCTCGATGAAGAATTTGCCATAAGAGGACAGACTTCTTAATCTCAATAAGGGGGTGCCAGATACCCATGAATTTCATGTCCCACCGAAGCCGCGTCCAGGACAGGCACCACTTCTTGTTGAGGCTGATCTGGAGGTCAGCCGTTTCTTTGATGTTCGGGATTTTGAGTAGGCTATTTCCATTGTGCCATTTGAGACCAAGCGCGTTTGGTGTGTCGTGTCCTATGAGAAGGCGAGTCTTGTGACGATCCCAAGCGAGGCATCTGCTTTGCAAAGTGTTCCATTCTTCGTAGGAGATGTTTATGCGAGGGTCAATATCCTCGAAGTTGACCCAGTTGTTGGTGTCATGTTTCCAGAGGTGTTTCCATTTTTTGAATCCTTTGTTCCATAGCTTCTTGGCATTTTGAATGTTCCACGACTCCACACTCCGGATGCCATGTATCGGAAACCATATAGAGTCGTTTTGTCTGATTCCGGCCGCCCACTTTCAATCCTCACTAATTCTTGTGTAGCTTTTGACTTTATTCCAGCCCTTCCAAAGGGAACACACGAGATTGGAGCCTTTCGGGAAGACGGGGATCGGGGAGAAAAGCAGGGTCATGATGTCAAGATTCTTCCAGTTCGGGAACCCTGTGAGGGCCAACTCCTTCTTGTTTCTGAAGATCAGCTTGGCCCACGAGGCCTCCCTATTGCACCAAGCCTTAATCATCCATTTGGCTGCCATTTTGTTGGCCATACACCCAATGTCCAGGATACCAAGCCCTCCGCTATCTCTAGGGCTAGTGCAGATGGCCCATTTGATTTTAGGCACCCCCCTTCTGTTATGATCGCCCGTCCAAAGAAAATTTCTACAAATACTATTCAGTTTGGACAGGCCTTGCTCGTTCGGTCTCCAACAGGCAAGGAAATAGATGGTAGAAGAGAGGAGGAACGTGTTGATAACCATCGCACGCCCAGCGAGACTGATTTGCATACCTCTCCAATAGTTAAGTTTGTTTTCGAGTTTAGCCAATACCCAGTTCCATCGCTGCTCCATAGAGACGCCAAACCCCAAGGGGATTCCAAGAAGTCGAAAGATTTGGCCCTGCGGTATGATTTGACAGCCTTGATCAACGAGGAGGCCAGGATGCTGTCCCACAATAGCCCTAAAGGCGATCTTGGAGTGGTTGATTTTGGATCCAGAGGCATCACAAAAGGTAGCGAGACACCTCCAGAAAGTCTCCAAGCTGGTATTATCATTGTGGACGAACGCGTTCATATCATCAGCAAAGAGTCTCATGATGATTTGACTGTGGTCGTGAGGCAGCCGGAGGCCTTTGATATTGCCAGCCTCCACATGATGAGCCACAAGTCTGCTCAGCCCCTCAGTGGCGATGGCAAAAAGAAGGGGGGCCAGAGGGCACCCTTGTCTGATCGATCTTCTAAGATGGATCGCCTTCGAAAGTTTGCCGTTAACATTAATTTGGGTCGTTGCGTTTTCGAGAAGGGTCGCGATCATCTTGTTGAATTTTTGACTAAGTCCGAGATCTTGGAGTGACTGCAGAATGTAGTCCCATTCTAGCCTGTCGTAGGCTTTGTCAAAGTCGATCTTGAGGAAGACCACATCTTGATTGGACTCATTTGCGAATTGAATCCCTTCCCAAATATCCATAATGGTTTCCAGGATAGACCTGCCTTTGATGAAACCTTTTTGGTCCTCACTAAGCCAAGGTCTCAGGTGGCACAAGAGTCTGTTGGCAATGACTTTGGCGATGATCTTGTATCCTGTTTGGAGCATCGTAATAGGCCGCCAATTCTCGATTCTGTTCTTTTCCCCCTTCTTGTGTATCAACTTGATAATTCCATTATTTAGACAAGAAGGAAGGGCACCAAACTTTAGCGCTTCTTGCCAAACCATCCGAAGAGGGGTGGCAACCACCAGCTTGAAGGATTTAAAGAACTCGTTAGTGAGTCCGTCGGGTCCCGGGCTTTTACCGAGGGGGAGGGCATCAATGACCTCAATGATTTCTGATTCCGAGATCGGGGCATGAAGCAGGGAGTGGAGGTTGGGTGGTATCCTCCGGGGGGAAACCCTAGAAATGGCAGCCATACAGTCCCTTCTGTGGTGGGAAAGGGGGTTCGAGGTTCCCAGGAGCCTCGTGAAGTGCCCCTCGATGATGCCAAAATTATCTTCTTCCGAATTGCATACATTGCCATGTGGGTCTAGCAGTAGGGGGATCGACTCTCTGTTGTGTTTCCTTTTAAGGATACGACACATCTCTTTGGTGGGTTTGTCGGCTTTGCCAGCCCACCACTCCTTGAAGAAGATTTGCAAGTTTTTCCTTTGTATTTCTTCCTCGTATCTCAACACTGCTCTGATTTTTCTGAGGCCTTTCTGGGCTTGTTGTTTTCCTTTGTTCACCTCCTCCTCGAGCCGCCAGAGTCTGCGGTAAAGGGCTTCCCTACGAGCCCGCCGCGCAGTCTCGAGCATCTTCTTAGTTCTGATCATGATCTTGCGAGACTTGTCGACCGCACTTCTCCAGCACTTGGCAGGGGCCAAGCCAGAGGCGAACGCCACTTTCCACGCATCGGCAATCTCTTGGTGGACAGAAGGGAGAGAGAAGGTGGTTGCGTTGGCATGGAACCACGGAGCCTTGCGGCTTTTGTTGGAAGGTTGAAAAGTGATAACGATCGGGTAGTGATCAGAGATAGTGAGGTCAGTGCGTTGCGTGATGGTAGGGTGGCCCCACTGTTGAGTAAGCCTCTGAGAGATGTAGCATCTATCGAGTCTAGCTTTCCTCAGGTCCTCGCCCGCTTGGAGATTCGACCAAGAAAAGCCGCTTGAGTCTTTGAACTCAGTCAAATCCAAGTGGAGTTTGGTCATGTCCCACGTTGCTTTCTCCCGACTGTCAATGACCCTGCCTTTGCCCATCCATCTGTCCATAGGGTCTTCCACCATGTTGAAGTCTCCACAGATAAGCACGTTGTGGGGAAGCGAGTCTAAGGAAGCCCAAGTGTTCAGTCTCTCCAAATCCCCGTTAGGGGCGTACAGAGAGACCATAGTAACACAAAGAGGAGCACCAAAAGAGACAGCAATCCAACGGTGACTTACATCTTCAATGGAGCTCTCAAGCTTTTCAAACCAGAGTTGTTTAACACCGATAACCGTTCCTCCCGACCCCCGCTGGTGCTTCGTGGGGATCCACATATGGGCCGAGGAGATCTGTCTGAGCCGCTTCTGGAGGTCTTCTCCGTGAATTTTAATCTCTTGAATACATATAAAGTCTGGGTTTAAGCTAATGTCGCGGAGCCATTGACCAATGATGGTCGCTCTTGAGGGGTCGGTTAGCCCTCGAGCATTTAGCGAGATGACAATCATTTTTGCATTGATCCCTCTTTGCGGGAGGGAGCTTTGTCCTTTCTTCTCTTGACTTCGTCTTTCTTTTTCGCTGGGATCTGAACCCGACTTAGAAGTCGGTTCTTGTGGGGGCTTTTCCAGGTTAACTCCATAGGCTGTTTTCCTTTGCGGGATGCCCCTTGCTGGGGAGACTTGGGCCCCGTGCTCGGCACCGTTTCCGGGATCGTCGATCCAATGATGGAACTTTCACTGTCCAAGTTTTCTTCGTTACTAGTGGTGAAACCATCTTCTTTGCTTGTAGCGTAACCCTCCTGGGGGGTTTCTTTGTCGTGGGTGTCTGTCTCAAGTATCTTCCCACCTGGGTATTCAAGCTCATTGATCTCCTTTTCTAGATTGCAATACAAATTGTTGTAGGGGGTAGGCGGCAGGTGGTTTCTCTCACCGTTGGCCCTAGGGCTTCTTTTCCTTCTTCTTCTAACTTCAATAAAGATCGCTCATAACTAAGGATATAAAAAATATGGGGGAAGACATTATGTAAGTTGTTTCCCCTTCCATAATGCAAAACATAAAGATGGAGAAGAATTTGAACATATATGATTAAAATTTTATACTTTAATTAACAACTTATGACTAGAGATTTTATACTCTAAGGTATCCACATAATCAAGAAAAATTGAAAGATGGGTATATATCTTATAAACACTAGCAATACCTTTAAGATCAATAACTAAGGAGATATGAGAGTAATTGATAGGTTTTATACTTAGCCACTGAATTGATATGTTGTATGATCTAGGAAAGTTTGTTATGATGACATCCGATAACACTACTATAAATTCAGATTTTTTGAGATTAAGCACATGATACTAATAATGTCGGACTTCTTTTTCCTAAATTCCCTTAAAGATAGTAAACTAGGATATATAATTGATAGCAAGGGATAAATGTGAGTATCTACCTTCCCAATGAAGCATACTAATTTGTTGGAGTTTAAGGTTTGTGGAAGCACGCGAACAACACAAGCAAGAAGAAGAAGAAGAAGCTTGGAGCACAACACACAATACTCAATCTATTACCGCTAGATTGTACAAAGATAAGTAACCCATTAGAGCAATAGGCATATATACAAGCCGAGGGAAACAAAACTCCTAAAGAGGGAAAAAAGTGCCCCGATGGTCCTAGTGTGTTCACACACATCACTACCTAAATATATCAATAAATCCCCCCCTAGGAGTGATGCAATGAAGAAGGAGCTAGCACTCATGTATAAGGAAGTTTCAAGCTATGTGGAATCAATCCACAAAAGGAAGTAAGCCCAAAGCTTTATGAAAAGCTTCAAACTTCTCTCTAGGTAGAGCCTTCATGAAAAGTTCTGCAATGCTCTCTTGTGTGGGCACATACGCCAAGCTAATCTCTCAAGTAGAGAACCTCTCCCTTACATAATGATAATGCACATCAATGTGTTTAGTGCAAGCATCGAACATAGGGTTCTTCGCAATCGCCAATGCGCTTTGACTATCAACGAAGATAGTGGTGGTAGAAGACTAACCAAGAAGTGTATGTTTTTCAGCCCCGTGGATTTGTGCAGAAAGGGCATGAAAACCAGATGCACAAGTTAAAGAAAGCACTATATGGTTTAAAGCAAGCACCATGTGCTTGTCATGAAAAGATACGTGCCTATCTGATTTCATATGGTTTTGAGAATAGTCCAACTGAAAGAACCTTATATGTTAAGCGTGCTAATGATGTGCTTCTGATCATGGTTGTTTATGTTGATGACATGCTGCTCACTGGTCCTAATGAAAAGCATATTGTTAATCTTAAGTCATTTGAATGCCTCTTTTGAGATGTTTGATTTGGGGCATTTGCATCATTATTTGGGCATTCAGTTTATGCAAGTTGATGGTGGAATGGCTTTGTGTCAAATGAAATATATTGACACATTATTACAACGTTTTGGCCTTGAAGAATATAAACCTATTGCCACTCCTATGGAGACAAGTTTACGATTGAGTCTTCATGATGTTAGAGATGCATTTGATGTTGTTCTCTATCAACATTCTGTTGGATGCTTGCTTTACTTATGCATTACTCAGCTAGATATTCAGTTTCTTGTTTCACAGATGAGCATATTTATACATTGCTCAGGTGTCAAGCATTGGCAGGTGGTTAAGTGCATCATTTGCTACTTGAGTGGTACTCGGCTACTTGGATTGTTTTATCCCAAGGGGGGATCACTACCGCTAGATTTAGATGGTTATTTCTAACTGTGACTAGGCTGGTTGCTATGACACTCGTGTGTCCACTAGTGGCTTTTGCTTTATGCTTGGTAGCTCATGTATATCTTGGTTGAGCAAGAAGCAACCTAGTGTGGCCACTTCTAGTTGTGAGGCTAAGTATAGGGCAGCTTCCACAGCAGTTGTTGAGTGTGTGTGGCTTAGATGCCTTATGGCTGATAATGTCCAACAGATGTACATTCCAACCATGATCATTTGCAAGTGCACAGATGCTACGAATAGTAGTCATTCCGCAAGTAGGAGCAAAGGTCTCATCTAAATCAATGCCTCTTTCCTGAGCATAACCCTTTGCAACAAGCCTAGCCTTATACCTGTCAATTGTTCCATCCGCTTACACTTAAGCTTGTATACCCACTTAGTGCCAATGGCCTTATTGCAAGGAGGCAAGTCACATAAAGACCAGGTACCATTTTTCATTATAGCATCATATTCAAGCTTGCATAGCAGCCATCCAATTTTGAGAATTTTGTGCTTCATCAAACAAAACCGGCTCATTCTCATCACAGAGACTAGATGCAGCCATAGCATAGCAATTTGATGCAAAAGAGGCACTCTAACAGCTAGAATGAGTATGATATGACAGAGATGCATCTAATTTACTATCACGCAAAGTCTACACCAGCCATTTTGGCATAGTTTTTGCCTCCTCAATATGAGATCTCTCATCAATAAGTGCATCATGTAAATCGGCATCAGAAATGGAATGATTTGTATCATCACATGGACCTCCTTGGAGCTAACAGATGTTTCCTTCATACATGAAAGTAAAGGCTGAATAGCATCTTCCATAAAAAACAACATCACGGCTAACCAAAATGTGTTTAGTATGTAGATGATATAGATGATAGCCTTTTCTTTCAGAACTATACCCAACAAAAATACATTTTACTACTTTATCATCCAATTTCCTACGATGTTGTTCACGCACTAATGCATATGCCAGACAACCAAAAACACGCAGGTGACCAACAAATGGCTTATGACCATGCCAAGCCTCATATGGAGTGATAGATTGCAATGCTTTAGTGGGACACCTGTTAAGTAAATATGTTGCACACATGACAGCCTCAAGCTTGAAACTATGTGGTAAAGCTTGACTCTTGACCATACACCTCGCCATCTCCATGAGTGATCTATCCTTCCATTTAGCAACTCCATTCTGTTGAGGTGTATACGGAACTATGCACTAATTTTTTATCCCACGTTCAGCCAGAAACGCATTAAAGTCATAAGACATATATTCCTCTGCTCGATCAAATGGAGGGTGCCCGTTTTACATGCTGATAGATTTTCAACCAAAACCAGAAACTGTTTGATACACATAAACACTTCGGACTTTGATTTCAATGGATATACCCATGCATGCTTGGAAAAATCATTGATGAAGTCACAAAGTAAAGATAGTTTCCAAAAGAGGGTGTTTGCATAGGACCTCAGACATCACTATGAAGTGCATGCCAAAGCTTTGCATCTGACATAGCTTGAGAATCATGTATTGCACATGCCACATCATTCAAAGATTTTTCATAGTCTATGATCTTATACAGCCCACGACATAAATTGCCAGAAGCAATAATCACATCGCCATTTGACAGATCATGACCTGCACATCTATCATCAACAAATTTCACAACTAAGCCAATCTTGGCTAAAGCTAAAATTGATAACAGATTCTTCTTGATCCCTATCATAGATAAAGCATCTGACAATGTAAAAGAACTACCATTAAAACTAGTCAGAATGATCTTACCCTGCGCAGACGAAGAAGCTCAGACTCCCTTTTCATAGCCGCGCAGACGAAGAAGCTTCATAGCCGCCAAGGATGATGATAATTCACTTTACGAAGTTCGCAAGCAACTATGAAAAGTTCAGTTTGGGAGCTCCTCGGACGAGATGTTGTTCGGGCGCTGTTCGGCGATAGAGGGTGTTGTTGCAGCCGCGACAGACAGAGAAGTCCACGCGATAGAGGGAGTTGCTACAGTCGCGACAGACAGAGAAATCCTCAATGCGATAGACAGAGAAGTTTGACCCGCGATAGTCACGGAGGAATACCGTCTGTCGCAACCGCTTATCTCAGAGGAAACCGTTTATCACGAGAAGCAATACCGACTATCGCGGAGGAAGCAATACCGTTTACCGCGGCGAAGCTAAACCATCTATCGTGGAGTTTGAAGCAATACCATCTATCGTGACGCAAAAGAGGCCTTTCCACCGCAGAGCTAAACCATCTATCGTAGAGTTTTAAGCGGTTTCTTGTGCTGGTAAACCATCTATCGCGGAGGCAGAAGATCATTCCGAGAATCTTGGCGACAGACTAGACGACGTGGAGTCAAAATTGTTTTTCGTGCACGAAAACCCAAAACCGTTTATCGGGGCCAAATCCTCGTGGCCATTCTGGTTTTCCTCTATGGCGGCCTCTCTCTTACGTAGCTTCATGCCTTTTCATTCATCTCACTGATTTCCTTGAGGCGCCTTCGATGGACCCGTTGCGAGAGTTAGGCCTCTTGTTGGTTCTACCTATCTTTTAATTAGCAAAGCAGCTAGTCGATTCTTATTGAAGCAAGTCCTTTGCCTTCTATTCGTGCAATCGGCTCCCTCATTAGCTCGCTTTCTAAAATCCAAGAAGTAATTGCAAGAGGAGTTTGTTCGTCAAAAAGAATAAGATTTAGAGCGACAATGGTCACGAGGCTCAAAGTTTAAGTGAAGTGGGTGCAAGTTCCTTTTGGCCATGGATGTGGCTTCATCCTCTCTCGTGAAAAGTAATCGGGCCCCTCCCCCTGGGGAGACCGATATCCTGGCCGCTCTGCTGGAGGGGGGGTCGTGTGCCGCCCCTGGGGCATCCGAAAGTGTTGAATCCCCCATTGTTTCCCTCAGTAGACCCGCAGTTCTGTCAGCTCAGGAGGAGCTCAAGAAAGTTTGCCTCGTCGGCCAAGTGTTTGGCCCTAGGCCCCCGCTCGAAACTGTGCGACAATGGCTTCGAAAAGAGTGGTTCCCTCGAGGACTAATTGTTAGCAAATGTCAGTTCTTACCAGCGAACCACATGCTGCTAGTCTTTGAAAATGAAGAGATGGCGTTCCAAGCCCTAAGCGTTGGCACCTGGCAGTTCGGTCGGGCAACCCTGTGCCTATTCAGATGGTCCCCGGACTTTACTCCCGACAAATCGAAATCGCTTCGGTACCCTCTTTGGGTTGAGCTCCCTAACCTTCCTTACTTCTTGTACAACTTCGTGTGGGACATTGTCTCTCCTATCGGCAAGCCGCTGGCTTCACGTGAAGACATTGGTGGTCTCATCTATGAAGGTGCAAGACACTCGTTCAACGCTAGGTGGCACCCCCAAATCTGTGTCGAGGCCGACCTCAGTTCGCCGCTTCCATCAATGATCAAAGTGGACATGGGCGAAGGAGATGTATGGGAGCAGGACATCGCCTACAAAAACCTTCCCAACGCGTGCTTTCGTTGTGGCCAACAAGGTCACAGGATTAAAGATTGCCCTTTCAGGCAAAAAAACAAGCGATTTCAAGAAGCCTCCAAAACTGCTCAAGACAACATTGGCGATTTGACCCACTCGACCAAGGAAGGGGAAGGCAAGGGCCTCCTTAATCCGCAAGCTGATGCTGATGGCTTTATTGAAGTTAGAAGAAGAAGGAAAAGAAGCCCTAGGGCCAACGGTGAGAGAAACAACCTGCCACTTACCCCCTATAGCAATTTGTATGGCAATCTAGGAAAGGAGATCAATGAGCTTGACTACCCAGGTGGGAAGCCACTTGAGGTAGACACCTACGACAAAGCCCTAGAGATCCCTGACAATAAAGAAACCTTCCAGGAGGGCTACACTACAAGCAAAGAAGATGTTTTCACCACTAGTAACGAAGACAACATGGATAGTGAAAGTTCCATCATTGGATCGACGATCCCGGAAACGGTTCCGAGCACGGGGCCCAAGTCTCCCCAGCAAGGGGCATCCCGCAAAGGAAAACAGCCTATGGAGTTACCCTGGAAAAGCCCCCACAAGAACCGATTTCTAAGTCGGGATCAGATCCCAGCGAAAAAGAAAGATGAAGCCAAGAGAAGAAAGGACAAAGCTCCCTCCCACAAAGAGGGATCAATACAAAAATGATTGTCATCTCGCTAAATGCTAGAGGGCTAACCGACCCCTCAAGAGCGACCATCATTGGTCAATGGCTTCGCGACATTAGCTTAAACCTAGACTTTATATGTATTCAAGAGATTAAAATTGACGGAGAAGACCTCCAGAAACGGCTCAGACAGGTCTCCTCGGCCCATGTGTGGATCCCAACGAAGCACAAGCGGGGGTCTGGAGGAACGGTTATCGGTGTTAAACAACTCTGGTTTGAAAAGCTTGAGAACTCCATTGAAGATGTAAGTCACCGTTGGATTGCTGTTTCTATCGGTGCTCCTCTTTGTGTTACTATGGTTTCCTTGTACGCCCCTAACGGGGATTTGGAGAGACTGAACACTTGGGCCTCCTTAGACTCGCTTCCCCACAACGTGCTTATATGTGGAGACTTCAACATGGTGGAGGACCCTATGGACAGATGGATGGGCAAGGGCAGGGTCATCGACAGTCGGGAGAAAGAAACGTGGGACATGACCAAACTCCACTTGGATTTGGTTGAATTCAAAGACTCGAATGGCTTTTCTTGGTCGAATCTCCAAGCGGGCGAGGACCTGAGGAAAGCTAGACTCGATAGATGCTACATCTCTCAGAGTTTTACTCATCAGTGGGGCCACCCTACCATCACGCAACGCACTGACCTCACTATCTCTGATCACTACCCGATCGTTATCACTTTTCAACCTTCCAACAAAATCCGCAAGGCTCCGTGGTTCCATGCCAACGCAACCACCTTCTCTCTCCCCTCTGTCCATCAAGAAATTGCCGATGTGTGGAAGGTGGCGTTCGCCTCTGGCTTGGCCCCAGCCAAGTGCTGGAGAAGTGCGGTCGACAAGTCTCGTAAGATCATGATCAGTACTAAGAAGATGCTCGAGACTGTGCGGCGGGCTCGTAGGGAAGCTCTTTACCACAGACTCTGGCGGCTCGAGGAGGAAGTGAACAAAGGAAAACACCAAGCCCAGAAAGGTCTCCGAAAAATCAGAGCAGTGTTGAGATAGGAGGAAGAAATACAAAGGAAAAACTTGCAAATCTTCTTCAAGGAGTGGTGGGCTGGCAAAGCCGACAAACCCACCAAAGAGATGTGTCGTATCCTTAAAAGGAAACACAACAGAGAATCGATCCCCCTACTGCTAGAGCCACATGGCAATGTATGCAATTCGGAAGAAGATAATTTTGGCATCATCAAAGGGCACTTCACGAGACTCCTGGGAACCTCGAACCCCCTCTCCCACCATAGAAGGGACTGTATGGCTGCCATTTCTAGGGTTTCCCCCCGGAGGATACCACCCAACCTCCACTCCCTGCTTCATGCCCCTATCTCGGAATCAGAAATCATTGAGGTCATTGATGCCCTCCCTCTTGGTAAAAGCCCGGGACCCGACGGACTCACTAACGAGTTCTTTAAATCCTTCAAGCTGGTGGTTGCCACCCCTCTTCGGATGGTTTGGCAAGAGGCGCTAAAGTTTGGTGCTCTTCCTTCTTGTCTAAATAATGGAATTATCAAGTTGATACACAAGAAGGGGGAAAAGAACAGAATCGAGAACTGGCGGCCTATTACGATGCTCCAAACAGGATACAAGATCATCGCCAAAGTCATTGCCAACAGACTCTCGTGCCACCTGAGATCTTGGCTTAGTGAGGACCAAAAAGGTTTCATCAAAGGCAGGTCTATCCTGGAAACCATTATGGATATTTGGGAAGGTATTCAATTTGCAAATGAGTCTAATCAAGATGTGGTTTTCCTCAAGATCGACTTTGACAAAGCCTACGACAGGCTAGAATGGGACTATATTCTGCAGTCGCTCCAAGATCTCGGACTTAGTCAGAAATTCACCAAGATGATCGCGACCCTGCTCGGAAATGCAACGACCCAAATTAACGTTAACGGCAAACTTTCGAAGGCGATCCATCTTAGAAGATCTATTAGACAAGGGTGCCCTCTGGCCCCCCTTCTTTTTGCCATCGCCACTGAGGGGCTGAGCAGACTTGTGGCTCATCATGTGGAGGCTGGCAATATCAAAGGCCTCCGGCTGCCTCACGACCACAGTCAAATCATCATGAGACTTTTTGCCGATGATATGAACGCGTTCGTTCACAATGATAATACCAGCCTGGAGACTTTCTGGAGGTGTCTTGCTATCTTTTGTAATGCCTCTGGATCCAAAATCAACCACTCTAAGACCGCCTTTAGGGCTATTGTGGGACAGCATCCTGGCCTTCTCATTGATCACGGCTGTCAAATCATTCCACAGGGCCAAATCTTTCGACTTCTTGGAATCCCCTTGGGGTTTGGCGTCTCTATGGAGCAGCGATGGAACTGGGTGTTGGCCAAACTCGAAAACAAACTTAACTATTGGAGAGGTATGCAAATCAATCTCGCTGGGCGTGCGATGGTTATCAACACGTTCCTCCTCTCTTCTACCATCTATTTCCTTTCTTGTTGGAGACCGAATGAGCAAGGCCTGTCCAAACTAAATAGTATTTGTAGAAACTTTCTTTGGACGGGCGATCATAACAGAAGGGGGGTGCCTAAAATCAAATGGGCCATCTGCACTAGCCCTAGAGATAGCGGGGGACTTGGTGTCCTGGACATTGGGTGCATGGCTAACAAACTGGCAGCCAAATGGATGATTAAGGCTTGGTGCAATAGGGAGGCATCGTGGGCCAAGCTGATCTTCAGAAACAAGAATGAGTTGGCCCTCATGGGGTTCCCGAACTGGAAGAATCTTGACATCATGACCCTGCTATTCTCCCCGATCCCCGTCTTCCCGAAAGGCTCCAATCTCGTGTGCTCCCTTTGGAAGGGCTGGAATAAAGTCAAAAGCTTCACAAGAATTAGTGAGGACTGGAAGTGGGCGGCCGGAATCAGACAAAACGACTCTATCTGGTTTCCGATACATGGCATCCGGAGTGTGGAGTCGTGGAACATTCAAAATGCCAAGAAGTTATGGAACAAAGGATTCAAAAAATGGAAACACCTCTGGAAACATGACACCAACAGCTGGATCAACTTCGAGGATATTGACCCTCGCATAAACATCTCCTACGAAGAATGGAACACTTTGCAAAGCAGATGCCTCGCATGGGATCGTCACAAGACTCGCCTTCTCATGGGACACTACACACCGAACTCGCTTGGTCTTAAATGGCACAATGGAAATAGCCTACTCAAAATCCCGAACATCAAAGAAACGGCTGACCACCAGATGAGCCTCAACAAGAAGTGGTGCATGTCTTGGACGCGGCTTCGGTGGGACATGAAATTCATGGGTATCTGGCACCCCCTTATAGAGATTAAGAAGTCTGTCCTCTTATGGCAAATTCTTCATCGAGGAATCTGGACCAACCATAAGGCTAGCAAACTTTGTGGGATCCCTCCTTGGTGCAAACGCTGCCACCGGGCTATCGAAGATGTCCCACACATCTTCCTTACTTGCCCCAACTCCTACAGAATCTGGCAGACGGTGGGAATGAAAATCAGACTTCAAAAACAGCTTAGTTGGAAACAAGTCCTTTTGGGAGAAGCGATCGGCTGCTCTGCGACACTCTGGAACGCCATCAGAGGGGAAGTCCTGTGGAAAATTTGGCGGGAGAGGTGTGCTCTCAACTTCGGCGATCCCCCCAGGGAGTGGTCGATTGAGAAATCACTATTCCTCCTTGGTAAAAGGATTGTTAACAGTAAGAAATCCCCCCCCTTCAGGCACCATCAAGTCCTCCTTTTGATCAACAACAAGCTCAAACCCAAGTGGGCCCCGCATGAGGGCGATGAGAGGGTGATTAACCTTCTCTGTAATGCAACCTAGGATTCAATCAAGCTTCCCTTGCTTTGTGGGATTTGGGGGTCCCGTGGGCACTAGTCCCCTTCTATTGTACCTTTGTTTCTTAATTTAATTCAAGTCCGGGAGAGTAGGCTATTGCCGAACTTCCTTTATATTAAAAAAAACTCCCATGATAGGATAAAAGAAGTTGTTGGTGCATGTGATAGTATTTAGTGTAGGGGCATGCTAAAGTGAAGTGAAGAAACTGCACTATGAGGTAATATGTTTGGTTGCCCCACTATCAAAGTACCCAACATCTAATTTTACTGTGGACATACTTTCCTCATGAGAATATGGGTCAAAACTACAAACAATAGTAAATTCCCATTCTTCATTCTACACAAGATTAGCAGACCCACAAGGGAACAGATAGGTAGAAAGTACAAACAAGTTCCTATGTAATGTATTGAATAAGTTGGCGGATAATAAATCTTTTGATTGGGACAAATAGCTACATAATGCTATTTGGGTATATTGAGTGGCCTATAAGTGGTACTCAATGTCACTCCCTTTCAGATGATATTTAGATAAAATGTTGTGTCACCATTTGAATGATTGATGCCTACATTGAAAGTAGCACAATAGAATCATTGGAATGCCCTCACGTTATCATCAAGAATATTGGATCTAGAACACTTAGGAGAGAGGACATTATGAGTGGTAGTAAAGATATACACAACAAAGAGAGATAGAAGGCTTATTTTGATGCACATGTAAAAGATAAAGTCTTAAAATGTGATTTAGTGTTGGTTTGCACATTGACACAACATGGCCATAGTTGAAAAATCACCATTATTGACTAAAAATTATTAATAAAATTTCCTGGAGCATTGTAGTGTAGTCAGCAACATTGGAAGGAGAAGTATTTCCCAATTACATTAGTGGTTGTTGCATAACTTGGATTGATGCATATTCTTGACATGGTGCAGACTATCTATGGGAAGTTCATTTAGATTGATCACAAGTCTTGTTAGTATGAGCATTACATCTTTTATATATATGTTGTTTACTTATGGAATTACAATGATGTGTAAAGATCTCATAACCCCTAAGGTGAAGTGACATGTTTGATATCAATATCATCTTCAATCAAGTGTATGCAACAACAACGAAGGTGCAAATAAAATTTTAATAGTCTTCAAAACTTAAAACACATATTTAGATATGGACAACACATATTAACATGTGGACAAATGGGTTCTTTACCCATTGACTTCTTGAACTTGTAAGTGCGCTATTGACATTATACTAATTAAAGAAGGGAAAGCACATATTGAGATATGGAAAAATGGGTTCTTTACCCATTAGATTCTTGAACTTTTAAGTACCCTATTTACATTATGTTAAGTCACATGCATGCACCAAGGTAGGTATATTAGAAAGATCTATGACATTCATAAGTACACGCACTATGCAAGGGAATAAGACACATATAGACATGTGGGAAGATGATACTTTTATCGATTGAATCATTGAATAGGAAAGTACGTTCTTTTCTATATGGTAGATGATTCAATTAGTCTTGGAGGAGATGGAGAAGATGGCTTGTTGAGAAACATTTACAATTGCAAGAACTTCAAGAATATTCAATAGTTTTTATTTATTGAAATTGAAAATTTTGAACATTTGATCAAAATGGAATAATTTGTTTGCAGAGAGAAGTGGAGGATGAGGATAAAAAGGATTACAAAAGAATTGTGTGAATAAGTAACCTAGAAGTAAGAAAGAAGAGAATGAATTTTTGGAAAATGTTTGATGAATTAGTCAAAAATCTTGAGACATCAAGTTATCATAAAATACTATCGAGAAGACCTCCAAAGAGGAATAATATTGCTAACATATCTATCATAGAAGCTTGGGTGGAAAGGACGTCACATATTATTGGTGATAGTACCTATCCATTGGTTTCCAAAATCATGACACATGGATCAAGCTCTTGATTTCATGTTTTTGTTATTTATAGCATATTCTATATATTTATTGTCCATAGTTTGCAAAAAAGGGAAGAATCGCTACATTGAACACACAAGGAAGGGAAAAACCTTAGTACCAAACATGCACTAGCTTCTTCTTTAGATGAAAAAACGAGACGAGGTGGAAAGATGAAAGATCATTCACTCAAAGAATTGATTAATGGTTTAAAAACTTAATTCCTTTGCTTTTCTATAGAAAAGTTATTCAAGGCGCATCAAAAAATGATACAAATGGGGTCAACTAGAGAAAGCCAACTAGGCCTGCTTTGCATCATGTGGATGTCTCACATATGAAGACAAAAGAACATTCAAGAGATGAAAAGGGAAAACGAGGAAGAGAAAAAAAATCTTGATGGTAGAAAACCTTTATCTCAAACGTTTCTCTAAGTTAAACTTGGAATATAGCAACTTCAGGATGAAGAACACGTGCAACAAAATGTAGAGGTGCAATGCGGTATCCTTATTTTGGTGAAACCACTACTGCTTGCATAGTGCTTTGTCAGAGAAGGTGAAAGATAAAGCTTGTGAGTAAGTGTTGGCATGCACTTATTGGAGATGGGCCTTGAGCTATATTTTTAGTATTTCCATGAAGATAGACATTGCATGACCATTGCAATTTTCACCATCAGTCGCCATTGAATTCTAGGCTTAATTTCAAGAGTTTAATTTTGGAAGGCTTTCGCTCTATCTTTCAAAAGTGAGGCTCGACATCAAAGACATATCGCAATTCCACTTCTTTGCTCACACATTAGAGCTCCTCAATTTGTGTAGGAGAGGTTGGGTGTTTCAAATGAATTTTTGGTGGCACTAGTTTGCAAAGGCTTGGTGGTATGATTGTGAGCATCTTTCTAGGGGATTGAATGGGATTCACAAGGGCCCATTTGGGCGTCCCAACCCCTCTGGGGCATCTTACGATGCCCCTCTGGGGCATATTTGACTTCTTTTTGTGAGCATCGTTCTAGGGGATTGAATGGGATTCACAAGGGCCCATTTGGGCGTCCCAACCCCTTTGGGGCCTCTTATGATGCCCTCAAAATTACTATGGACATCATAAGGACTCAATTAGGTATCCTTTAGGAGTCCTAGGATGCCCATAGTATAGATGAGGGTGTCATATAGGACTTATAGTCCACACACACACATATACATACACACACACACACACACACACACACACATATATATATATATATATATATATATATATATATATATATATATATATATATATATATATATATATATATATATATATATATATATATATATATATATATATATATATATATATATATATATATATAAGCCACTCTCGCTATTGCTAGGTGGTTGGGTCCATACCCACCTTCCACTAGCTAGAGTGAGATTTTTTTTTTAATATCTTTAAAAAAAACTATAAAAATTTTGTGAAAATCACTACAATTTACTTAATTTCCCACAACACAACAAGGCATAGTGGCCATGCCATGTCAACCCAAAATTCAATGTGCATAATGCATTGCATGGTCACTTCAATGACTCTGAGAGTCAACAATGCACTCGACAAGGGACTCTATAGTGACCACTGACTAATGTGTCCGAATCTCTATGTTTCATCTTCATCAAAATCATTGCTTCTTGAATCTATAGATTGTGAGTTTGTGACTGTGAGAGGCTAGAGCTTGAGGCTTCAGCAACACGAGACTTGGCAAGTCACAAGCTAGTGCACTATGTATGTACTACACTATAATGTCTAGTCTGTCTGACTTTGTGCATTTCATCTTCATCGACATCATTGCTTCTGGAATATGGAATTTGTAGAGTGTGAGTTTGTGATTATGAGGCTAGAGCTTGAGGCTTGAGCTTGAGGCTTGAGCTTGAGGCTTGAGCAGAGGCCTGAGCAATTCAATAATTGATAAGCGACGACTCATGATTCATGAGCATATGCAATGTGCAATGTGTACATACTACACTATAGTGACTATTTTGTTTGACTTTATGTGTTTAATCTTCTTCCACATCATTGATCTGGAATCTAGAATTTGTAGACTATGAGTTTGTGGTAGTGAGAGGCCATATCTGAGGATTGAACATTGAGTCTATGAATTGTGATGATTGATTTCTTGAAGCTTGTTGCTTGTGGAATCTCTAGACTGTGGTAAGTCAAACAAATCGGGGGTGAGACTTCTATTCATCACCCGTGGTACTCGATACTCTACTCTCTAGCTATTAGCAATTTGAATGTGCAATGTATTCTCTTCAGGCTTCAAACCATGGTACTCAATTTGTGAATTGGTAGTTACTAGTTGTTATTTCTTCTACTTCTTGATTGTTGGATAGTGCATGTATTCATTGATTTTTCTTGTGTAATTCATTGATTCCTTATTTTTCAATTCCTTTGTGCATTTCAATTCCTAATAGCTACATAGAAGAGGAGTGAAGGATGGGAATTGGAATGCATTTAAATGACTTGGTGTCATAGCTTTTGGTTATGCTATGGTTTTGAAGAAAACATGGATTATATCATACTGCAAATCACGAATCTTTTGGTTTTGTTTATGCTTTGCTTGTGACTTGGTGTGATAGCTTTTAACACGGATTATATAATATTTCAAATCCCAAATCTTTGATGCTACTTTTGCCTTACTTGTGGTTGTGAAACATGGAGAAGGTTCTCACGTTAGTATATGGTATGCCTACTTTGTGAGTGATTGCAGGAATCACTTATCTCAATACATTAACTTTCTCAATCATTGTCTACCATGTCTATTTGACCATCCAGTTGTGAGTGTTCAAAGGAAATCTATGGCTTGCCCCTAGATTTGTCTTTCTAGTTTCTACATGGAAGTCTTTCTATATCTCCTTGGTCTTCATTTGTCACGAGTTTTTAGTGGCCAAGATTCCTCTCCAAATAGGCAACAAAAATGGCTACAGATCTTGTAATTTTCTTAGAAATAATGTATGTAAAGTAGCTATATTGGGCTGACTTTGACAAGGAGGAATTATTGTGGCTTCAACACGTATTTACTTGTAGCTAACCTCAATCTCAAGTTGAGGTGAGTATGTGCATATTTGTTCGATAACATACTAAACTCAATGTGATAAATGTCTATCTTCCATATAACTTGGCTTGATTAAAAAACCATTTGTGAGAGGTTTAGAAAATGCTTTCTATAGAAAGCCATATTTTCCCCTAGATCATGTATTAGTTGTACCTAAGTATGCTTGGTTCCCCAAATGAGAATTGTGGGGGTCCCCCAATGTTATCTCCAATCTCCCCTAGAATCTAGGGCTTTTGGGTGGACACCTAAAACTATGTTTTGTTGCCTAGGAAAAGACTAGCCAATGTGAATTGGCATACCTTGTTTTTGTCAGTCTTATAAATAGGACTCAATGTCCTATTTATGCATATCCTTGTGTACAAATCTTGGACAAAACTTTTGGTGGAGTCACCTATTCATCTATTCATGTGGTCTAGCATGGTCCTTCTATAGATAATATTATATGCTTCTTACTATACATGAAGTCTCATTTTTAAGTAATAAATATATCAAATTCTTGAAAGGCAAGAATCGATGAATTACATATCAATAAATTTGAATGGAAAATTTCAATAGAATGGTATAACAGGTCCATTATGCTTAGCATTACCCACATCCTATGACAACCTCACTAACTTTATCAATGTAAAATTCCTTTTGTTGTGTATATAAGTAACAATTAATGCACTCTCATACAAAAATACACCAAACACACCATTGTAGCATGGGAACTTATAAGCTCTATGAACTGGGATTATATCACTTCCAAAAGCAATGAGCAAACTCAAGTATACTGATGACTTGCATAAGGGCCAAGGTAAAGATAATAATATTTGAAACACATTTGTAGTTGGTAAATTATATATGTTTACGAGTTGCTCATTAGTGAGATGAAAATCCCATTTAAAAGCCACATGTCTACTTCTATGGCCAACATATGCATTGAGATCAATATAAAAGAATCATATATGTGCCCAAAAGAAGCATCTACAAGTTCTTGGTGGTTAAACACAAAGATATATAGTGATACAATCTATTATGCATAATGGTTAGCAAATAGTATAACATGCCCACTAATATCTTCATTGCCAACATTGGTTACTAGTGGTGGCACATGCTTAGTTAGTTGGTATTTCATTAATGTCTAGAATTTTATACCGAGCTTTAATATCATCCATCATCACATAATATTTAATTATAAGGAATCTTTTCTCAACCTGAAACAACAACCCAAGTTTCAACACAGCTATACGAAACAACATGCCCCTAAATATCAATGATCGTAAGCAATCATGACTATTTTAGATCTAAAAGGAGAAATAAAAATAATACACCACAAAAACCAAGTAGATCAGCTAATCTACAAATAATTCTAAAGATATTCTAAGCCCCTTGAGCTTTGAAATTTCTTTATTTCATAATAAATGTTCAACAAGAAAAGCAACGTGGTACTAGAGTATGCCTCAATACTTGAGATTTGAAATTTGAGTACAATAACCAATGATATATGTTGTTTGAACCATGATATCCATACATGAGGGGATTTAGCTTTACGTGATTAAAATATATCACAAGCATATAATTCACTCATAAAAAATGGTCATGCCATTATCAAACTTCTTTAATATACTTACTAATGATTCATGTCCTATCTAGTATCGTGTTTATACCCATGTACTTTCAAATTAAAGTTCTACACGAGAAAAGTAAGAAATCAAATAAAAGAATGTGATATTTTACCTAAGATAGCTACACTCTCAACATTTATCCCCATAAAGAAAAATGGAAAACATGTGTAACACACTGAAGTCATAGAAGACAATGATGATTGACCTTTAAAGGCACTTGTATTGAATTTATCTAGTTGACCTAATGCAATGTGAGTATTGCATCCACTCCATGCTAGTAACTTTCTCATTCTAAGTGTTGTCATGTCAGCACATGACAATATCTAAGGACACATCACCTCCAACATTCCCTTGATGCTATTGATTCATTTTAGCCTTTTGGTTCCCAAATAACCAATGTCTCATTGTTGCCAATATCTAATAGAATGGATGCATCACATCCCTACATTCAATGGCAAACGTCCCATGAGCATATTTAGGCCATATGTTCACACATATACATTATTTGTGCATGTTGGAGTACTAGATGTATAATGTGTCTATCATACATGAAGAAACAGATATCCACAAAAATGTGCAACCACGTATTAGTGCGTACTATAAACATCAATAATAACATGTACATTTATCATTACCGTATTCGTGTGTGTTGAAATTATAGGTAAGTAAACACATAAGAAAATATGATTTTGACATGTTTAGTACAATACAAGCTGACTATTTACATTGGCCACTAGTTTCGCCGTATAATGTATCATTTGATAAACTGAAAAGGAATCTTTCATGAAAATTATTTCACATAGAAGAAATAATCTGAATACAAAATACACAAATTAAAAAATTAACTTGTAATTTTCACTCAATAATTCTAATCTTTTGTTATAGGCCTCACATGAGTGCTAAACCCTTTCACCTTGTAATTTTCATTTAGAACTGCGATTGTGTAATATTGGTATGATCAACATCTTATCAAAATAGTTAGTTTCTAGCATTGGTTTAACTTTACTATTTTAAAATGTTTGATCCATCAATGTATCCTTAAAGAGAACTTAAACTATTATTATATCATTTTCTTATGTTATAGTGTATTATTGAACTGTAGATTATTAACGTTGATTTATTAAGTTCACAATATTGAATATTTTAACATTCACCATAGAGGGTGCTTTATGTTCTAAAAGTTTTATTTTGTTGCAACTCACACATATATTAATAGGATCACTAATTAGTCAATTTTCTCTTTAAAATTAGTTATGTCCTAGAATGAGTCTTCGGAATGGTTAGTATACTATAATGTTTCAATGATTAAAATCTTGAAGAAATCTATACTTTAAACCTTTTTAATAACCATTTAGGTGGTGATGAAATCCATATTTATGAAAAGTATTCTTGCGACAAGCACTTGTATGTACTAGTCTATATGGTAGTTTAGTTGCAATAATGAATCAATTAAACAAAATATCAAATATGTGATGCATTTTTTACACAACATATACGAGTATATATACATTAAAATATAAAAATACAGTGTTGAGGGATTCATATTAGTATATAAACCATACTTTTTGTGTTTAAGGATTTATACAAGAATATAAATACACATACATAAAGAACGAGGGTTCTAAGTTTAACATTAGTATGTATGTGTGTGTGTCTATATATATATATATATATATATATATATATATATATATATATATATATATATATATATATATATATATATATATATATATATATATATATATATATATATATATATATATATATATATATATATATATATACACTATGGTTTATGAACATATACAAGTATATATACAATGGGAGTATGTATGCATGGATGCATGTATGTATGTAGGCGTGAATTCCTATATGCATAATGGGAGGAATTAGTGAATACCTTATACCTTACATTTCAAGGATTGATAAGTTGGATTACATTTAAACGTATACTCTCTTATTCCTTGAAATTGGCCAATAGTTGGATATACATAGACACATTGAAATTAAGATTTTAGGATATCGATAGGTATATATACATCTCTATAGTCAAGAAATAAAATATTTTTGACTATTGTTTTATTATATTCCAATAGCTAAGAGGTTGATTTTGATGTTGTACGTTCTCTAGCTTCAAATCTAGATTGGAGTTGTGATATTTAATCATCTATGCCAGCTTGCTACTAATTTTGCTTAGCCTATTCTCTAGAAATATTTTCGTTGCTAGTATCCTACCATCATCTTCAACCACTGTCAATTGAGTTGCTAAAGCATTTAGTTCTTCTATTGACCTCATCCCATGTAGATATGAAATAAAAAACCCCACAAAGTCATTAAGTCATTCATCAGTTATATCATCATCAAAAATGATACATACATACTTAAAATGGTTGGAGCTATTGTATAAAACTTTTGTTCTTCAAAAATTTAAATAAATGAAATATATATATATATATATATATATATATATATATATATATATATATATATATATATATATATATATATATATATATATATATATATATATATATATATATATGTATATGTATATGTATATGTGTGTGTATGTATGTATGTATGTATGTGTGTACACACACACATACACATTAACAATGGAGAATTGGGGAATTGAACCCCTTCATCATGTGCGATGACTTTACCAAGGTCTCCTTTGGGGGAAGGGAGAGAAAGAAAAGAATACATTTTCACCCAAGAAGTGAAGATGTACCCTTTTCTCCCTCTCTACAACTCCCTCAAAAGAATTTAATATATAATATGAAACAAAAATATGAAAATAAAAAAAAAGAACTCTTTGATGCAGACATGTACATATCGATCGAATTCTCACTTGTATGTAATGTAATGTCATGTAGCATAATTAATAAAATAAAACTATAAATCCAACGGTTTCCTACACTTTTGCATTTCCCAAAGTTTATAGACCTATCCAATCTATTTCATTAGGTTTTGGAACAAGTACGGATATCCACATGAGCATTTCAAGTGTTTTGAGTTTCAAAGTATGTGTCATAGAAGATTTGATGATGTCTTGTTTTGAAAACCCTCTTTCACATGAAAAAGAAGACAAAGGTACTATAAGGATGAGTTGCCATAATTTCAACATGTTGGAATAAGAATGATTTCAATTCTTATTAGAAAAGAATATATTCCACACATGTTTTCCTAACCATTCCTTCACATACATAATAGAAGGTATCACCAAAAGATAAAACCTCTTTTCTACGCTCATCAAAGGTTACAATGGAATCTCCTAACCTACTAAAAAATCTTTCTAACTAACCTTTTATATTCACTTCTCTTAGTCGTGAATAGCTCTTTTGGATAAAACATAGGTGTAGATAATTTTATCACATTGAAAAAATAAATGTTTGAAATCTATCATTAACATAATTAATCAAATTTTTAACAAATATTTTTGCTAATCCCTTACAACTTTTTATATCACCTGCTTTGAAAACTAACAGAAGACCTGATGAAAGAGCAATCAAAGATCTGTTCATTGGACATGAATCAAAAAGAATGGGATACATATTGTACAATCCAAGTACAAAGCAATTCATTACAAGTAGGGATGTTGTATGTGAAGAACACATATCATGGTATGAAGAAGACAAGCAAAAGGTAAAGCTACCCTATGACCTTGATACATATTTTCTTCCATTACAGAGTAAGCATGATACACAAGTGCATGACTCTAGAAGTAACTAAGAAGAAGAAAAAGATGAGAAAGAGAGAGATTACAAACTCTGGAAATCAAGGGGAAAGGCCAAGATGCAAGAATGTGGAGAATGCTCCAAACATACGTCTAGAAGATCAACAAGGTGGAGAAGACAACCTGAAAGGTATGGTTATGATTCAACATTTTTAACTAAACATACCATCTATTTGGCCAAGGATTCAACTTCCGAAGAGTACTCTACTTATGAAGAAGCCAAACATAAACCTTATTTAGAGAGAGCCATGAAAGAGTAAATAAAAGCTCCAAAAGAGATGGACACATGGGAGTTGGTTTCGATGCAAGAAAACACAAAGGTAATAGGTTGTAGATAGGTGTACAAAGTGGAAAGGAATTCAGATGGCTCTATTTGTAGGTATAAATCCATATTGGTTTCTAAGGGATGTGCTTAATCATAGGGCATAGACTATGACGAAACCTTCTCACTTATGGCTAAGATGACAACCATTAGAACCTTTATAAGTGTTGCAGCTGCAAAGGATCAAAAGTTACTTCAACTTGATGTAAAAAATGCTTTCCTAAGTGGATGGATTTGTGAAGAGGTACATATGTCACAACCCCCTAGGTATGGAAACCCTTATTATCCTAACTATGTTTGCAAGCTTAAGAAAGCACTATGTGGTTTGAAAAAAGCTCCCAAAGTATGGAACTATAGATTGGTAACATATTTACAAGACCAAGGTTTCAAGCCAAGTAATGTAGATCCATCATTATTCATAAAAAAGATTCATGATGAAGTGATCTATATATTTGTCTATGTAGATGACATAATCATGACAGATGATAATGTGATTAGGATAGAAAAAATAAAAAAGGACATGCAAGTGGAGTTCAAGATCAGTGAGCTTGGAGAACTCACATTCTTATCACGAATTCACATTATCTACATAAATCAAGGTATATATTTGAGTCAAAAAAGATATATACATGATCTACTTTTGAAGTTCAAAATGGATACTACCAAACCTATAAGAACACCTATGAAGATGAATCATAAACTAGGTGTTTATGAAGGATAACACATAAAAGATGTGAAGGAATATCAAATCCTTGTAGGTAGTCCAATTTATGCTTCACATACAAGGGCAGATATATCCTTTAATGTTGGACTACTTAGTCAATTTATGTACTCTCCAAGAAACTGACATATGGATGCAGCTAAAAGAGTACTCAAGTACCCTAAAGGCACTATAAATGAAGGTGTATTCTACTCTTATACATCTGATTTGGATCTCAAATTATATTTAGATGCAGATTGGGTAGGATCCATGGATGATAAGAGAAGAACGTCATGATTTCTAGCATTTGTAGGAGCAAAACTTGTCTTTTCGAGTTCTAAGAAGAAACCTACATTAGCACTATCCTCAACTAAAGTTGAATACATAGACTTGACAATAGCCACACAAGAAGCTATATGACCAAAGGAGTTGTATGCATATTTAGGACTTGTGAGCTGCAAACCTCACATTTTTGGAGACCACTTGAGTTCAATGCATTTAGTAGCTAATCCTATATACCATGAAAGAAAAAAAGTATAGAGGTTCATGATCACTTTATCACGGAGAAGATCTTTCCAAAAAACATTTATGTGCCATTTGTTCCAACAAATAAACAAGTGGAATATATGATAACTAAAGCTCTGGATGGAGTAGAGCTTTGTAGATTTAAATCAATCGCAAGTATACAAGTCATTTTAGAATGAAGAATCAAGAATGCTTAGCTTGAGGGGGAGATGTGAGAACAAACAAGCAATCACCATGCTTGAGGATGGACTCGTCATGGACAACCAATTTCATTTCTTGGAATGAACTTTAGTCATGTGGCTAATCATATGGCTTCACAAACATCCTTTTGTATACTCATATGCTTAAATGATTATTTGTGTATCATAGAATTAATCCTTTGTTTGAGGATGTAATTTGAAGTCTAAAGCCATGAATCGAGTGATTGGAATTTCCTACCAAAATTTCAATCAAACCTAAATTGATACCTCATTTCGTAGATTGTAGAAAAAGAGAAGTATGTCAAAACTAACTCATTCCCACATGATCATGAGTTTTTTTGTCGAAGTAATAGAATACACATGGAATTTATATAAACACTTTACAAACTTGTATAATTAGAGAGAAGTGAATACAACCATTTACAATCTACATCTTGCTCATTGCTCCTTTCTCTATGTCAACCTCTCATAAGTTAGCATACTTGTAGAGCTTGGTTCTTCCTACTTAGAAGTCCAATCTTCATGATAAAGGATTTGTTGGAAACTTGTTAGTGTCTATTTTTTAATTATTGAATATCTTGTATCATGTGGAGTATGCTATGGTGAGAGAGAGGTCAGTTTCACTCTCGTGGTTTGTTATTGCTATCCCATGAAAAGTCGGGGTGACAACCTATAGGTCTTATGATCATAACTAGAGCAACCTTGCTTATAAATCATAATTTGGTGCATAATAACATCTTAAATATATAAGGAATCATCCTTTAAGAGGAATTTGAACAATTCTAATAAGGTTGAGCGCACTGAGTATTTCAAGTTGCACATTCCATCCATAATTAGAAGGTTCTTCACAATTGCTTCATGAGTGAATAATCGGTTTTACATCAACTTGTTCATAGTGATGTTACAAAGGAAACAAGGTGGTTTACTACACTAAATTGAAGCTTATAAGGTGAATCAAAGTCTCCAAGTGATAAACAAAAGGTTCTATACTGGAAAGTTGAACCTAACTTCATTACTAAAGACAACAAATTTCTTCCATTCGCTTCCTCTCAACTGATTTCATTTTTTTTCATATCTTTCTGAGGCTACAATCAAGGTCATTCTTTTTGTTTTTGAAATAATAAGGATGAAGAAAAGAGAGAAAAAATGCAACATGTGAAAAGGGGCTATTGCAAAGAGAACTCTATCATGATGTGTAAAGGGGCTATGATGAAGGGAACTCTATCATGACATGGAAAGGGGCTATCACGAAGGGAACTCTATCATGGAGGGAGCTTGAAAGCCTCTCACTTTCAAGAGTTTTCATTCTCGCCTAGGCTTGGAAAACTTCAACATTTATTTCAAATTTCAGATTTCTTTATCTTATCTCTCTCTCTCTCTCTCTCTCTCTCTCTCTCTCTCTCTCTCTCTCTCTCTCTCTCTCTCTCTCTCTCTCTCCCCACCTTTTACTCTCCATTTTTTCAACCTCCATTGTCATTAGTTTTTGTGGTAGAACCTTTTGTTTTGTACCATTCGTTGGAGAAATTTTTGATTTTTTGGGTTTCTAGGTTTAATGTTAAAAGTTTAGGTCTTTGATTGCATTTTAATTTTTGATTAAGTGATTTTTTAATCTTTCTTCCCTCTTCTCTCTCTCTCCATCTTCCCCCCCCTCTCTCTCTCCATCTTCTCTCTCTCTCTCTCTCTCTCTCTCTCTCTCTCTCTCTCTCTCTCTCTCTCTCTCTCTCTCTCTCTCTCTCTCTCTCTCTCTCTCTCTCTCTCTCTCTCTCTCTCTCTCTCTCTCTCTCTCTCTCTCTCTCTCTCTCTCTCTCTCTCTCTCTCTCTCTCTCTCTCTCTCTCTCTCTCTCTCTCTCTCTCTCTCTCCTCTCCCTCTCCCTCTCCCTCTCCCTCTCTCTCTCTCTCTCTCTCTCTCTCTCTCTCTCTCTCTCTCTCTCTCTCTCTCTCTCTCTCTCTCTCTCTCTCTCTCTCTCTCTCTCTCTCTCTCTCTCTCTCTCTCTCTCTCTCTCTCTCTCTCTCTCTCTCTCTCTCTCTCTCTCTCTCTCTCTCTCTCTCTCTCTCTCTCTCTCTCTCTCTCTCTCTCTCTCTCTCTCTCTCTCTCTCTCTCTCTCTCTCTCTCTCTCTCTCTCTCTCTCTCTCTCTCTCTCTCTCTCTCTCTCTCTCTCTCTCTCTCTCTCTCTCTCTCTCTCTCTCTCTCTCTCTCTCTCTCTCTCTCTCTCTCTCTCTCTCTCTCTCTCTCTCTCTCTCTCTCTCTCTCTCTCCTCTCTCCCTCTCCCTCTCCCTCTCCCTCTCCTCTCCTCTCCCTCTCTCTCTCTCTCTCTCTCTCTCTCTCTCTCTCTCTCTCTCTCTCTCTCTCTCTCTCTCTCTCTCTCTCTCTCTCTCTCTCTCTCTCTCTCTCTCTCTCTCTCTCTCTCTCTCTCTCTCTCTCTCTCTCTCTCTCTCTCTCTCTCTCTCTCTCTCTCTCTCTCTCTCTCTCTCTCTCTCTCTCTCTCTCTCTCTCTCTCTCTCTCTCTCTCTCTCTCTCTCTCTCTCTCTCTCTCTCTCTCTCTCTCTCTCTCTCTCTCTCTCTATCTCTCTCTCTCTCTCTCTCTCTCTCTCTCTCTCTCCCTCTCTTGTGGTCCCTCTCTCTCCTTTTTTGTGGTCTTCCAAAGATTCACAATCTTTGGATTTTTCTATCTTTGGAGGTGTTCCATTATTGTTTGGTATGATTGTTTTCTCTCTCATGATCAATAACCTTAGTTCCCAACTAGGGGAGTAGGTAGGGGGAATCTCCCTAACTCTTTGGGATTAATCTACCACTCACCTCGTTTCCTAAGGTAGATGTGTTTACAAAACAAGAGGAACTAAAAAAGACTTGCCTCCTTGCCCAATTATTCAACCCTTGCCCACCATTGAATTTTGTTTCGCAATGGCTATGTAAATAATGTTTTCCTCATGGTCTCATCGTTCACAATTGCAAAATCCTACCCACTAATCATATACTTCTCCTGTTTGAGAATGAAGATATAACCTTTTAGGCCCTTCAAGTCCAAACATGGAATTTCTTTCACACTAGACTATGTCTTTTTAAGTGGGTCTCAGAATTCCCCCAATAAATCATAACCTTTCAACTATCCCTTGTGGGTGGAGCTCCCTAACCTCCCATTTTTTTTTCTATGGATTTATTAGGGATACTATGAACTTCAGTGAGCAGCTACTCATGTCCAATGAAGATATTGGGGGAAATATTTGCAAGAGCACAACTTACTCCTTTGATGCAAGATGGAGGCCAATTATTTCTCTCAAGTCTGAACTCAATAATGAGTTCCCCTCTAAGATCAACATCGACATAGAAGACCCAAATCTTTTGGACCAAGAGGCCATATTCAAGAATTGAGCTAATGCTTGCTTTCATTGCAAAGTATAATGACATAGGATTAAATATTTCCCCTTGAGACAGGAAGCACGTAAAGATAAACAAGGTGAAAATAAAGTGATAGACCAACCAATTGCGATGGTCTCGAGAGGATTTTGTCACTCCATTTGATTGTTGAGAAATATATACAGTTTTTTGGAAAAATCAGCTCTCTCACTCTTTGGTTTTGTCCATGATTCTAAATCTCTCTCATTAGCTTGATGATGTTAACCCACAAAATCAACAAAAAGTGGATCAACTAATACATTATGAATGTCTGTGATTTTTGTGCCTATATGTATATGTGTTTGTGAGTCCATGTGTGTGACTTACCTATGTGTATATGTGTCTATATGTATGTGATTTGTATAAGTGAGGATGTGTGGGATTTGTGTGCCTATAAATTGATATGTTTGAGAGTCCATGTGTGTGATTGTCTATATGTACAATGTATTTTTGTGTTTGTGTGCTTGTATGAGTATGATATATTTACACGTGTATGTGTATGTGTATGTGTTTTGTAAATGTGTTGTGAATATATATATATATATATATATATATATATATATATATATATATATATATATATATATATATATATATATATATATATATATATATATATATATATATATATATATATGTGTGTGTGTGTGTGTGTGTGTGTATATATATATATATATATGTATGTGTGTGTGTGTGTGTTTGTATTCAAGAAGATTTTAGCAATAGATAAAAGTCAGATATGAAAACAAGGACTTATCACTTAGATTCGATGCCAGACATCGACTTGATTGGAAAACTTCAACTTTTGAAATCATTACATAGAAGACAAACTCTAGAGATGGAGAAGGAAGGCTTATACACAAAATTCTAATCAAGTCTTTTCATAACTATAAAACCTCAGAAATGCACAGGTGCTTTCTCACATACAGAAACCCAACTATTCTCAGTCATACAAAATGAAGTTTTCCCACTCTAACTACTTCTCTTCCACTTTGGGTCAGTTGATACAAACTGAGTTATATAGTTTTTCTCAATCTCGTGACTTTTAAAAAACTTCTAGAACCAAAGTGAACTAACTTTACAAATATAATACACTTGTGAATTTGTCCCTTCACATAGGCATGTGGTTTTCTTCTAAAGCTTTGACCTTCAAGTATATGTCCAATTAGTGATTGTTTCTCCAATAGCTCCCCCTCAATCAGTAATTGACATTCTCTATTTCTTCATATCATCTTCTTTTCTTTTACTCCTGCCATGCTTTTGAATCTACTGGTCTTCATACCATCCAAGATCTTTGTCATTATGTCTGCTATATGATTTTTTGTAGAAATGTACTCCACTTCAATTTCTTTCTCCATTACCTTTTCTCTCAGGAAATGATAATGTATCTCTATATGTTTTGTTCTTGCATGAAATACGGTATTTGTTGCAAGATAGAGTGAACTCATATTATCTCCATGTATTGTAGGTATACCTTGATCAATGCCCAAGCTTCTGAATAATTTCTGCATCCATATGACCTCCTTAGCTGCTTCCACAAGTCCTTTGTACTCAGCTTCAATTGATGATAATGCTATTGTATGTTGTTTCTTTGAACACCAACTTACAAGCTTATCACCAATATATATCATGTAGCCATGAGTTGTTCTTCTGTCATTTTGATTACCTGTCGAGTCTGAATCACTATAGGCTCTCAACTTCAAATCTGAAGTAAAAGGATAATATAATCCTTCTTGTATATTTCCTTTGATATATCTGAGAACTCTTTGACTTGCAATCCAATGTGGGTCCTTTGGACAATGCATGAATTGTGACAAAACTCCCACTACATAACTTTCTTAAGTGACTTCCATTCCAAGAAAGTATAATAACTTTCCTAGATAACTGATCTTGAATTCTTTTTCAAGTAATCTCTTCACCTAGATTCCTTCATCTGAAATACGTGTGATTATAATGTCATCTACATAAATACAAATGTAGATTGCACCTTCCTCTGTTCTTTTGATGAGTAGAATTGGATCTGCTTTTGAACTTTGATATCCAAGATCATTGAGATACTTCACCAATCTATATTTTCATGCCCTTGGAGCTTGTTTCAATCCATAGAGTGCTCTTCTAAACCTGCAAACAAAATTTGGATACCTAGAATCTATAAACCCTTGAGGTTGTTCCATGTATACCTCATCTGATATGTATCCATTCAAGAATGCATTCTTTATATCCAATTGACTTAGGGTCCATCCTTTTGAAGCTGCAATAGCAATTATTGTCCTTATAGTTGAAATCTTAGCTATAGGACTGAATGTCTCATCATAATCTATGCCATAGGTTTGGGCATAGCCTTTCACCACCAATCTAACTTTGTATCTGGTTATACTTCCAACTGCAAGCTTCTTCATTTTATAAACCCAATTATTTCCAATTACCTTCTTACCATTTGGATTAGGAACAAGTTCCCAAGCCTTGTTCTCCTCTAGTACATTGAACTCTTCCTTCATTGCTTCTTCCCATTGTTTCTTACCTTTAGCTTCATCATAGTTCTAAGGTTCTTCATCATCTTTGACCATATATGCATAGTTCTTCTGAGTTATGTAAGAAGTATCATAAGAATACCTTTCTGGATGTCTTCTTGTCCTAGTTGACCTCCTTGGTTCACATTCTTCATATGTGTCTGGATACACCTCTTCATCAAATATAGGAGCTTCTTCATTTCTCCTTGTTAATCCACTTATGGATGTATAATCTTCATTTCTTCAAGGAGCCACTTCATTTCTCCTTGGTTGCATATAATCTTTATCTTCATTCACTTGCACAATTGATTTTCCTTTCTCACAATTTCTTACCTCTTCTTCAAATTCTTCAGCTGTATGACTTTGATCTGCATACCAACTTTTTTGTTCATCAAATGTAACATCTCTAGAAACAAGAAATTGTTTGGTTAGAGGATTCCACAACATGTAACCCATCTGCTTTTCATCATAACCAATGAACACATATTTTTCTGCCTTTGGTTCAAGTTTATGTCTAAGTTGTGAGGGCACATAAGCATATGCAATTGATCCAAACACTTTACAATGATCTAGTGTTGGTTTCTTACCCCACCAAGCTTCATATGGAGTCATTCCATTTAGAGCTGCACATGGTAATCTATTCACAAGATATGTAACTGTATTTACAGCCTCAACCCAAAGATAATTTGGACAATTCTTCTCCTTCATCATAGCTCTAGCAAACTCAACCAAAGTCTTGTTTCTCGTTTATGTTATACCATTTTGTTGTGGTGTATACATGTAGGTTATTTCTGTCTTAATACCTGCATTCCAAAGATAATCATTGAACTCTTGGGAGAAGTATTCTCCCCCTCCATTAGACCTCAGTCTCTTATTCTTTTGACCTGTGACTCTCCCTGCATATGCATGAAAATGCTTGAAAGCTCCAAATACTTCTGATCTTTCCTTCAAAACATACAGAGATCCATCTTGTAGCATCATCAATGGAAACAACATAATACCTTGAGCCACTGATAGATTCTTCTTTTGTTGGTCCCCATACATCTGTATGAATGAGCTTTAGTAATCCGTCATGTTTGAATCCTTTCTTCTAAAATGGTAACCTGTGTGCTTTACCCATTTGACATGCTTCACATTTATAAACCATATGTTGACTCTACACATTTGGTAGTCCTAGTAGAGACAAATTTGCAACCATAGCTTTAATTTCTCTTTCATTGAAGTGACCTAATCTCTTATGCCAGAGATCAAGTTTTGTAAACACTCCTTCACCATGTGTAAGCAAAGCTTGAACAATGTTTTCTTGCACTCTTAAAGTAAAGAGTCTACCTTCTTTCTTAAAATAGACAATCTGATTATATCCATTCTCTGGATCTTCAACAAATACTCCTTCATTTGTAAACCTGGCTTGAAAACCTCTTTCAACTATTTGTCCCACACTAATCAAGTTTTTAGGTATTGTAGGAACATACAAAACATTGGTTAGAAAATCTGCTCCACTCTTGCATTTCACTTTTCCAACTAAATGTACACTATGTCTTGTATTGTCACCTATTTGAGCTGTGTCACTAGAAATGCCATTTTCCAATTTTGACATCAATTCTATGTTTCGTGATGAATGATTAGAACATCCAGAGTTAATGTAAAATACCTTTAGATCTTCTTTATGTGATGTGCTCATTGAGTTCATCATCAATGATGTATGACCTTCATTCTGAGTGTCATTTGCATAATTGTAGTAGGTTGTGTTGTAGGACTGATTCTGTCCCCAAGTTCTTCCTCCACCTCTACCATAGCCTCCTCTTTGACTTTGTCTACCTCTCTGAGATTAACTTTGATATCTTCCACCTTGGCCTCTGCTATTGTTGTTTTGATTCTGGTTTGATCCTTGTGGATTATGCCAGCAGTCATGAGCCAAATGATTACTCAATCCACAGATCCAACAAGCCTTCTTATTATTATTTTGATTACTGTTGGTGTAAATCACAAGCCTACACATTTGGCTTGAAAGATATCTTGAAGATCTTATATAAGTGAAGAAGCATAGGAACCATTGCTAGTGGTTAATTACCACTTTATCTCATTGTAAAGTGCTAGTCATACTAAGCAAAATACCCAGCAAGTGTCAAGCCATAAATAGAAGGTTTTCTTGAGTTTGTGACTTTCAAAGTTATCTGTTTTGATTCAATCATTGCACACATCATTTCCAAAGTACATAGGACATTTTATGGTTTCATTGGAAAGCTAAGGAGGTCTAGTGATCAAGTCTGAAGCAAAAGAGGGCTGGTACAAAGCAGGTTTAGCAGTACCTACTCAGTCTCTTGGAGCATCCATCCATCTATCCCAACAGTGGTATCAGAGCAAACTAAGGTAAAATGGGAGATGGTTTTCCTTCATTTATTGATAAATTGGATAGGAACAACTATCAAGCATGGTCTCTAAGGATGAAGACCTACTTACAAGGAAGGATTCTCTATGGATACATCTCAGGAGATGAGGAATTGCCATCATTCAAAACAAGAGGATTACCAACCAAGGAAGAACATGAAAGGCTCAACACATGATGTGCTGAGGATGCATTGGCAAGGTCTTATTTACTCAACTCTATATCCGATTTTCTTTTGCCACATATTAGAAATTGTAAGACATCCCAAGAGACTTGGGAAACCTTGTCATCATATTTTTCTTCCAACACAAGGGCTAGGAAAAATCAGTTGTGGATTGAATTCACAACATTAAGGAAGCAACCTAAGCAAGTTGTTTCAGAGTTTGTAACCAAGATTAAAGATGTAGCAGATCAGTTAGCAAGCATAAGAGAAGAGATTGAAGAAGAACAGATTGTAAGGCAAGTGATCAATGGGATCAAGGCTGATGACAAATGGGAAAGCTTCACCACTGCTATGGATCTTTACATGGACATGCACACTCTAGATCTTACAACTCTCATGGGACAATTGTTTACTCATGAAGCAAAGCTCAAAAAAAATGGAGACACATCCAAAGGTAATAACTCTTCTGCCCTATACACTGATATGAAGTCTAAAGATAAGGGCAAGAGCAAGAAGGTGGAAGATGAAGGTTCTACCTCCCAAGCCAACTATGCAGGGAAAGGTAGATCATCAAGAGGAAGGGGCAAAGGAGGTAAGTAAGGTAGGGGGAGATCTTATAACTCCTCATCATGCAACATTTTGTGGTTTATCAAATCATACCACAGATGAGTGTTTCAAGAATTACAAGAATCAGAGAGGAATAGGATATCAAAGAGCTAGATACTCACAGTCAAGAGGTAGATTCAACCATCACCAAGGCTACAACAATAACTACAACAACAACTACAACAATAATTACAATGGCAACTACCAAGGAGGATTCAAATCCAGGAAGGATTACAACAACTACACAAAGGAGTAGGATGACTCTCTTCTGATCATGAACATGACTTCAAAACCAGGTACAAATGATGACCACCTATTCTACATTGACTCAGGATGCTCAAATCATGTGGCTGGCAATGTAGCATTACTCTCTGATCTTGAGGAACCAAAGGGTAAGCATCAAGTCCAAACAAGTGATGATACAAAGCATTCAGTAGTTAAAGTTGGAAATGTTAAGACTTGTGATGGAAATCAGAATTTGTTGAGTAGGGTACTCTATGTACCAACCATTACAAAAAACTTGATGAGTGTTGGTCAGATTGTGGAGAAAGGTTTGCAGGTTAGATTCAACCAATATGGAGCATTTGTGGAGGATCCAAGGCATGGGTTCAAGAGGATTGCTAAAGGAGAAAAATCACGTAGACTTTTCACCTTTGAGTTAGAAGACACAAAGAATATTGCACTATACAGTTATAAAGATCAAACACTTTCAGAGCTTGAGATTTGGCACAAAAGGTTAGGACACATAGGAGAAAGAACCTTGAAACAAATGTGCAGGGACCAATGTGTGCTTGGGATACCCAATGTATCCAAGCAACATATGATTTATAAGTGTGGTGCTTGTCAATTTGGGAAGTCTCACAGGTCACCCTTCTCAAGGAAAGGATACATGCATGAAGACTACCTAGAGCTTGTCCACACAGATGTATGGGGACCAAGCAAAGATCCCTCAGTCTGAGGTTCAAGGTACTATGTATCTTTCATTGATGATTATAGCAGATGGACTGTATTGTACTTCATGAAGCACAAGGATGAGGTATTTAATTGCTTTAAAAAATATCTTGCACTAGTTGAAAATCAGACAGGAAGGAATTTGAAGAGGCTAAGGTCAGATGGAGGAGGTGAGTACTTCTCCAATGAATTTGAAAACTTCTTGCAGGACAGAGGCATCAAAAGAGAAATAACCACAAGGTATTCTCCTGAACAGAATGGGGTAGCTGAGAGAAGAAATATATTAATTGTTGAGACAGCTAGGTCTATGTTGAATGAAAAAAGGTTACCTAACTATCTATGGGCAGAAAGTGTTTCTACTGCCACTTACCTCATAAACAGGTTACCATCTAAGTCTCTTGATGGTATGACACCCTATGAAGCATGGCATGGTAAGAGACCCTCACTTGACAATTGCAAAATATTTGGATGTGTAGCATATGTACACATTCCTTCTTAGATAAGAGGTAAGCTAGACCCAAAGGCTGAAAAATGCATCTTTATTGGGTATGATTTAAATCAAAAAGGTTACAGGTTTTATAATCCTACCAATAAGGGATTCATGGTAAGCAGAGATGTTGTCTTTGATGAAAATGATTCTTGGTATGAGAATGAATGCAGGAAGGTTAAATTACCTTATGATTTGGAAGAGGAATTTCCAAGTCTTACAAAGGAGGAACCTACTCAGAATGAAGCCTCAAGTTCAGATGATGAAGATACTATCAATCTTGAAGAATTCAAAGCATGGAAGTCCAAAGGCAAAATGACGATGAAGAAGCTTGAAGACATACCTGAATCCTCAAGTCAACCATTTAGAAGATCACAAAGAGAAAGCAAAAAACCAATCAGATATGGGTATGATACATCTCTTGTTACTAAACATTCTGTTTATCTTGCCAAAGATTTGTCAAATGAAGAACCAGGATCATATGAAGAGGCCATAACCAAATCAGAATGGAAAGAAGCTATGGATGAGGAAATTGAAGCACTCAAGGAGAGTGACACATGGGAGTTAGTACCTAAGAAGGACTCAATGAAGGTAATAGGATCCAGATGGATCTATAAGCTTAAAAGGAATTCTGATGGCACAATTAATAGGTACAAAGCTAGATTGGTAGCCAAGGGTTTTGCACAAACCCAAGGCATTGACTATGAGGAGACATTCTCACCTGTGGCCAAGATGCCAACAATCAGAGTGTTGGTAAGTGTGGCTGCATCAAAAAACTGGAATATGTACCAATTGGATGTCAAGAATGATTTCTTGAATGGATGGATTTCTGAGAAGGTATATATGTCAGAACCTCTTGGCTATGAGGACCCTAAGAAGGTAACATATGTTTGCAAATTGACAAAGGCTTTATATGGATTGAAGAAGGCACCTAGGGCATGGAATTACAAGTTAACTACATATCTCCAAGACCAAGGATTTGTCATGAGCAAGTCAGATACTTCTCTGTTCATCAAGAGAAGTAATTCAGAGGTAATATACCTTTGTGTTTATGTTGATGACATCATCATTATAGGTAATGATGTCAATGGAATTAGATATATCAAGAGTCAAATGATGAAGGAGTTCAAGATCAATGATCTTGGTCTATTGAAGTATTTTTTGGGACTTGAGTTAGTCTACACTAACTCAGGGATATATATTACTCAGAAAAAGTATATACAGGACATGTTGAAGAAGCTTCATTTGCAGGATGCCAAAGTAGCAAGCACTCCAATGGAGGTAAACCTAAAACTAAGTGCCCATGAAGGTGATGAAGTCAATGACATTACAGGTTATCAAAGTATGGTGGGTAGTTTGAACTATGCTACCTTAACAAGGATAGATATTGCATATGGAGTTAGTGTGCTAAGTCAATTTATGCACAAGCCTAGGATACCTCACTTAGAGGTTGCCAAGAGAATCTTGAAGTATCTCAAGGGTACACAGAACCATGGTTTGTATTTCCCTTACACTTCAGATATTGATATCAAAATTTATTCAGATGCAGATTGGGCAGGATGCAAGGATGATAGGAGGAGCACTTTTGGATATATTTCTTTTGCAGGTGACAAACCAATTTCATCGGTCTTCAAAGAAGCAACCTACTGTTGCTTTGTCTTCCATAGAGGCAGAGTATAGAGGACTGGCTAATGCCACACAAGAAGCAATTTGGATTAAGCTTTTGTATACAAAATTTGGATTATATACTAGGTCACCAATTATCTTTGGAGATAATACAAGTTCCCTTCACCTTTCAGCTAATCATATTTATCATTTTAGGACCAAACACATAGAGGTTCATTACCATTATGTGAGAGAGAAGTTGATAAGCAAAGATATCCAACTAACCTATGTATCAACAAACATGCAATGTGCAGATTTGTTGACTAAAGCTTTGGATGGAACCAAACTTTGCAGGTTCAAAGCCATGATTGGATTGCAGGATATACTTGAAGATTGAAGATGAAGACTTAAGATTGAAGATGAAGACTTAAGCCAAAATGTTTGGCTTGAGGGGGAGTTGTTGGTGTAAATCACAAGCCTACACATTTGGCTTGAAAGATATCTTGAAGATCTTACATAAGTGAAGAAGCATAGGAACCATTGCTAGTGGTTAATTACCACTTTATCTCATTGTAAAAGTCAAATTGACTTGGAATCTCTTGAATCACCTACCAAAAGGATTCGTGGAAGTTAGTTGTTTGATTGAAAGAATATCTCCTAGTATGTAGGAGCTTGATCATAGGGAGCCAAAAGTTTGAATTTGAATTCAAATTTTACTCATTCCTTATAAAAGTGGACATGAAAAGTCGTGGGGAGAGAAGTTCACTCCCGAGCCTCTCATTACTGATTTTTGAGTGTGTGTGAGGTCTACACTCTAGCCCACACCTCTCTACACCATTTGGCAATGAAGTTCATGCCAATGGAGTTGTATACAAGTGTTTATTAATACATACATTCACATTTTCCATCTCTGAGTTCTCTATTAGTATACTCAAAAGTCTCTCAACTTGTGAAGGGCATATCTCGGTCACTTCTTCACCACATTCAGTGATTCAAAGCTTGTTGGATTTCGATTGAAGTTATCTACATACTCTCAAAGTTTGAAGAGATTCTATTCAGCCATTGCAGAGAAATCCGCTTTGAGGTGATCACTGGTCAATTTCTGCTACAGTCGTAAAAAGTCGGGGGTATAGCTTAACTTGCTAAATTGATTTCTCTTAGCATAGTTTATCTTTTTACATCATTCCACTTGGAATAGGTAGCATACTAAGCTAATTAGATACCTCTAAAAGGAATTTTTCCAATTCCTACTGTGCTGGTCATACTGAGCAAAATACCCAGCAGGTGTCAAGCCATAAATAGAAGGTTTTCTTGAGTTTGTGACTTTCAAAGTTATCTGTTTTGATTCAATCATTGCACACATCATTTCCAAAGTACATAGGAAATTTTATGGTGTCATTGGAAAGCTAAGGAGGTCTAGTGATCAAGTCTGAAGCAAAAGAGGGCTGGTACAAAGCAGGTTTAGCAGTACCTACTCAGTCTCTTGGAGCATCCATCCATCTATCCCAACAATTACTTCTTCCTCTTCCAACACCTCTTGCTTTTCCTCTACTAGTGCCTTTACCCTAGCATAATAAACTTGAGAACTTGATTCCTCTTCATCCTTTGCTTTACCTTTATCTCCTTTTTTCTTGTTCTTCATGTACATTGCAGAACTTTGTCCTTTATCTCCATCTCCCTTCAAGTCTTGCTCAAAGGTTAGCATCAAACCAAGCAATTGATTCAAGTCTGGAACATAATGATTCGAATAAATTTATGTTGACAAGACAAAAGGTTTCCACCTTTCAGCCCCTCTCAAACCTGTAAGTAATTGAGCAATCAACCTGTGATCCTCAATATCTTCATCTATAGATCCAAGACTATCTGCTAGATCCTTCATCTTAGTGACATAATCACTAATGGTTTGACTTGTCTTCTTCTTGAATGTTGTAAACTCTGACCATAAACTTGCTTTTCATGGTTTGGTAGTACTTTGGAAATGATATTCCAATGCATTCCATATATCTTCAGCTGATTCCAATCCTCTGATGTGTGGTAGCAAATGATCTAAGATTGTATTGTAGATGTAAGCTTTTGCACTTGCATCCTTCTTTTGCCAATGCTTTAAAGCATCCAGTTCTTCTTTCTTTGGTCGGCTTTCATCTTCAAATATTGGCTTCTCTTCTTCACCTGTTACATATACCATGAGATCCTTACTCATAAGTAAGGCTTCCATTCTCATTACCCATACGAGGTAATTATCTCTGTCCAGTTTGTCAATGGAGATATGATCTGCCATACTCCTTTCCTTCTGCTACAACTTGTGAGCTTAAAGGATAAATGATAATACCTTTTGAAGTTCTTTGTGTATGAAGGTACTTTTTAAAGTAACCTTTTGATGCCTTGAGTCTTCTAATGCTTCAGATTTCAAACTTTAATGAAAACTTTTCAAAAACTTCTCGTAACTTTGCCGCCTTGTGTTCTCTAGAACCTTTCTGCTCTTAATACCACTTGTTGATGTGTGAAACATCACAAGAAATGAATTAATGTGACACTAGACAACCTCTATGGTCACGATTAACTCATTGCCACTCCAAACTTTGAGAAATGATAGCCAAAACCAAGAACTTTACTTCTTCAGAAATTTCCAATCATTGAAATGACATACCTTCGGTATTTTGCTAATTTCTCTTAGCAAAACGATTATTTTGGTAAAAGAGAATAGCTTTCCAACAAGCTATTATTTGAAAGAAATGGATCTCTACAACTCAAGTTATGGCCTTCACAAGATGACTATGTCTAACTACCAAAATTGGAAACTTTACCTGTTATAGTAAGAGTGCCTGTCAAAAAATAGAAATTCAATGCCTAGCATCGACTTGCAACGAGAATTCGATGCCAGGCATCGACTTGAGGTATTTTTTGCCACTTTTCAACAGGGATTCGATGTTAGGCATCGACTTCCCGCATAAAACCTCAACCTTTCAGATGTCAAAACAATAGATGATTTCATGTATACTTAGAACATCACTTATCCTCTGAAATTCGATGCCAGGCATCGACTTTATGCATAAACTTGATGCCAGGGATCAACTTGCTCCACAAACCTTATCTTTTCAAGAAGATTTAAGGAGTAGATAAAAGTCAGATATGAAAACAAGGACTTATCACTTAGATTCGATGTCAGGCATCGACTTGCTTGGAAAACTTCAACTTTTGAAATCATTACATAGAACACAAACTCTGGAGATGGAGAAGGAAGGCTTGTACATAGAATTTTAATCAAATCTTTTCATAATTATGAAACCTCAGAAATGCACAGGTGCTTTCTCATGTAGAGAAGCCTATTCTCAATGATACAAAATGAACTTTTCCCACTCTAAGTACTTCTCTTCCACTTTTCGTCAGTTGATACAAACTGAGTTATATAGTTTTTCTCAATCTCGTGACTTTTCAAAAAACTTCGATAACTAAAGTGAACTAACTCTACAAATATAATACACTTGTGAATTTGTCCCTTCACATAGGCATGTGGTTTTCTTCTAAAGCTTTTACCTTCAAATATATGTCCAATTATTGATTGTTTCTCCAACATTTTACAATCGCTGAAAGACCTCAGGTGTAGTCAGAGATTCCTCAGGATGATCTCCACTCTCCTTGGTAATGCTTTGACCAAAGTCAATGTCAATGGGCAACTTTCAAAGGCAATCAAACTAAAATGATCCATCAAGCAAGGTTGCCCATTGGCCCTGCTGCTCTTTTCCATAGCCACAGAAGGACTTAGCCAACTTGTGGAGTGATAGATGGAGCTTGGTCGCATAAGAGGCATCACTTTGCCACATAACTCTAGGCAAATGACCATGAGGCTATTTGTGGATGGCACAAATGCCTTTTTTCACAATGATGATACCAGCCTGGAAACCTTTTGGTGGTGCCTCGACACTTTTTGTGAGGCCTCTGGGTCCAAAATTAACCATTCCAAGACTACGTTCAGGGCTATAAAAGGGAATCAACCCAATCTCCTCAATGTGCAGGGATGCCAAAGCATTCAATGAGGTCAGATCGTTTGCATTGTTGGTATCCCCATGGGATTCGGTGTTACTGTGGAACAAAGGTGGGCTTGGGTCCTCGCCAGGCTTAATAATAAGCTTAACTATTGGAGGGGTTTGCAAATTAATCTTGTTGGCTGGGCCATGGTGATCAACACGTTCCTCATATCCTCAATCATATACTTTCTTTCTTGCTAGAGACCGAATGATCAAGAATTAGCCAAATTGGAAAGTACTTGTAGGAACTTTCTCTGGATTGGGGACCATAACAAGATGGGAGTGCCTAAAATCAAATGGTCCATATGCACTAGCCAAAAGGAGAGTGGAGGTCTAGGTATTATGGACATTGGCAGCATGGCCAATAAACTTGTGGCAAAGTGAATGATTAAGGCCTGGTGCAAAAGAGATTCCTCTGGGGCCACATTAATTTTCAGAAACACAAACGTGATTACTCTGGTGGGCTGCCTGAATGGAAAAACCTCGACATCCTCACCCTCTTATTCTCTCCGATTTTGGTCTGACCCAAAGGATCAATTCTGGTAAGATCCTTGTGGTTGAGTTGGAACAGATTCAAACCTCACATCAGAATCAGTGAAGATTGGAAGTGGGCTGCAGGTATAAGACAAAATGACTCTATTTGGTTCCCGATCCAAGGCATGAGAAATGTGGAACCTTGGAATATCTTAAGTGCCAAGAGACTCTAGAATAAGGGATTCAAACAATGGAAGCACCTCTGGAAACATGACACAAATAGATGGGTGGACTTTGAGGACCTTGACCCTAGTGTTGTAGTCACGTACGAGGAAAGGAATGTTTTATTGAATAGATGCCACGCTTGGGACCGCTCTAAAATCCGATTACTTATGGGATAGGATGCTCTGGACCTAATGGGCCTTAAATGGTATAATGGTAATCGCCTCTCCAAGCTTCCATATGTCAAAGCTCGTAATGACATTCACATTAGTCTTGACAAGAAATGGTGTCTCAACTAGACATGACTTCGATGGGATATGAAATTTATGTCTATTTGGAACCCTCTCATTGAAAACATGTCGGTCCTCCTATGGAAAATTTTACACCATGGAATATGGACCAATGCAAAAGTTAACAGGATCTGTGGTGTTCCGCCTTGGTGCAAGCGATGTTGCCATAGCAAAGAGGATATTGGTCACCTCTTCTTTGCTTGCCCTAAGTCCCTTTGGTTATGGAGGATCCTTGGTCGTCCTTTGGGACTCCAAGAACAAATCAATTGGAAGCAAGCCCTCATTAGTGAAGCGATCGGTTGCTCTGTGGCATTGTGGAATTCGATCAGGGGAGAGATCATTTGGAAGATTTGGTGGGAAAGATGCACTCACAACTTTGGAAATACCCCCAAGGAGTGGTCGATCAAGAAGTCTCTATTCCTTCTCAGCAAAAGAATTCCTAACTGTAAGAAAACCACCCCCCTCCCCTTTAGACATCACAAAGAGCTACAGTATGTCAACAATAAGCTTAAAACCAAGTGGGCTCCGCATGATGGGGATGCGAGGTTTATCAACCTCCTCTATAACTTCATGTAAGCTTTGTAAGGTCTACCACGAAGGCTATGGCAGATTGTCAGAAAGAAAATTAGACTTCAGAAACATATCAGTTGGAAGCAAGCTTTGCTAGGAGTAGCAAATGGTTGCTCCAGAACTCTCTAGAACGCCATCAAAGGGGAGGTCCTATCGAAGATCTGGTGGGAAAGATGTGCTTGTAACTTTGGTGACTCCCCCATAGAGTGTTCGATTGAGAATTCACTGTTCTTCCTTGGAAAAAGGATCGCTAACTGTAAAAAATCCCCCCCTTTAGACATCTTCAAGTGCTCCTTTTGAGATATCAACAACAAGCTTAAACCCATGTGGGCCCCGCATGAGGATGATGAGAGGATAATTAACCTTCTTTGTAATGCCATCTAAACTCTATAAAAGCTACCCTTGCTCTATGGGATTCGTGGGATCCCGTGGATGCTAGTCCCCTTCTCTTGTACTTTTCTTTTCATTAATTCAAGTCCGGGAGAGTAGGCTAAGGTCGAACTTCCTTTATTTACAAAAAAAAAGTGCATGGTGTGAGAAATATAAGAGAAAAGTCCATGGGGTTGTAGAAAGTGGATGCAAAACCATTCAAATATCTATAATTTGTAAAGACAAAAGAATATCTGATCATAAATGGTCTGAAATGTGAATTTTGAGTGAGGGTGGAGCAAAGATTCAAGATCATATGAAAAACATTGGAAAAAAAAAATCTCAAAATCAACTCATTACATGTATGAAATTGATGTATTTTGTTGCACAACATGATGTAGCATGTGAAAAATTTTTAAAAAAATATGTGATTGAAAAATTTGTGAAATGTAGTTTTGTTGATTGGAGTTCTGAAAGCAAAGGTTATCGTTTGTATCATCCATAGCCTAAATGCATTTTGGTTAGCCGTGATGCTATTTTTGTGGAAGATGCTATTCAGCCACTGCTTCCATGTACACACACACACACACAAATCACGTACTTGAGAACATGAATTAATAAAACACAAAATCAAATATGTGATGAATTTTGAGCAAAATGGAAGTATGTTACCAGCTTTCATATAATTTAATTTTTATGTAGTTATGTATTCATAGATGCATATATGTATGTAGGTGTGAATTACTTTGTGCATAGAAGGAGGAATTAGTGAGTACCTTATAGCTTACACCTCAAGGATTGATAAGTTTGATCACATTTAAATACATACTCCTTTATTGCTTTAACTAAATCGATATTATACAAATGAAAAAAAGGAGCTTATATGTAAAATGTATATATGTATTTTTTGTATATAAACGGAGAAACCATTAAGTACTTGAGATAATGAATAAATTTAAGAAAACATCAAATACATGATGATTTTATAATCACAATGGAAGTATATTTTCAACTTTCATATAATTTCATTTGTATTTAGTTATGTATACATGGATGCATGTACGTATGTAGGTCTTAATTCCTTTGTGCATACGAGTTAATGAGTACATTATACCGTACACCTCAAGGATTGATAAGTTGGATCACATTTAAATTAATTCTTTATTATTCCTTTAAATTAACAAATATTATACAAATAAAATAAAAGGAGCTATACGTATGAATGTATCTATGTACTTTTGTGTATTTTAATGGTGAAATTATTGACTAATTGAGATAATGAACCTAATTTAACAAAAAAAAGTACGTGATGAAGTTTTGGGATTCCAACTTTCATAGAACCTCATTTGTATGCACTTATCTATGCATGGATGCATGTACCTATCTAAGTGTGAATTTTTCTCTGCATAAAAGGAGGAATTAGTGAGTACCTCGTACCTTACAACTTAAAAACTCATAAGATAAATCACATTTAAATTCATAGTCTATTACTCCTTTAAATTGATCAATATTATAGCAATGAGAAAAACGAGTTTGTATGCATTCTAAATTGATCAATATTATACCAATAAGAAAAACGAGTTTGTATGCATCAGTATATATGTATTTTTTCTATATAGAAGGAGTAAATATATACATTCACGTAAACAAACCCCTTCTATTTTATTGGTATAATATTGGTCGATCTAAAGAATAATAAAGTATGCAATTAAATGTGATTCAAATTATTAATACATGAGGTGTCCGGAACAACGCACTCATTAATTCCTCCTTTCTATACACACAAATGAAGTTGTATGGAAGTTGAGAACATACTTCCATTGTGCCAAAATTCCATAATAGTTTCAGTTTTTTACCAAATTCAAACATTATCCCAACTTCAATCTCATGAACGATTAATAAAAAGCATGCCTATGTTCCTGCGTAAGCCATATTTGTACACATGTATGTCTATCTATCAAACTATCGATTTGTCCATCCTCCCTTTATCCTAGGCTCTAGTAAAGCCATCAGATTGTAGACATCAATTCCTATTATATAAGTGCATATCCACCATCTATACAAACATCTTTTCTACCACAATCAGTAGATTCAGATCACCTTAGATTCAATGGAAGAAACTAACTTAGTGTTCTATCGATATCAAAGATAGGTTCATTCTCTATATATATGCCAATTAAATATATGACTTCTTGCTATCATGCAATTAGAGTGTGTAGTGTGCACTCACAATTGCTTCTTCTTATTGAGAAGGGAAGAAAATTGTGTATACTATGGATCTTTGCATATGCATTGCGAATTCCACACAAAATTTATTGCCCTTCGCATTTCTGTCCACTCTTTGTAGCCATGCAAAATATCAAAATAAACAAATTTCCTCCGCGACATCATACATGAGTCTTGCATATTGACTCTTACCTTCAAGGTGCGAGTGGACCAATGAACTAGCTAGCCCCCAGGTCCCAACCTCAAAAGAATGCCAAGTTAAAAGCAACATCACAATGGTTAAGCTTGAGACTCTACACAAGTAGAAAGAAAATGCAAGAAGTCAAGCATGAAGGCTCAATGCTCACAATTGCTAGAGTTGACTCTAGACTCTGGAATCTACATATTGCAACAACGACAATGACTTCAGTACAAGGAACAAGGAAGTTAGTAACTCACAAGTCGCCAGTGAAAATCACAAGTAATTGGTGTAGGTGTTCCATCATAGCATGAAAGCTTGCACCTCTATATTTCTTAAATCATGATTCATGAAATTGAAATGGCATGTGTGATGACTAACTGGTTCATGTTGCTACATGCAATGAAAAAATCACTATAATTGTTGGGAATTGAACTCATAACCTCCTAGCTATGCTTATGAGCACCTAACCACTTTCCCCAAAATCCATGGTGGTTACTTCCTAATTCTCTCTTATATGTTTTGCTTCAACCACATCGTACTAGGACTATGTGACATTCTTTCCCCCTTAGATTGAGCATAGTCCTCAATGCTCACTTTTGGACCTTCAATGCAGCTTGCTATGCCCCTTCCCACACTTGAGTGCCTCCATTCACCTCAAATTCTAGCACAATGAATATTTTGGACGTATCCACCCTCCATTGGTGTGCAAATGCCCATGTGCTTCATTCTTGGCTAGTTTCATGTTCATCCACGCTCAAGCACTTCCTAAGTTCCTAGGATTGAGGCTTCTAACCCCCATGTTGCCCAAGTTCCTCAACTAGGCTTTGATACCAATGTTGGTAATTGAACTCACAACCTCCTAGCTAGGAGTATGATGGGCTAGCCACTTCCCCCAAAAGCCATGGTTGAGGATTACTCCCTAAACCTCTCTCTTAAGGTCTCGTTCATCCACCTCTTGCTAGGACTATGTGACAAGAACTTTCCTTTGAGTATGACTAGCCCCCCATGCCCACTCACGTTGTAGGTCATGGCCTTTCGTTGAATTTTGAAATTATAACAAATTACAAATACCATTACTTATAACTTGTAACACTTTTCTTTTTGTTCACTTTTGAACTATATATATATATATATATATATATATATATATATATATATATATATATATATATATATATATATATATATATATATATATATATATATATATATATATATATATATATATATATGTATATATATATTATACATATATGTGTGTAGACAAACCAATGATTACTGAAAATTTTAATAAAATAAAATTATATTAGATTTATTGATAAAAAGGGTTCATGTCTGCACCACGCACATGTTTAGATCTCTCGCGACTCTTACTACAAACTGTCAAAAAACACGTCTAACCAAAAAACTAGTCTCCAAGTCTCCCGAAAAAATATTATATGCATATGCAATATATTATAACATCGTACTACTGATAAAATTAGAAAGTCATTCGGAGCTATCGTTACTACATAGTACGCAAAATAGCAATCTATGCGTGCAAGATAGTCAGGTTGGGAACATAGATAATTGGATATCAACGAAACACTCTTTATTGGTGCATGATAACTACATAACATGGTAAATATTCAAGTTTTGTTTTTCTGTCCTTAAAGGTTAAACGAAAAAATTTAAGCTAAAAATACTAGTGCAAGAAAACAAAGATTTTTGAGCTTTAATTACCTGTAAACACTCGTGATGCCACGATCTACATTGATTTTGCAGAGTTGATTTGAATGGGAAGAACAATTACAAATACAACAAAAATTTGGTAGATCAAAGGACTTTCTAAATTTGTGCTTACAAAATCTTAACCGAAGTAGATGGCCCAATGTGCTATGATTATAAGCGTAAAAGCTATTCACAACCATAGGTGTCAAAAAGAATAGAATATATTATTTTATGAACAATTTAGTATCGTTCTATTGAAAAGTGATTCAAACAAGTGTGAGATTCTATGAATATCTTTGACAGTGTCAATATCTCGTCCCATGAAGGCTTTGTTTTCTTTGTATTTGCATTGTTACTAATTGAACCTGTTCTTTATTGTCATGATATGATTGTGCTTTATGTTCCATGATACCACACATGATCATGTGCATTAATTGATTATGCAATTACATTCGTACAAAAATTCCATAGATGCATGTCTATGCTCACACATACCTATGATAAGCACAATGCCAATGTAGCTCTCATTAAATAAATAGTACACATTATCAAATCCTTATCCTACATGAATTTCTTGCATAAACCCTAAAAAATTGTAGAAGGTCAAAAAGCGTGAATATTAATAGAGTAAATACATGAGAGAGAAGTCCTACGGATTACTCAAGATAATCTTGATTCATAAATATGTAGGATATGAGATTCACCTCCCTACCTTTCTATGTATTTGAAGGAGTCCTTTTCTGCTTCTTCTTCTTAAATGGAGTCTCTCACTCATTCGTGAATAACGGCCTCTCTCTCTCTCTCTCTCTCTCTCTCTCTCTCTCTCTCTCTCTCTCTCTCTCTCTCTCTCTCTCTCTCTCTGAGAGAAAAGAAGAAGGAGGATGAGGAGGAGGAGGAGTCCAAGAAGAAGAAGAAGAAGAAGAATAAATCTACATGTAGGAGGCATTGGTTGTATCTCCTCTTCTCTAGATATGATCTAATGAGTTACAACTCTTCACTCTTAAAGCATTTTTCTTAAAGCTCTGAATGGATCATACCTCTTGTCAAAAAAAGGAGAACCTTATTGGGGAAGAAATGACCACTTCAAAAGGGTGAAATGGTTTAACCATTTTTCACCCTAACTTGGTCACTCTATCACATTCTTTTCCTCCGTTAGTATGATCATTGTCCTCAATGATCAAATGTTGAAATTCTTAAGGTCTATGAACTCCTTAATATATTTCATGTTTATGAAAGATTAACCCATGATTGTTTGTAGGGTCTCATATAGGCATCTAATTTCTCTCTTGGATATTTTTCAATGAAAATTCTTATTACCAATGACTTATGGTTAATAAGAAAAGAAATATTCCTTGACTAACTTGTAGCCTAAGTCTTTGATCTTGTTGATCACACATGCCATGAGAGTCTTAGCTTATGTGTTCATGGGCTAAAGAGAATTCCGAGAAAAGGCCTAACTCTTTGGAGGAATGCCCATATGAACAGAGACAAGAGTAGACATATGTGTGCTTAAGAAGATAAGAGTACTATTAGAGCACTTATTCCCTAATCTTGAGATTGAGTGACTTCCAAATCGATTGTTCATGGAGAATTTCAGAAATGTTGGCTAATGTGCATTGTTGAGCTGTGAATAGGCATCAATTTATCCCATATGGCATGGGAAATACTCGAAAGCAGCCTATATTACGGGATTTAGAAGCTCTTAGCTCTTAAAACTAAGAGGGGAGGTTGTAAATGAGTGCATGGGCAAGGTGCCTATCTAGGCCACATGACCTTGGCTAAGGTAGGCTACATAGGCCTATGGCCTAGTCCTATGGGGTGGGGGCCATAGGAATTACCTTCTCACATGTACACCCCAAGGTGGCACCATTCAATTGGGAGCTCATATGAATAATTTCCCCAAGGGTTAAAACCAAGGGCTTAACCCAAAGGTTCAAGCTGTTCCAAGGGTTATTTAAGGGCTAAACCAAGGCAAATATCATCATAATCTCACATTTATAATCCATATATTTATCCTTCTAGACCCATGAATTGTATACCATATAGATAATAATTTTAATTTTTTCCTAGAATGTCGATGCTAGAACATCATCCATGCATGAGCATGAAGATGAGATCATCCCAACATGGAAATTTTTTGTCCCGATGAACATATCTCACTTGCCTAGACCTCCCTTGAGCTCTCATACTGTGTAAGGGAACTTCAAAGTTGGTGCATTTGACTCACCTCCCATCCTTTAAATAGTTGTTTCTTCACATAGCTCTAGAATACTCTCTAAGGTCTAGGCATCCTTTGTATGTCCAATTGAAAAGGTTAATAAGAACCCTTTGGAACCTTTATTAGGGACTTTGCGCCTGAAATCCTAAGAAATTGGTTTCTATGGGCTATTTTTATCTTGAGCATGTCCCATAGTAAGGTATAAGGTTCTAAGAACTTTGAAACATACATATACAAAGATGTGAAATTTGATTTATCTCATTGCATGAGCTCCTATTACTCAACTATGCCTATGAAATTACAAGTTCTAGCAGCACCTCACACATGTGCAATCGGGCACATATAAAGTGGTTCATCACTTCATTCTAACAAGATGGGTTTCACATATACCTCTAGACGTAAAACAAAAATCGATTTGGTCAAGATGGATGTGAAGGCTTACACAATGATCTTCTAGATGAGGTCTACATAGAGTAACTAATTTATTTGTGATTATAAGCAAAGAAATCTCTTTTATTTATGAGATCTAGAAGAGCATTTATGGAATCAAGCGATCATCAAGTAAATAACAAATTTCTCATCACTTTCCTATCATGACTTCCTTTCCCTCCCCCATACTCATGAATAAGGCTTTTTGGTTTCACACAAACCCTTTGATGTTTAAGCTATCCTCTGTCCACAAAGATAAGGTCTCAAGATTTTGAAAGCATTGCCTCCCAAACAAGTTTTGGAATAATGTTGTGAAGACAACACACATTATTCCACACCAAGTCAAAATCAAAACCTAGAGGCTAAGGAAGGCGGTCTCTTGATCAGCATACCATTCCATTAGGCCAATTTATTATCAAGCTTCAAGAGAACCTAGTCTTCATTCAAAACCCAAATCTGCATTTAAATGTGATCAATTTTATTAATCCTTAAGGTGTAACTTGTAAGGTATACAATACTCACAAATCTTTGGAATAATATGAAGGAAGGTTTCAAATGGGAGGCGGCTAACCCTTGACTTTTGCGAAAAGAATCAGAGACTATGTTTGAGTCAAATCCAAAAAATTTGGAAAGCGAAGAGAAAGAACTAAAACTCTGTTCAAGTAATTCAAACTTCAAAGACACGTAAACTTGCCATAATTCAAAGTCTAGATGACTCACGACTTGAACTTCTCAAACATCTGTTTCAACAGGGTATTGAAGCTTTTTTTCTATATTTAAGAGAAATAAGCTAGATTCTCAAAAAGATTCAGAGTAAATCTAAAGCAGCATCCAACCACAAGATACTAGTGTGGTAATCAACGTCAATGTGTCAACCCATTGAGGTTCTATTGATGAGTTTTTTACTTAAATAATGCCTCACTTGAGACTAAGTTCATGCCTATATTCAATCTTATTTCGGGTTTAGCACGCTACACGCCTATTGGGGCGAAGCTACACCAACATGGTCAAGCTTCTTGACTACATGGTGTAGCTACGCCCCTATTGGTTTTTTAAACGCCCGTTAGTAAGCGAAAACGCTTAACCGTAAAGGTTTTCTTTAGCGCATTCCCTTAACGAGCAAGGAGGGAAGACCATGTAGAAGGTGCGTAGCAAGCCATGTAGATCTTTTCTTGTGCTAAACTCGATAGGCTTAAGTGTTCTATCACGCCTATAGGTGCGTAAACGCATAGCCGAAAACCAAACAGTAAACCAGCGCGCGGTTGCCGAAGTGCCCCCTTACGGTGATCGGAACAACGCAAGCCGGACAAAGACGGACGGAGCAGATTACCCATATCACTGGGGACAGGGAACAAATCAGCATCTCGATACGATAATACAGCCCTTAGAGAATAACGGCGAAGTCCATCCCATCCGAAAAGCACGTGACGAAGTGCCATGCCAATGAGTCCTTATTGGGAATGCAATTGTTATGCATTCTTACGCATTCTTAAATCAGCAGGTTCACTTGTAAAGGTCGCGTGTTCGATTCTGTTGGGCTAACTAAGGCCTTATGCTTTTTGCTTATAGAGAAGCTTCTGCAGGGTGTAATATTAATTCTAGTCAAGAGCTCGCTCGTTAAGCGTGAATAATGGCCTTGCTTGGGGGGATGAAGCGAATGATTGTGGATCGCAGGTCTTGTGCTTGATTTTGCCTCCTATGCCTTCTTTAATGCTACTTTTAAATTCAATCAATCGGATTATGTAGAAAAAGCTTACTGCTCTCTTGAATACAAGATGATCTTCTTCACGTGGAGGTCACAAGTTCAATCTTCCTGCACGCACAGCAAGCACGTTGATTGCTTTTGCTTGTGATAGGTTCTACAATGCCCGAAATAGAGCACACCAAGATTCTCCTTTTCGGTAATCTCTTCTATAGAAGCTTCCTATTGCACCATCAAAAGATGAAATTCCTGCACATCCATGAAAAGAAGATGCCACCCTCACAAAAAATTGCAATGAAGAAGATGAAGGAAAGATCTTACACCATGCTCTGATACCAATCCAAGGTTACGACCACCACGTGCTAGAGACATGACCCTCCTCCCAATCAAATGCCTCTATATATAGCTCTCTAGGGGACTCCCTTCTTGGGCAGGCGAATACTAAGCATCCATGTGTCAGCCATGTAACTGCATGTGTGCCAAAAGTCCCAATCAACTCGAGTGGATACTTATAGAAGGCTCTAGATCTCTTTGGGCAAAAACCATCTCCCCATGTACCCCATGGGGATTGAACCCAAGACCTCCTCCATCACACCCATGAGACTACACCACTAGGCTAAGTGGGTCACATAGTTAGAAGAGTAAATGACCTTCTAGTAATTCTAGACTCAAGATCTTTGGTCATACACACGCGTGATCAAATGGTGTCCGATTTCAGATCTGTCTGAAACGGTTGGACCCTTGGATCATAGACTTACTTTATTAGAAGATATCTGACTTTTTATTAAATTGATTCATTATCCCTAGTGCCTAATGTTTTCTCATTTAATATACACAAAATACATATACGTTTATGCAATTTCATGCATTGCTGTTCAGGATCATATGCCAGCCAATCAAAGATGCATAGGTGAGCAAAAGATGGCTTGTAACCATGCCAAGCTTCACATGGAGTGATAGACTACAGTGCTTTAGTGGGACACCCGTTAAGTACATATATTGCATACATAACAACCTCAAGCCAGAAACTATGTGGTAAATCCTGACTCTTGACCATACACCTCACCATCTCCATGAGTGACCTATTCTTCCTTTCTGCAACTCCATTCTATTGAGGTGTATACGACACTGTACACTGATGCTTTTCCCATGTTCATCCAAGAATGCATTAAAATCAAAAGACATATATCCCCCCTCCCCCCCCCCCCCCCCCCCGATCAGAATAGAGGGTGCCCATTTTACATGCTAAGAGATTTTCAGCCAAAACTAGAATCTATTTGAGCATAGACACTTTAGACTTTGCTTTCAATGGAGATACCTATGCATGCTTGGAAAAATCATCAATTAAACTCACGAAGTAAAGATAGTTCCCAAAAGAAGGTGTCTAGATAGGACCACAAGCATCATTGTGAACAAGTTGCAATGTCTAAGTAGCCCGAACTACACCATATTTTGGGAACAAAGAACGCTCCATTTCTCTTAAAATAAAACCTTCATAAACATGTTTAACAGGCTCCTCAAGTTTGGTTAAAGAGGACACCATTTCTAATTTCTAAAGGCATTGCAAACTAGCAAAAAATAGATTTGACCAAAGCATGCATTGCAAAGCTTTGCATTTGACATAGCCTGAGAATCATGTACTACACATGTTGAATCATTCACAGATTTTTCATATTCTATGAGCTTATACAAACCACGAAATAAAATGCCAGAAGCAATAATGACATCGCCATTTAATAGCTCATGAATTATCTATCTGTCATCAATAATTTTCACAACCAAGAAAATATTGGCTAATGCTGAAACTAATAACAATTTTTTCTTTATCCCTTGCACAAATAAAGCATCCAATAATGTAAAAGAACTATCATCAGTAGTAGTCAGAATGATCTTCATAACTCCCATGACACGGTAAGAGGAGTTATTGGCGCATGTGATAGTATTCGCTATAGGGTAGGCTCAAGTGAAGTGAAGAAACTACGTTGTGAGGTAATTTGTTTGGTTGCCCCACTTCAAAGTACCAAACATCTAAGTCTAGTGCAAACATACACTATTCAGTGAAGATGGGTCATAACTCCAAACAGTAGTAAATGTCCATTCTTCATTCTAGACAAGATTAGCAGACTCTCTTTTGGGTGTAGAGGCCTCTGCAACAATCATTTGAGCCTCTATCTTCTTTGCCTCTTTTGCAGCTAGTTTTGGACAAATTTTTATGATATGATTATTTCCTTTAAAATATTTGCTAAAAAAATTTTGCTTTTTTGTTTTCTTCTCATCTTTGTCATCCTTTTTTTATTGTGTAGAATTAGTAGATTTTGGCTTACTAATAGAAGAGCTCCATTTACCTTTGCCCTTGAAACTAGCCAAGATAGCTTGATCTATAACACACGTAATGCACCTGTTCTGCCTAGACTAATCCTCTTGCAACAAAACAGAGAGTAGCTCCTCAAATGTTAAGGCATTTGGATTTCCTTTCATCATAAATCAAAGAGTAGAAGCAAAATTCTGATATGAATTTGGAAGACCATTGAGGACAATCTGCACAAGTGAACTGTTAGGCAAGCCTTTATCTCTAGAAATCAACTCCTCCTTCAAATATTCGATCTTTGTCAAAAAAACTATCCATGGAATCTCCTTCATTCATGTGCTCACTCTCTAACTATTTTCAGAGGTAAGCAACATGAGCATCATTCCTTGCCTATTATAAAGTGGTAAGTGTATCCTAGGCATCCTTTGTTATTCTGCAAGAGTGAATGTGAAGAAAAATGGCACGTTTGATAGACAAGGCTATCATTGCATGTGCTTGATCCTCTTTGCCATCCCAAAAAAGTTGCTCTACAATAGGTGCAACAAGAACTGCAGCACGAAGAAGAACTTGAAGAATATCACCATCTTGAAGGCCATCTGCATCACCTTCAACAACTTTGTTTGCAGGTATAATAGGATGTTTTTCAACACCCTGCAAAATATTCCATATTCCTTTTCACACATCATATAAGCCCATATTGGGTAGTCAGTACCATCCAAGTTATCCTCAACAACCAACATATAGAATACATCACTGCTTTCAACCATGACCATTGACTAAAATACCCTGATGCAAAAAAATGTAAGTAGCGGACATGACATGCTACAACTTCCTTTATGAATGGACAAAACACTGAGCTCTCCAGCGACGATCGACAAAAAATGCTCCTTACTCTAACGATGGATGACAAAACTCCTACTTAAGGTTATGGATCTTTCTATGATATGTTAGCTTCACATCTCATAGCATATGCATAGGAATGAAAACTTTGAGATGTTCTGCTCCTATTGTGGCAAATTGTCATCCTAACATTAGTTTTCTATGCTCCTCCACAACCTCAGATTTTGCGGGGCTCACTTTTCGTAAGGTGTTGAGAGAGTACTTCCATCTTTCTTCTACTTCTGCTGCTTGTAATTGTTCCCTATTCGCTTCTCGAAGAGCTAGAGAAGAGCAGGAGTTGATGTTATCGATGGTGCGAAATAGCTCAATGACCATCCAACCAGAACAAATACTCCAAAAAAAAAGTTCGGCAAGAGCCTACTCTTACAAGCGTTAATTCATAGAAAGAACAATTGTACAAGTGAAGGAGCCTAGCACCCATGAGAACCCCCGAGTCCACAAAGCAGGTTAGCTTTCTCTTTAATGTACTTGT
>CM035410.1:49804498-49806998 GCA_020310875.1 Ceratopteris richardii
GAACAAATTTGTTATGCAAGTATGTATCTCATATTTTTTTTACATAAAAGGTACCAATGGGCATGTATACAAGAAGTTTTGACCTATTTGCTAACGGTATACTTATTTAAGTATTTAACCTAGACAGATATAAGTGAAAAGGAATAATAGACACTTCTTGGCTCGTCTAATTGAACGTATGATTCCTAAAAATAACCTATATAAATAAAATATGTATGTCTACTTGAATTACGTTAAGAAATTATTGTTTATTTTTAGCAAACTCTATTTTTTATAAACATCATAAATAATTGTATATGACAAAAAGTTTCCCACTAACCGATTGCTATATCTACTATTGAATAAACTTTAGAAAGCTATGAATACAGTTACCGGTTGAACTACCAGAGGCATATAGATAAATGCATAGATGTATGCATCCTTAACCATATTTAGTAGCGAACAAAATGAGTATGTATTAAGAATAATAAAGATCTATATCTGAAATATGAGAATAAACACCAATATTTAAACATACAAGAGCCATGTTAGTGTAAATTTAGCAACTCTAATTTGTCTTTAAAGATACTTTCTTTTAGTGATTATACCAATCACCCAAGAGTGCCTAAAATTGAGGAGTAAGCTGTTTGGATGGAGGGGTATTAATACACACAAGAATAACCGCATAAATCCATAGCACTTAAAGCTATGACAACATATGTATATCATAAAAACTAATTCCTATAAATCGACGGTTCTTATATAATTCAAGAAAAAAAACATTATATAGAATAAGTGCGAGCATCAAAGATACATAAGTTAAAAATGGTAAACACTGAGGTAAGTAATCCACTTAGAAAACTAAACTAGAAACTTCCGTTTTGTCCCCCTATTACACATTCAGTAACCGTATCTTTGGTAGCAACAATCTTATTAAACCGTATATAAGCTCATCAGCACATAAAATATGCTCTCAGTTCATTGAAGATGGTGTTGCGTGAACTTTCTGAGTAAACAGAAACTAGTGTCTCATGTATGTACATTGAGGTCAGAGAAGACTAACTTGCATATAAATTAACTAGGCTCACTACAAAAACAAGATCGTGTATCACGTTCTTCATTACAAAAACTAAACTTATAGCGTGCACATGGTATGTTTCAATGACAATCAGAGGCTGCCATATTTCACAACAGCATTTCTTTTAACCGAAAAGATAGCATAATAATCACAAAAACATGCTAGAACAATCACAAAGATAAGCTATATATTAAAGCTTCCTGATACAAAAAATACCGTTTTAACTCGTATGGGGCGACAATAAATTCCTATCATAATGAGACCATAATAAATAGCAATTTTGCTCCAAGATGTCCCTTAAATTTTAAGTTAACATAAACACACTCTCAGGTAGGTTCGCATAAACATAAACATTACTCACTTTTAACATAAACACACTCTCAAGTAGGTTCGCATGCGGTTGACAAATTAGTCTATCTATAGTAACTTTAATCAAAGCACGCGGAAATATGAGTTGTCAGATTACGATGTGATTCCGTAGAGAAACGGGCTTGACATCATATGCAACTTCCATGATAGACCAAGTCAATGAACTTACCCACTCAGAAGGCAGAATCTATCCGCCACTTCATCTTCTGAAGAAGACTTATACGTGACCTTGCAATCAAAGGTTGTGATCAACTTTTTAGATATATATCTGCTATCTAACATTTTGAGAGATATTATGCCGCATGTAAATGTAATGCACACCTGGCTAAGTAAAAACTATATCGTTGGAGCATAAATGTAGAAAAAGGATACAAAGGAATAGGTAACTTACCTGAACATTACTCGCTACAGATTAAAGTGTCACAAAGAAGACATCTGTTTGAAGTAAATCTCAAGCTGCATTTGATTTTAGAAATCTATTGGCTTGATCGTGCTTTGATTGACACAAACCATAAAAGTCTTGTGTTCAACCCCTAGGCTGGACATATAATGGTTTTGACCACTTTAAACCAATTTTAACCAGTCGAAACCTTGTCTAAGCTTTGCTTTATGAGATGCGAGGGGTCATGTGGGTACTATGCCCATTCACTTGTACAGGTGTACTTTCAAAGTTAAAGCTCGGAGTAGTAGGCACTTGTCAAACCTTCATTTAAACGAAAAAAATACAATCATATGGATAGGTTATCAAGGTCAGTAGGAGCAGAAGAGCGATGCAAGTAGGAATACTCTTCTCAATATCTCGCATGTCCTATCAACCGTTATGGCTTCAGAAATGTTTGAAAACATGATGCTAATCGTTATTTCATCAACATACTTCACACGCATACATCGGGTGAAACTTTCGGCAACCAACAGCGGATGAAGTTTTTTATGGCCTTTTAATAAAACATGTTTGAGGAAAGTGTTGTCCGAAGATATAAAGTGGGACCGTCGTCACTAAAGTCAAGTAAATCTAACATGTCAGCAACAAGTCAAAACTGTGGCATCCTAATTAAACTATGTATGTAGAAAATC
>CM035410.1:49826998-49855114 GCA_020310875.1 Ceratopteris richardii
AATTTAAAGCCTTGTTTTGCTGCCCCAAAAAAAATGGCAACATGTGGTTGCATACTGTACATGTAGCCATGTACATGTAGTATATTCTACACCAACAGTCCCAGTTCCATCTATTAATGATCTACATGCCACAAGTATAGTGTCTTCCATGACTGGCAAGGCCACTTGGTAGTCCCATGCAGAATTTACTTGTGTGTGTGGCAGGCCCCCCAGGCCCCGCCGAGGGGGGGGAGGCTTCAGCATAAGACAAAAAGCAAAAAAGATCAAAGAGTACTCCCCCGATAGGTTGACAATCTGAAACGAGAAAGTAAATTAAAGGAGTTTCTCTTGTGCATCTGCAATCTCTCCAGGCCTGACTGGCTCCCAATCACTTGAAGCACTCTCTCAGCCTCCGAAACATATAAGGTGTCAGGGCCATAAATATGGGCAGCACCAGCCGCCTTGAAGAGAAGCCATAACATTCCTGTCAGTCAAACCAAAATGAATTATAAACCACGCTCATAACCAAAAAATATGATTTTCTTCTTATTCATTAGAGCATTTTCTTCATCCACAATTGGGGAACAAAGTACTCATAATGCAAGGCATAACCTCGTCATGACTCATGACACCTATGAAACATAATTACATGGAATTTCTGTTATCACATCTACCATTTTATGGCATTTGAATTTTACTTTCAGAATATTGACACAGAAATGAGCCAGAATCATGAACCCATGCAATCATATTGGAGCACTCAGGACATACCTCTGCTATTCAGTTCCACTTCAATGTCCCCATGATAGAAATGCTTTCCAGCCCACCATCTCTCACGTAGCTTCCACTCCTCTCGTGCACTCTCACATTGAAGGAAATCAAAGTCACATGTGTGCACAAAGCCATCATTACTTGAATCCATGTTCTCCTTAGAGTGAGTAGAGTCACATTCCTTCAGCTTCAGGAAACAGGCAGATAGTTTTCTCCAAACATCAATGGAACCTGCACATGCATCAAGATGATGCCCTAAATGTTGAAGCAGAACTCCAGTATCGCAATCACCTGTAGAACCAAAGTACTACTGAGTTTTTTCAAGCTTTAGGCTCTACAAGCATAGATTTAGGGAGGTCACCAGCTTTATGCATATCCATCAATCTCTCGATTATTTGAGCCGATGAAGGATCCTTCTCCAAAACGTTCTTGTAAGCATTATAGAGCATAACTTTATTCTTAGGATTTAATGATTCCAGAAACAGGCACTTAACACTGCACATGTAAACAGAAGAAGACCGCTGTTCATAAATCTGAATAGTTCAAAATGTATACTAAACAAAAAAACTGAAAGATAAAAGATTAAACGATAACTGTTCAAAAAGATAATAGTTTTATCACTGTTCAAAAAATAAAAGAACACAAACGATCAGCACTGAATTAAGCTAAGAACAACATATCCATCAAACCATTGCTAGACCCTCTGATCCTTCCCCCCCCCACAAAAAAAAAGAGAGAAATCTCCATGCTTCTTACTCATGCATTCCACCATGCATCAATACCAGAAAATTATTTTTTCAGAGAAAATATTTCATCGTATTTAATAGAAATAATGTCAGAAGGCTACAAAACCTCCACAAAAAGGCCATGCTACAACTGTGTCAGCGATCGCATGCCTCCGTGCTAGATTTTCTACTTATTTGCAGAGGAAGTACAATGTATACTGATATCAAGTCTACAGTATGCTCATCACATGTGCCAAGTTGTGAGACAACATGAGCTCCCACCAAAAATGTTTATCTTAGGTGCCTCCCAAAGGGAATCCAACTCTGCACATGTGTGTGTGTGTGTGCACGCGCACATGCGTGCGTGCACGTGCACATGTGTGTGCGTGCATGTGCATGTGTGTGCGCACGTGTACCTGTGTGCCATAGTACAAATAGAGAGATTTAAATCGCGATTAAAAATCGGGATTTAAAAGATTTAATCGTTTTAATCGCTGGGATTTAAAATAAAAATCGCGATTTTTATTCTTTTGCAATTTTTGTGATTTTTTTTTTTTGGAAATTTTTGTATATACACATATAAAACATTCTAATATAATAATATATATCATGAACTTTATTTATAATGCATGTAATATGCAAATAATGCATGTAATATGGATATAATGCATGATAATATCTCAAAATAGAGCAAAAATTAAAAATTAAAAAAAATAAAAAATAAATAAAAATCGCGAATAAATCGTTTAAATCGTTCGAGATTTAAAAGATTTTTATTTTATGAAAAAATCGCGATTTTTTTGTACTATGTTGTGTGCCCCCGTGTGTGTACGCATGTACGTGTGTGTGTACGCATGTACGTGTGTGTGTACGCATGTACGTGTGTGTGTGTGCGCGCGCGCGCGTGCACGTGTACATCTGTGTGTGCATGTGTGCTTGTGTGAAAGAGTGTGTGTGTCATACTGCCCTAGCATGGTGGCAACAGTTGGTGTGGACAGGTCCGAAACGAAGTTTCGGAGTTTCCAAAAATTTGGAAACCGAAGGAAACGGCAATTTTTTTTTATTATTTTAGAAATATGTAAAATACATGTATACCTATAAAAATATTAACATTTTAAATATTAAATGCACTCAATAAGAGATAGCAACCCATGATAGATAGATATATAAATCTATGTATGTAATGTTTGTTTGTAATCTATGTATGTAGTATGTACTATGTCATATCAATAATAAATATGCATGTAATATGCATAATGCATGTATGTACTATGCAACATGTTGCATGTATGTACTATGTATGTATGGAGCATGTATGTATGTACTTAGTATGTATCTAGTATGTACGTATGTTATAATGTATGTATATATGTATGTATGTAATATGTGTTCATATATTTAGGTAGTGATGTGTGTGAACACACTAGGAATGCCGGGGCACTTTTTTCCCTCTTCAGGAGGTTTTTTTCCTCCGGCTTGTATATATGCATATTGCCCTAATGAGTTACTTATCTTTGTAAATGCTAGTGGTAATACATTCAGTGTTGTGTGTTGTGCTCCAAGCTTCTCCTTCTTCCTTGTGTTGTTCACGTGCTTCCGCAGACCTCAAACTCCAACAATTGGTATCAGAGCATGTCGCCGCTTCATATAGAGTTTTCGACATGCCTCCGGTCACAACTTCCGAACTCACTATCATAGCGCTTATGCAGGCTATTTCATCTTTTTGTGCCAAAGATATATACAGGTTTCGGTTCGTCAGTATAAGCGTCTCGAAGTCTGCTACAGATTTAGGAGAACTCGACAGGGTAGTTCTATTCAACTTTTTGAGATAGAGTCAATTTTTTGCATCAGAGTATTTTAGTCAATGGCCATGGCTGAAAGCAGTAATGTATTACGTATATTGGTTGTTGAGGATAAGTTGGACAGTACCAATTAGCCATTATGGGCTTATATGAGTATTGGTCGCAAAAGGACCATGGAATATTGTGCAATATTGTGCAGGGTGTTGAAAACGTCCTATTACACCTGCAAATACAAGTACTCAAGCTGATGAAGATGGCGTCGACGATGGTGATATTCTACAGACTCCTGTTCGTGATGCAGTTTCTGCTGCACCTATGCAGAGCAAATTCGTTGGGATGGAAGAGATGCTCAAGCACATGCATTGATAGCCTTGTCTGTCGAACATGCCATTATTCCTCAGATTCTCTCTTGCAGAACAATTGAGGATGCTTGGGATACACTTACCACTTCATACCATGCAAGGAAAGAGGCTCATGTTGCTTACCTCCGAAAACAGTTGAAGAGTGAGCACATGAATGAAGGAGATTCCATGGACAGTTTTCTGATAAAGATCAAAGACCTGAAGGTACAATTGATTTATGTTGATGAAGTCTTACCTGATAATTCACTTGTGTAGACGGTTCTGAATGGTCTTCCCAATTCATATCAGAGTTCTGCTTCCACTCTTCGTTTGATGATGTAGACGGTTCTGAATGGTCTTCCCAATTCACTTGTGTAGACGGTTCTGAATGGTCTTCCCAATTCATATCAGAGTTATGCTGCACCTATGCAGAGCAAATTCGTTTGGATGGAAGAGATGCTCAAGCACATGCATTGATAGCCTTGTCTGTCGAACATGCCATTATTCCTCACATTCTCTCTTGCAGAACAATTGAGGATGCTTGGGATACACTTACCACTTCATACCATGCAAGGAAAGAGGCTCATGTTGCTTACCTCTGAAAACAGTTGAAGAGTGAGCACATGAATGAAGGAGATTCCATGGACAGTTTTCTGATAAAGATCAAAGACCTGAAGGTACAGTTGATTTATGTTGATGAAGTCTTACCTGATAATTCACTTGTGTAGACGGTTCTGAATGGTCTTCCCAATTCATATCAGAGTTCTGCTTCCACTCTTCGTTTGATGATGAAAGGCAATCCTAATGCCTTAACATTTCAGGAGTTGGTCTCTGTTTTATTGCAGGAAGATCGGTCTAGGAAGAACAGGTCCATTATGTGTGTTGCAGATCAAGCTTTCCTGGCTAGTCAGAAGGGCAAAGGTAAATGGAGCTCTTCTACTAGTAAGCAGAAATCTGCTAAGTCTGCGCAATCAAAGAAGGATGATAGAGACAGCAAGAAAACAGAAAAGCAGAAATTGTTTTGCAAGTACTGTAAAGCAAATGATCATGTCATAAAGAATTGTCCAAAACTCGTTGCAAAAGAGGCAAAGAAAAAAAACGTTGGAATGGTTGTTGCAGAGACCTCTACACCAAAAACAGGGTATGCTAATCTAGTGCAAAATGAAGAATGGGCGTTTACTACTGTTTGCAGCTTTGACCCATCTTCTCCTGAACAATGTATGTCTGCAGTATACTCAGATGTTTGGTACTTTGATAGTGGGGAAACCAACCATATTTCCTCGCAACGCAATTTTTTCACTTCACTCGAGCCTTCCCCTACAGACAATACTATCACATGCACCAAAAACTCCTCTTATCCTATCATGGGAGTTGGTAAAATCGTTCTGACTACTGCTGATGGTAGTTCTTTCATATTGTCGGATACTTTATTTGTGCCAGGGATCAAGAAGAATATGTTATCAATTTCAGCTTTAGCCAAGATTGGCTTGGTTGTGAAATTTGTCGATGACAGATGCACAGCTCATGATCTGTCAAACGGCGACGTGATTATTGCTTCTGGCATTTTATGTTGTGGGCTCTATAAGCTCATAGGCTATGAAAAATCTGTGAATGATTCGACATGTGCAGTACATGATTCTGAAGCTATGTTAGATGCAAAGCTTTGGCATGCACAATTTGTTCATGTTAGATGCAAAGCTTTGGCATGCAAAGCTCTGAATTTTGCTAGTTTGCTATGCCCGCACAAATCTAAAATGATGTCCTCTCTACCCAAACTTGAGGCACCAGGTAAACATGTTTGTGAAGGCTGTATTTTGGGTAAAATGTAGCGTTCCTCATTCCCAAAAGATGGTTGAGTTCGAGCTACTTAGAAATTGCAGCTTGTTCACAGTGATGTATGTGGTCCTATGCATACTTGGTTCCTCACGCGGTACCTTACCTGTAGCTGACTTTAATCTGACGGCACGTCAGAAATAGATTCCTGATGGGACTTCTGCAGGGGTCGTATTTCAGGGTATTTGCCCTCGATGTTTTCTCTACCCATTCATTCTCAAGGCCTGCACATACGAACAGAGAACGCTCCTCTTGAGGAATTCGTGCGTGCAGCTCCTTCAGTGGTGCCAGTCAGACTTGTGGGCTGTCACCCGAACATATTGAGGCTTGGCCATTGAATCTCAAGGCTCAAGCTTCAGGCTTCAGCCTTCAGCCTTCAGTCTTCAACCCTCTCCAAACTCCATCTGCGCTAGGCTCACTCATCAAGAGTCATGTGTCAAGGTATACCCATATGCTTGTAGCTCGGAGCTCACAGCTTATGCTCAATCCCGACTGTCGAATGCATGGCATATAATGCCATAACCCATGAATTGTGAAGATGCACTGGCCCCTTGCTAGAATCATCCATCATGATCCATTCATGATGCGTCTGAAGACTGACATCATTCAACATTTTTTTTTGTTTCAGTTACAATTTATAATTTAAAGATTCTATTGATCTTCTATTATTGTGAATCATGAATGATGATTGTGGAATTGTGAATTGATTTCATTTTATGGTAATGCTTTTTTCCAGATGCCTCGAAAAGCTGGAGCTGAATGGGAATATGTGGAGAGAGTGAAATCTCTACCAAAAGGGAATTGGACAGTAAAATGCAAGTTTTGTGCTCATTCATGGGATGGGGGAGCAACCCATATCAGAGCTCACATACTTGGTTTGAAAGGGTATGGGGTTGACAAATGTAATAGTGCACCCGAGTACATAAGAGATGCATGCAGAAAATTGCAAGGTAAAGGGAGTGAAGAAAGTGGCACACCTTTTGGAATGCATTCACATCAAGAATCACATGCAAACACTCCAATGGGAAGCATTGGAGAGAGAGATGATGTTGGAAATGAAGAGTATGCATTCCCTTGTGGAGAATCTTCGAGCATGCATGGGATGAAAAGAGCCAAAACTTCACAAGGACCTGTGCAAAAGGCTTGGGAGTCCTAAGCTAGAGATAGGCAACTAAAGCTTTGAGAAGGTTTTTTTGGCGGAAGATATTCTTTTTTGGAAAGTAAGGAGTCCTTACTTTCTTGATATGGTAAATGCAATCGGGCGTGCGGGTCCTTCTTTCAAACCTCCCTCGTATCATAATCTTCGCACAAAGCAATTATATGATGAGATAAAGTATATTGAAAATGACTTATGTTCTTGCCGAGTCCATACATGCAAACATTCAAAGAAGCATTCTTTACAAGATTTTTTGAAATGGACTCAGAAATATTTGTCAAAATATCTTCTAACTTAAATGCAAGACTGGTGGCCTATGAATTAAGCTTCTTTGCAGACCATAGACACGCACCAGATTACGGAGTAAAGTCGAGCCAATGGAAGGAACGGATGATATGTCAAGCAAATTCGTTTAACCATAGAGAGCAAAAAGTCATACAAACATATGCACGTCACCACAAAAAGCCTGTCAAGGACGACAGAGTTGAGAAGTGGAAGCAGTTTGGATGTAGCATATTATGTGATGGCTGGTCTGATACCAAGAATAGGCCAATCATAAACATAATGGTGTCATGCATTTATGGCATGATGTTTTTGAAATCAATTGACACTTCATGCCAAATTAAATATGGCGAGTATATCTTTGAAGTTTTAAAGGATGCAATTATGGATGTTTGACCTAGTAACGTGGTTCAAGTATGCATGGACAATGCATCCAATTGTGTCAGGGCAGGTTATTTGGTTGAGCAAGAATGGCCTCACATATTTTACACCAGATGCACATGCCATTGCCTTGATCTTCTCTTTGAAGACATTTGTGCTCTAGCATGGGTGAAACCGGTTTTGGCTCAAGCAATGAAGATTGTAACTTTTGTGACGATGAAGTCATCCATACTTGCACTTTTTCAGGAAATTTAGTGCCGAAGATTTGATAAAACTTGCACAAACAAGATTTGCCTACATGTTTATTATGCTCTCTAATTTACTTGATGAAAGAGATGCTGCAGCATATATTTTGCATCCTATTTGGAGAGAGAGATGTCCTCAGAATGATGGAAAAGTAAATGATGGTTCAATGGATGTAATTGAAAGATGTACACATAATGATATTGATCAACAAGGTGTGTTATTTGATGAGTTACATATTTTTAAGACTATGTCTGGCACATTTGGAAGCATAGTTGTCAGGAGTTTCAGAAACGGAGAAACGGAAACGCTACGAAAACGGCAGAAACGGAGTTTCGACCTCCGAGAGAAACGGGGAAACGCGAAACGGCATGTATATATATATACATATATGTGTACACATATATGCACACATATGTGTACACATATATGCACACATATGTGTACACATATATGCACACATATGTGTACACATATGGGCACATATGTGTACACATATGGGCACATATGTGTACACATATGGGCACATATGTGTACACATATGGGCACATATGTGTACACATATGGGCACATATGTGTACACATATGGGCACATATGTGTACACATATGGGCACATATGTGTACACATATGGGCACATATGTGTACATATATGGGCACATATGTGTACATATATGGGCACATATGTGTACATATATGGGTATATATCTGTACATATATGGGTATATATCTGTATACATATATGGGTATATATATGTATACATATATAGATATATATATATACATATATAGATATATATATACATATATATATATATATATGTATATATATATATATATATATATATATATATATATATATATATATATATATATATATATACATATATATCTATATATATGTATGTATGTATGTATGTATGTATATATGTATATGTATGTATATGTATATATATATATATATATATATATATATATATATATATATATATATATATATATATATATATATATATATATATATATATATATATATATATATACATACTGTACACACACATATGTATGCAATTTACAAATTACAATGTCAATACACATACATGTATGATTATTGATATAACATAATTGGTAATTACATGCATCAGTGACCATGCACATGTGTAGTATACTAATAGGTAATAGATTATAGTACATAGGTCATGATTCAAACACAATGCACATAGATGCACATGTACATACATATTGCACAATGGCAAATGCACATACAACTATCCACGTCAAATGATATCATTGAAATTTGACATGCATAATGCATAATACATATACACTCAAGTTTCAATAGTGCTCACATAGAATTGCCCCATGTCATGCACAGTTGCAATTTCTCAATGCAAAGGTGTTGCATGTGCCATGCATATTTTTCATAATATGAATAATGATACACAAACATTTATTGTATACAAATATGTATGTAATATGTTGCATGCACATGCATGATGACACAAATGCAGTATGTACATAGTTATCACATATGTATGGCATGCGTGACATGTGTTTGTGTGTGTGTCATAGTGAAAACTTAAAAGTAAGGAACACACGTGACACATGCCATAATTGCAATTGTCAAGTTCCACTTGCTTCAAGGATGTAAGTTTGAAACTTGTAGCATTGTGGGTTAGCTTTGAAAAATTAAGGAGGTTGCCCTATAGCTAAAATCTCACCCTTTATGGCACATTTAGGGTCTCTCTCTCTCTCTAACATACATTAGAAAGCATGTTTTGCAAAATGAGTGAACGAAAATGCAAAAAGTTTCCTTAAAAAAAAATAGAGTTTCCAAAACGCGTTTCTTCCGTTTCTATCGTAGTGTTTCAGAACTGTCGAAACGCCGTTTCGTGCAACTATGTTTGGAAGACAACTTGCTAAAGATCTGAAAAGAATGCATCATGGTGTGATGTGGTGGGAGTCTTTTGGGGCGCATACACCCAATTTGCAAGCATTGGCTCTTCCTAATCTCTTACGAGGTACTTGTGCTCCCCTTGTGAGAGAAATTGGAGCACATTTTCTTTGATTCATACAAAAAGGAGTAAGCTTCTCCCAGAAAATACAAAAAAATTGGTTTATTCATACCAATCTTCGGCTTGCAATGAAGATAAACGAGAAGGGAATTGAGATGCAAGAAGCTACTTTGGAGATGATTGAAAAAGAGCAAGATGATGAAAGATTGCTTCAAATGCAAAAGAGTGTAGAGGGTGAGGAGATTCCCCTCAATTCTATAACCTCTATCACTAAGAGATATGTACATGCAGATAAGGATCCATCTACACATGATGATGGTGATGATGCAAATTTTGATATTGATGATGATGAGGAGGAGGAGGAGGCTGATGATTGATCACTCTTATGTTTTCACCTCTAAGTTCTAAGTTCTAACTATTTTCATGATCCGATAGTACGCAAAACGCTTTACATTATATGAAATGGTATTTTGGAGTTTTCATATTCTAGTAACTATGTTTTTATTAAGTTTTATGTTTTTGTTGAAGTACTAAATGTTATCCATGTGTTGCATACATTTTCTGAAAAAAAAAAAAAAAACTGGTCACGTTGGTAAACGTCAAAAACGTTTTTCCTTACTCGTCATAAGTCGGTTTCCCGTCAAAAGCCAGAAGTCAGAATCCCGTTATTAACAACTATGGTCCTTGGCAGACACCCTCTTTTGGAAACTATCTTTACTTTGTGAATTTCATCAATGATTTTTCCAGACATGCATGGGTATATCAATTGAAAGCAAAGTCCAAAGTGTTTATGTGCTTCAAACAGTTTCTGGTTTTGGCTGAAAATCTGTCAACATGTAAAATGAGCACCCTCCGTTTTGATCAAGGGGGGGAATATATGTCCTCTGAGTGTAATGCATTTCTGGTTGAACGTGGGATAAAACATCAGTGTACAGTGCCATATACACTTCAACAGAATGGAGTTGTTGAACACAAAAACACGTCACTCATGGAGATGGCGAGGTGTATGGACAAGAGTCAGACTTTACCACCGTTTCTGGCTTGAGGCTGTTATGTGCAACATATGTACTTAACACATATCCCACTAAAGCATTGCAGTCTATCACTCCAAATGAGGCTTGGCATGGTCGCAAGCCATCTATTGCTCACTTGTGTGTTTTTGGTTGTTTGGCATATGCATTAATACCTGAACAACAACGCAAGAAATTGGATGATAAAGCAGTGAAATGTATTTTCGTTGGGTACAATTCTGAAAGGAAAGGCTATCGTCTATATCATCCACATACTAAATGCATTTTGGTTAGCCGTGATGATGTTTTTGTGGAAGATGCTATTCAGCCATTACTTTCATGTACTAAGGAAACATCAGTTAGCTCCAAAGACATGTATGACACTTTGCTGCCTCTTTTTACACGTGGACAATCTAGTGCTGGTCCTAATAAGGCAAATTCTCAGTCTCTACAGATTTCATGTGATGATGCACATCATTCCATTTTTTATGCAGATCTACATGATGCACTTGTTGATGAGAGAGCTGATAATGAGGAGGCAAAAACTATGCCAAAATGGCTAGCACAGACTTTGTGCGACAGCAAATTAGATGCACCTTTGTCATATCGTACTCGTTCAGACTCTCATAGTGCTTCTTTTGCATCAGATTGCTATGCCATGGTTGCCGTTAGTCTCTAGTCTCTGTGACGACAATGAACCTGTCGTTTGATGAAGCATGAAATTTTGAAAATTGAATGGTTGCTATGCAATCAGAATATGATGCTATCATGAAAAATGATACTTGTCCTTATGTGACTTGCCTCCTGGCAAGAAGGCCATTGAATTTGGCACCAAGTGGGTATACAAGTTGAAGCGTAAGCCTGATGGGGCAGTTGAGAGGTATAAGGCTAGGTTTGTTGCAAAGGGTTATGCACAAGAAAGAGGCTTTGATTTTGATGAGACCTTTGCATCTACATGTCAAATGACTACAGTTCCTAGCATCTGTGCATTTGCAGCTCATCATGATTGGAATGTACATCAGTTGGACATTAAAACTGCATTTCTAAATGGTGATTTGCATGAAGAAGTGTATGTTTTTCAGCCCCGTTGCTTTGTGCAAAAAGGGCATGAAAACCAGGTGTGCAGGTTGAAAAAGGCATTATATGGGTTGAAACAAGCACCACGTGCTTGGTATGAAAAAATACATGCCTACCTGATTGCACATGGTTTTGAGAACAGTCCAACAGAGAGCACCTCATATGTTAAGCGTGCTAATGATGTGCTTCTGATCATTGTTGTGTATGTCGATGACATGCTCACTCGTCCTCATGAGAAGCATATTGCTGATTTTAAGGCTGATCTACATGCCTCATTTGAGATGTGAGATTTGGGGCATTTGCATCATTATTTGGGTATTCAATTTATGCAAGTTGATGGCGGAATAGCTTTGTATCAACCGAACTATATTGACACATTATTGCAGCGTTTTGGCCTTGAAGACTGTAAATCTATTGCCACTCCTATGGAGACAGGTTTGCGATTGAGTCTTCATGATGCTCGAGATGCATTTGATGTTCTCTATCAACACGCCGTTGGATGCTTGATTTACTTACGCATACTCGGCTAGATATTCAGTTTGTTGTCTCACGGATGAGCAGGTTTATGCATTGCCCAAGTATCAAGCATTGGCACGTGGTTAAGCCCATCTTTCGCTACTGATCAGTCTTCTGCCACCACCATCTTCACTGAGAATCAGAGTGCATTGGAAGTTGCGAGGAGCCCTGTGTCCCATGCTCGCACTAAGCACATTGGGGTGCGTTATCATTGTGTCAGGGAGAGGTTCTCTACTGGAGAGATCAGTTTGGCATAGGTGACCATGTTGCAAACCTTTTCACGAAGGCTCTGCCTAAAGAGAAGTTTGAAGCTTTTCGTAAAGCTTTGGGCTTACTTCCTTTTGTGGATTGATTCCACATAGCTTGGCACTTCCTTATACATCACCGCATCACTCCCAGAGGGGATTTATTGATATATTTAGGTAGTGCTGTGTGTGAACACACTAGGACCGCCGGGGCACTTTTTTCTCATGAATATTGCAACATAACCTGACTCATGATACACAATAGAGAAACTTCAAACAAGTCCAAGTAGAGTCTGGACTGTCATGATGCAGAGTAAGTTGTAGTATTACATAAAAAGTCCAAGGGCTTAAGCCTTGAAAGCATCGGGATGCAGCCTTGCTACAGCCAACACTCACAACTGAGGTCAATGCAAGTCCAAGATGAACATGGATAACCCTCTCTCACTCAGAAATGCATAAACTTGAAGGCAACATGAGCCAAATTCAGCTTGTTTCCAAGAAATGGGATGGCTGGGAAAGACTGGCCTAGAAACAGTGTTTCAAGACTGGACCGTTTCCCAAGAACAATTGTGTTGTTTCAAGGGCCCAAAAACGCCATTTCTTAGCACTATGGGGTGTGTGCGCTTGTGCATGTACGCGTGTGCGCTTGTGCACATGTGTGTGTGTGTATGTGCATGCGCGTGTGCGCATGCATGCATGCATGTGTGAGTGTGTGCCATAGTCACACGAAACGCCATTTCAGGCGTCCCGAAACGCTACGACCGAAACGGCCATTTCAGGAAACGTTGAAACACGTTTCGGCCTCATCATTTGTTTGGGAAAAAAATGTGGTTCGCAATTACACAAGTTATTCGCATTTCTATTTGTTCTTATCACCTACGCTCTCGAGTGTGTTTTTATCATGTGTCATGTGAATCGTGATAATGTGATTGATCATTTTAATATTTATAATGTATTGAATCTTAATTCTTGATGGGGACTTGGAAGTTTGGAGTCGGGACTTGGGAGATGTAGTCTAGAGTCTCTATGTAGACTTAGAACTTAGCAACTTTCAACTTTCATATGTATTATTATTATTATTATTATTATTATTATTATTATTATTATTATTATTATATATATATATATATATATATATATATATATATATATATATATATATATATATATATATATATATATATATATATATATATATATATATATATATATATATATATATATATATATATACACACACACACACACCGTTTTGCGTTTCCCCATTTCCTCTCAAGACTGAAACTCCATTTCCGTAGCATTTCCGTTTCTTCATTTCTGAAACTCTTGTGAACTATGGTGTCTGCTTGCATGTGTGTATGTGCTACGTGCTACGTGCGTGCACGTGTGTGTGCATGTCAGAGAGAGAAGGGACAAATAATTTCAGAGCTCAAGCAAAAAGCATGCAAGCTTTTGGAGCTGGTGTGCATTACCTGATACAATAAACAGCTCAAAAGGTAAAGTGGTGATAGAATGGACGGATGGAAAACTGACTGCTATGTGAGGAGACAACCATGAGCAGATGCAAAAGAAGAGGCATCCCCAAATTCTAAATTCCTGGTGGCTGAAATAGGTGAAATGTATAGAAGGGATTGCCTCGATGCAAATTCTATGTTGAAAGCCAAAATCCTCCTAAACAAATAGAACTTCCAAGATAGATAAAGAAGATACAAACTCTCACGAAACTTGATTACTAACCTCCAAAGGTCGCTCCATAGAACAACACAATTGAGGTGGTCTAACATCAAAACTGAATCAACAGAACTTGTAATTCAAACTTCAAAATTACCATCAGTCATTATCAAGATTTCTCGACAACTTCAAGGGGGGATCCATCAAAGTCATCATTGGTTTACAATCCATCATGTTGAACCTGTTTGGCAATTTTATCTCTTTGTGGCACGACAATATAATTAGCTTTTCGTTTGTAGTAAATGACTAAAGTGAAAAAGTCCTATAATCCAAAATAACCAAAGCTTTTCTCAAGTCTAACTTAAAATTAGGTAGCTTTATTCATTAGGACATGCAACTAGCATATCATCAACATAGATTATCAAAATAGTTCTCCATCTTGAGCATGAACACAAAATGTCCGAGCTAAATGGTTATTCTAGAATCATATACAAAAAATTTAATAGATCTTCCCATATCATGCTTGAAACATCTATTGTAACCGATAAAGATCCTTCTTAAGTGTTGTGTCTTGAAACCCAAAGGACATCAAGATGAGCACCTATATTTAAAAGTATCTAGCCAAGAGTGACGTGTTTTCCTAGTGTGAATTGGGACACCTCTGACCCTTGGGCTCATTTGGACATTCCTCATATGAGTTTCGACTATAGGCCCATCATGTCGTCACCCACATACATGTATTGGTCAGGGTGTCGTGGCATGGGACTCAAGCATTTGTAGTGATGGTCACCAACTTAGCTACAGGCTCCTTAGCTCTAGGGGAAGCTCTCATGGCCTATGTCTTGAAGGTAAGTTTGATGTTCACCACTCTTTATTTACAAGTATCACTCATCTTTTCTCTTGTTAGTAGGAAGACCTTGGCAAGGTGCTGAATTGGCTTCAAAGCCGCTCACTGCTCACGAAACGAGGCAAAGCAACATGCACAAAATCAAAGCCGCTAGGATAGGTCAGCCTCATAAGCTCTCTATTCTCGAGTTCAAAGTGGTACATGATGCAACTAATAAGAGAAAAGGACAAAGGGGACACACAAGTCAATGGTTTGAGAGATATTTAAGTCCTCATATTTATGTTCTCAAGTTAAGAGGAAGCTCATGGGGTAGTATTGTCCTTCATTACCATGGTGGCTATCATCCAAGTAAGAAGGATCGAACATGAAGCAACCGATGTGTGATGATATAGAGATACAATCCCATGATGAGAGGGGATCTCCATGGAATCATCTACGCGAAGAAGAAAAATTGGTATGCACAGCCCTAGGGAAGATATCCACGCAAAACTACTATCCTTATTACACATTAAAGCAATGAGGGCATGAGCTCTAAGATCTCCTACGAGGCTGCATGGTTGTAACTTGTCTCAAAGGAAGGGTTTTAGGACCCCCACCCCCCAAAAGGGAAGCAAAGGCCAGCCAAGGCAAACCGCTGAGACCAGCCAAAGCCAGCCCTTAAGAGCGGCTAAGTATTGGAAACAATGCCACATTGTGAGATATAAATTCTAATTTCTAGCAAACCCTAAATTTGGTCACCATTTCTTGGAAATGGTTTTGGTCAAAACTTTTATTCCAAATTACTCATAGAGAGCCATCCAATAATATATAACACTTGGTCACCGGCCTCAAATAACAAACCCTAATCGGCTTCGTTACATAGCTTTTCACTTTGCCACATGTCTTAATCCTATTCATAACATTAAATTCATGAAAGAATAGTAGACTAATCTCTCGTCATTAGATGCAAATTACAACCATACTCCACAGTACCATACACGATATAGCCACAAAATACATCAACATGATTCATGAATGATAATACATCAAAAAAGCGAGCACTCAGGATAAAAGAGATGATTATTAAACAAAATAAACCAAACTCAAGTAGGTAGATGATAAAGACTAACAAAAAAAGTACAAATTGAAGTTTTGTGGCACATTATATTGGGCCCTAGCTTTGCTAAGCATTTACACAAGATGTAAAATATCCAATCAAGTCTCAAGTAAGCCCTAAAAATTGAAGGGACTTGCTCTTACAAACAAATATGAACAATTTGCAACGTGACATGATGAAGTACTTAGCATACAATCTAGGCAATCATGCAATCATGCATGATTCATCATTGCATCATGCATTGTGCAAGTTGCAAATTTCCATGCATGCATACCTTTTTTCTTCTTTGATAGATAAATTCTTTTAATATCATGTTCAGGTACAGAGGACTAAATTTTACTAAAAGAAATGGTACAAGGATTGTGGAAACACTAAAAGAAAGGTACAAAAATTGTGAGGTAAAGTTGATTGTTGATCACAAAGCTAAGTATGCATAGCCAAAACTTTCAATTATACATTAAAGAACACACTTGTATTATTGAATTAAAATATGCAAACTGCAATCATACATATTTTCAACTGACAGAAAAAGGCCATAAGTGCCTAGACCATAATGTTGACAGACAAAGCATAGTTTTTGCTTTTCTAAAGAAGATATAAAGCATCTCTAGGCTACAGCCTTACACTTGTGACTAGTTGACAGTTAGGGTATGGCCCAAAATTTGCAAGAGTGTAATCTGTAGGCTACATCCTTACATTTGTGACTAGTTGACTGCTAGGGAAAGCTCCACTAGTAATTAAGCACACTATAGAGACTCGAAAAGCTTAAGGAACCAAGGATGGACACTTGAAAAAGTGGAAGACCACACTTAGGAGATACACACCATAGTAGCATAGGTTCTACATAAGAGAGTACAAACGAATTTGGAGTGTGGGAACCCAAATGTGCTGCAAACAAGTCATAAAAAATTCTACAATAGTCATGTAAGCTACTCGTCATATATGGGCATCAAAAGTCAGAAGTCAAGTACGAGCTACATGTCTGTAACGCATCACCAAACAACATTGTTAGAAGGTGAAAACAGAAGTGGGATGTTTATATTGTCAAAAATCAACCATGCTGATTTTGCTACACCATCTTCGTCACCAAAGGCAAGCATGGAGCTTTGGCATGCAAGATTTGGTCACATCAGTTATTCCACTTTTATGCAAATGAAAGACAAGGGTAGTGAGAATTTGCCTACTTTTACTTTACCACATCAAGATGCTTAGAAGGAAATTACATTAATTACCTTTCAAGAAGCATGGATTTATTACAACCACAAAAAAGTTGCAGATTATTCACTCATATATGAATGTGACCTATGAGAGCATACTCAATTCACTATGAAAGGTATTTTGTCACATTCATTGATGATTATATGAGATACTTTTAGATTTCTAATTTAAAAGCAAAGTCAAAAGTTCTTTTCCACATTCAAGAAATTCATAGCTATCTTTGAAAAATGAAACTCTGTAAAAAAAAAAATCAAATTTTAAGAAAAGATAGACATGATGAATATATATGTGATGATTTCAAGTCTTATTTGGAAGACAAAGGCATTGTTGTTCAACTCACAATTGCTTGTACTCCAAAGTAAAATGATGTTGCAGAAAGAAAAGATCTTACACTCATCGAAATGGCATGCTTCTTCGACACAAGTTTTGGTTTGATGTTATTCATTCATCTAACCGTATTCTAAACAATGCATCTACAAAAGCCTTGAAAGTTAATATATTTTATGAAGTTTATTAAGATTAAAAAACCAATGTGAACCATTTTAGGGGTTTTGATTCTGCATCATATGTTCCCATTGAAAAGAAAGATCGTGGTAAGCTTGATCATACTATATATGTCACGAGGAAGAAGATAAGGAAGAGAGCTCACACACACACACACTCTCAGAATCAAAGAGGCTCACAATCAAAGAGATCACACATAGATTGAAGCAAAGAAGAATGATCTTCTTCTTCTATTACATAACATGAATGTGCAAGAATGACCTAAAAACAACAATACAACAACTGCCATATATAAAGAAAAGCACATAAAGACAATCCTAATATCCGCAAATGAGTGAGCTGGCAAGAAACAAATGTGCCATCACTCTCGGTAGGTAAATCTAGTAAAGCTCAATGAAGTATCCCTGGCATATACCGGCATGACCATTATACATATCAGTGAAATGAAAAAGTGATATGTGTCATCCTAGATCATCACATGTTGCTTGATATCTCAACACTCTCCCTCAAGCTCAACATCATGTCCTCTAATCCAAGCATCTTCCAAAACTTCTTAAACTTCTCTCCTCAAAGTGCTTTGGTGAAAATATAACACCTGCTCATCCGTTCTCACGTAAACAAGTTAATATATTTTATGAAGTTTATTAAGATTAAAAAACCAATGTGAACCATTTTAGGGGTTTTGATTCTGCATCATATGTTCCCATTGAAAAGAAAGATCGTGGTAAGCTTGATCATACTATATATGTCACGAGGAAGAAGATAAGGAAGAGAGCTCACACACACACACTCTCAGAATCAAAGAGGCTCACAATCAAAGAGATCACACATAGATTGAAGCAAAGAAGAATGATCTTCTTCTTCTATTACATAACATGAATGTGCAAGAATGACCTAAAAACAACAATACAACAACTGCCATATATAAAGAAAAGCACATAAAGACAATCCTAATATCCGCAAATGAGTGAGCTGGCAAGAAACAAATGTGCCATCACTCTCGGTAGGTAAATCTAGTAAAGCTCAATGAAGTATCCCTGGCATATACCGGCATGACCATTATACATATCAGTGAAATGAAAAAGTGATATGTGTCATCCTAGATCATCACATGTTGCTTGATATCTCAACACTCTCCCTCAAGCTCAACATCATGTCCTCTAATCCAAGCATCTTCCAAAACTTCTTAAACTTCTCTCCTCAAAGTGCTTTGGTGAAAATATAACACCTGCTCATCCGTTCTCACGTAAACAAGATCAATATCACCTGCTAATACCTTCTCTCTTATGAAGTGATAATGTACCTGAATATGCTTTGTTCTAGCATGAAAAACAGGGTTCGGTGCTAACTGTATGTAGCTAAGATTATCACAATAGATGATGATAAGCTTTTGCACTTCCACACCTAAATCTGCAAGTAGCATCTCTAGCAATGATACCTCACATGCTTCCAGTGGAGCACATCTATACTCAGCCTTTGTACTCAACAAAGCTACAGTAGGTTGCTTCTTATTGCTCCATGTAATAGCTTCACTCCCAAGTGAGAATAGAAAGCCACTAGTAGATCTTCTATCTAGAATGCTACCAGCCCAAGCCCAATCTGCATCGGTGTATCCATGAACCTGCAAATCTACACCAGCTTCATAAAACAATGCATAATCCAAAGTAGCACTCACATAACATAGAGTGCGCCTCAGAGCATCTAAATGTCGCTTCCTGGAACATGCATAAATTGACTTTCAGTCCAACAGTGTAGCTTAGATCAAGCCTTGTAATTGTGAGATATATCAAACTTCCCACAATTTTTCTATACATAGTAGCATTTTCCAATGCTTCACCTAATGTAGTATCCAACTTCAAATTTTGATCTAATGGCATAGAAATTGGCTTACAATCAGCCATACTATACTTTTGCAGCACACTCAAGGCGTATTGCCTTTGAGACATCCATATATCTATTTTTGTATGTATAAACTCAATGCCCAAGAAATAGCGCAGCTTACCAAGATCTTTTATGCCAAGTTCCTCCACAAGAAGTTGCTTTACCTCTTTAATGCTTTCTTCATTATCACCACCTACAATCAAGTCATCAACATAAATAGCCACAATCATGATGCCATCATCAGCCTTCCTTGCATATAGCGAATGATTTGCATTACACATAGAAAACCCAATGGTGGTTAGGTGGCCAGCAATCCTTGCATGCCAAGCGTGAGGGGCTTGTTTAAGCCCATACAAAGCCTTTTGCAACCTACAAACATATTCTGGGTGCTTTGAATCTTCATATCCTTGTGGTTGGTCCATGTCTACTTCTTCTTGTAACTCACCATGTAGGAAAGCATTCTTCACATCCATCTGATGCAAAGTCCATCCTTTTGCTGTAGCTACTGCAACAAGTGCTATGACAGTAGACATTTTAACTACAGGGTTGAATGTTTCCTCATAATCAATCCCATATGTCTGTGCATATCCTTTTGCTAACAATCGTGCTTTATACCTGCTTATGCTACCATCGGCATTGTGCTTTACCTTATAAACCCATTTGCAGCCTATGGGTTTCTTTCCTTGTCGCAATGGAACTAGCTTCCATGTTGCGTTTCCATAAAGTGAAGCCATCTCCTCATCCATAGCTTTTTTCCAATCTTCATTTCTAATTGCATCTTCAAAGCAAGAAGATTCAGCATCTTGTATTAACTTGGTCATGTAGGGCATAACGACGAGCCATATAAATGTCATATGTCAATCGTTGCACAAAATTCCGCATCTTCCCAGATCTTCTTAGTCCTGGGTCACTTCTCCTTGTATCATCTGCATGTGCCTTTCTAACTCTCAGAGTCATCAGAGAGGGCAATCCAAGTTCCTCATCAAGGCTCTTTTTTGAACTGCTTGAATCTCCATCAATGTCTTCAAAACCTATAGATGTTTTACTAACTATAGAAAGCTTTTCTTTACCTTTCTTTGATGTAGTTGACAAATTTGCTTGACTAAAATTTCCACGCAATCTTCCACTCTATGGATTTGAGTTGAAACTATTACTTAGCGACGCATCTCGTGCACTCAAAACTTGAGATTTTACACTTGATTTTTCAACATTTCCTTTGTAAATTGGTTCAAGATCAAGTCCATCTTTGGCATCTGCATAGAAGCTTGACATTTCATCAAACAGCACACCTCTACTTACTTTCACCTGTCATGTGAGTGGGTTATAACATTTATATCCCTTTTGCTCAAGGAAGTACCCAATGAAGATACATTTTTCTACTTTTGGATCAAGATTCGTCTTCAACTCATCTGGAACATGTACATATGCAATACATCCAAATACTTTCATATGTGATAAGTTTGGCTTTTTACCTGTAAACTTCTCTTGAGGTGTATCTTGATGTACAACAACCGTCCGGAGTTCTCTTCATGATCTATACATCAATATGCACAGCTTCTACCCAATAACAATGAGGCATATTCTTCTCAGCCATCAAAGCTCTTGCTATTTCTGCAATATGTCTATTTTTGTGTTCAGTAACGCCATTCTGTTGTGGTTTGTACCTACATGAAAACTGGCGTCGAACTCCATGACTTTTAAGAAAGTTGTTGAAGTCATTTGACATGTATTCACCTCCTCCATTAGACCTTAATATCTGAATATACTTTCCTGTCTACTTTTTCACCATAGCCTTAAAATTTTGGAAGTGAGTGAACACCTGACTCTTCTCTTTCATGAAATATACCTATACTTTCCATGTATGGTCATCAATGAAAATAACATAAAACCTATAACCGTCCATAGATCTGGTCTTTGCAGGACCCCAAACATCTGTATGTACTATTTTTAGTACATTCTCACTACCATGCTTGTCATGCGAAAATAATGCTCTTGACTGTTTACCATATTGATATGTTGCACATACCTTCTGCATCTTTGCAACCTTGAAATTTGGTAGGCCATTGACAATCTCCTTTGACTGCATCAATTTCAGCCTCTGTAAATTTGCATGTCCAATTCGTTTGTGCCAGATCTCTACATCAGCAATAACTCCTGCACCTTTTGCAAACATGGTTGCATTCATTTCAAGAATTTTCGCATTTAAGGTGAACATCCTACCCACTTTGTTTCCTTTGGCAATCAATCTTCCATCCTCTTTGTACTCTTCTACATATAGCCCATCAACATTGAACCTAACTTGTAGTCCCTGGTCAACCATTTGTCCAACAGAAACCAGATTCTTTGTTATATTTAGAACATGCAGCACATCAGCAAGATGTTTTACCTTTCCGTCCTCCATAGACAATGCTATGTTTCCTATATGCTCGATAGGGTGTGATGTGTCATCACATGCTTCAACATATCCAGGAACTCGCAATTTCTGCAAACTACTAAACCATTCCGCATGACTGGTCATGTGATTTGAAGCACCTAAATCAACATACTAGAGATTACCATTCGATTTTCAAACTTCAGTAGACATCGTGTTCATCATGTAATGTTGGACCATGAACACCTTCTCAAAATCATCTACACTTATGGATGCATATTTGTTTTGCATCCTTTTGTTATTTTGATGCTTCAACCTGCAATCACGTTCAAAGTGTCCAGGTTTACCACAATTCCAGCATCCTTTACTGTCATTACCTCAATCATTTCTTTGACACGACCTTTTGTAGATCTTGTGTACATCTACCTCTCCTTCTCCACACCTCTCGACTCTCCACAATTCATATCTTTTCTCTACCCTCTTTCTCTAATCTCATTAGTATTTTCCCCCTCCTCTCTCACTATATAAGCTCTCCTGCCTTAGTCCATAGGATTGTTGCCCCTCATTTCAAGCTCTCTCAACACACTAGCAGTGACATCTCTCGATTATTCCTTTAATTGTGGACTCCCTTCTCTTCAAAGGGACTTCAATGTGGTGGATCTATGGCACAAGGAATTCTCCTCGAGATGCCATGATGCTATTGGAGAGCAGAATGTCCACATGATTCTTTGTTTCGTACGTTAGGTGGCAAGTATTGTGCTAGGCACAAGGTTGTGGACATTGGTTTTCCCCATTTCACTAATAGAGATTGCCACTTGAGAGGGTTCTTTCCCCTATGTGAGCACCATTGGGATCTACCGTGTGATAGAGGACTTATTCCCTCTATTGCATCATCTATTGCATCATCTATGGCATATATATTGTGACTCAAGACTCCTTGGTCCTCCAAAATAACCGAAGGATATTTGTCATGAGATTGAAGAATGTACTTCCTCGATGGCTATCTTGAGAGTATTACATCCATTCTATACATTTGGATTCATTTTAAACATGTGTCATTCTTTGTACCTCATGTTAGGACATCCTAAGGGACGGAGGACTAGCCAAAGCAAAGGGCAAGCCGCAATGCTATATTGGATGAGCTCATCATTATATATATATATATATATATATATATATATATATATATATATATATATATATATATATATATATACATATATATATATATATATATATATATATATATATATATATATATATATATATATATATATATATATATTATACATATATATATATATATTATACATATACATATATATATATATACATACATATATATATATACATACATATATATATATGTATATATATATATGTATATATATATATATATATATATATATATATATCAAGGTTGTTAGCAACGTTTTCGCAACGTCCAAGGCAACGTGTTGCTAACGCGTTAGCAACATCGCAACGTTTGGACCTGGACGTTGCGAAAACGTTGCGAACCATTTCTTTTTTTTTTTTCATTTTTTTTTGCAAATATAGTAACCTAAATGTATATTATAGTATATCCATATATAATATGTATTATATAGTATGTATTATGTTAATTTATGTAATATGTATTGAATATTTAATATTTATGATTCATTCCAAATTCTCGAATCCTTGACACCTGTTCAATGAAGTGATGGAAGATGCACAATGCACATTGCACATGTATGATGTCAGAATTTACAACTAATCATTATCATGACTCAATGACTCATTCTAAAATTCAAATTCACAATGCACATTCAAGCAACTCATATGACAATGGACATAAATGATGAGAGTCCAGACAAATACTATTATATACAACTTACAAGTAACATTGAAATTTAAAACAAACTTCAAAGAATTATAATTTATGACAAAAACATGTGAAAAAGTCAACCTCATCTCAAAATTATGACACTGGTGACTATCATGACTCATAACTCATATGTGATATGATATATCAGAATCCAATCATCAATGTCCATAATACATATACATCAATGATCATACCAAACTCCAGTAACCATCATCCATGACACATGTCACATCATACATGATATCACTAAGTAGTCAAACAATAAACTGCAATGTCAATAATACAATGATCATTCAATATCAAGTAAATCATAAGTCATAATATCATAATACATATGACATGTGACACATGTCACATGAGCAGTCATCAATCCTCAAAATGCTCTGAGTCACTATCATCATCATCACTATCATCATCATCATCATCATCATGTGGTGCTCGACTAATAGATGCCTCCATCCTACTAGTAGATGGACCTGGTACACTGTGTGCTCTATGACTAGAACGAGTCCGAGATGCCCTCGTATCATGCTGTGGCACTGTCAACTCCTGATAGAGCATGTCATATAGATCAAGGTCCTCTGCCGGAATGCTAGGTATATCATGGACCCTCTCTATATCAAGCTCATCAACGTTCACCTGCCGCACCTCTGCTGAGTGGCCACCACGCTCCAATAAACGCAAGTTGCAGTGGCAATAGACAAGCCGCTCCAACTGCAATGTAGATAGTCTATTCCTCTTCTTTGTATGGAAGAGGGCCCATGTACTCCAATTCCTTTCACATGGACTTGCACTACAGTCCTGTGAAAGTATGCGGATGGCTAACTTTCTCTGCAAGATAAAAAAGAAAGAGTTCATTAAGAAGAGGAATGACTCATGAGACAAACTTCAAAGTTATAACTTATTAGTTAAATACTCAAAAGGAAATTAGAATGACTTGTCACTTACTAGCTCAGGTGTACCAACACCGTATCTCTCCCACCATGTCACAGGCATCAACTGCATGCTTTTCAAGCATGCCGTGTCTCTACCAAAAAGTCCTTCATTATTCTGAAACTGGGTGAGCTGAAGCTCCAACTTCCCACGTAGCTCCACATCAGAAGGTCCATACAATCGATCTACATAGTCATTCCAAGCAATCACAAGCTCCATATCCAATGACTGTGATGCAGATCTCCATAAAGGATGTAGTAGATTGGCCATCCCATGTATAGGGCGATGGAACCAATCCCACCTCTTCCTCCATATTCCTTTTATTTCCTCTATCCTATGGATAAAAAACAAATGAAGTTAGAAAACAATAAGATTTAAGAATGTTGAAGAGTCAAGACTTGAAAGTTGAACATGAATGCTCATACAAAAAATAAAATATGGTTACCCAAGTTTCAACTTACCTCTCCAATGTCAAATAAGGACATCTCTGTATAGACTCTCCGACACGATCCATGAACTCATAAACAAGTCCAAGTGTGCAGCCCTCTCTATCTGCTATGCGTATGAGTGAATATAAGGGCTGTAAGGCCCGCACTAATCCCTCCACATCCCTCCAAAAGCTGTCATCCAAACATGTGCGTCGTACAAGCTCTGCCTTTGGACTAGTATGTCCATCCCAAGCTAACCAATCAGGTGATACAACTGTCTGCATCAGTGCTTGCCTCACTCTTAATAATCTTTCCATGACTATGCACATGTATGCAAATCTGGTCTTCGCGGGCTTCACCAAATCAATATCACTGTAAGACCGAAATATAGCAAGCAATTTTGGTCTCTTTGTGAACAAAGAGACCACTTTTATGCAAGTGGTAAAAATGGTGTAAATCCATGGTATCTTCCCCACATCCTCTATCAGCAAATCAATGCAATGGGCAGCACACGGTGTCCACACAATAGAAGGGAATTCTTCTTCTAGAAGCTTGCCCATAGCCACACAATTGCTTCCATTATCTGTAACCACTTGGACTATCTTTTCTACACCAATGTCCATGATAGCTTGACGGATATGATCATAAATGAATCCACCTGTTTACATATAACACAATGAATCATTAATCAATTGATAAATTATAATTTATCTTGACATGTGTCATGCACATGCACATGCCACATGCCACATGCACATGCACATGCCACATGCACATGCACATTGCACATGCACATGCACATGCCACATGCACATGCACATGCACATGCACATTGCACATGCACAATGCACATGCACAATGCACATGCACATGCACATGCACATGCACATGCCACATGCTCATGCTGCATGCACATGCCACATGCTCATGCTGCATGCACATGCCACATGCTGCATGCACATGTGTCATGCTGCATGCACATGTGTCATGCTGCATGCACATGTGTCATGCTGCATGCACATGTGTCATGCTGCATGCACATGCCACATGCACATGCACATGCACATGCACAATGCACATGCACATGCACAATGCACATGCACATGCACAATGCACATGCACATGCACAATGCACATGCACAATGCACAATGCACATGCACATGCACATGCACATGCACATGCACATGCACATGCACATGCACATGCACATGCACATGCACATGCACATGCACATGCACATGCACATGCACATGCACATGCACATGCACATGCACATGCACATGCACATGCACATGCACATGCACATGCACATGCACATGCACATGCAGCATGATTGATCATTGCACAATCAAATATAAATTGAAAATTCAAAAATCAGTTCACTCACCTGTGATTGTAGTACCAGCAGCTGATGCATCTATGGCTCGAAGGAACATGGTCCCTTTGCAACAATGCACCAAAATGTTGTACACATTTCTCTTTCGTATGTCCGTCCATCCGTCACACATGATTGTGCATCCATACTTTGCCCATGTCTCTTTCATAGGCTCAAGCTCTCTCTCTAATGCTTCCTTTGTTTTTTTCAGCTCCGTTGTCCTCAAGTCTTCATAGGTAGGCCCTTGCCAACGAAACCCTAATAGTGAAACCTTCTCAATAGCATTTCTCCATGCCGATGTCCATGCAACATTAAAAGACAAACCACATTGTATAAAAGCTTTCATGATGGCTTGTGTGGCTTCTTGTTTACGTTGTTGTTGCAAGCCAGCACGTATAGATGCTCCTCCAAGAGAGCCAAGTGGGTGCTCTTGTGGATCATGCTCTACTCTTGTACTCTTTCTTGGTGGCTCATGCTCTATGTCAATGTCTATGGAAGACTCATGAGCTTGAGATGCTTGAGTTTGGGGATCACAAGAACCATGTGAACCGCTTGCAAATGATCTAGCTTGTGATTGGGCTCCACTCCTTCTACCTTGGGCTTTTTGAGCTACCCATGCCATTAGCTCTATCTTTATAGCTTCGGGCATAGGCTCTTTGCAAGGTGCAACTCCTATGCCACTAAGTCTTCCAAGGTGTGCCTTGATCCTATCAGCTCCACCGGCTCCACTATAGCCACAAAGCTTGCAAGTCCATCTCTCACTACCCCCGGAGCCCATCTTTCCTTGGCTTGTCACATATTCCCAACATGCTTGTTTTGCTTTAGGCATGTTGATGGAAGAGGTTAGAAGCTTGGAGAGGACTCAAGATAGGAAGCAAGCTTAGGGGGGTCACGTGTGTGAGGGTGTGTGTGTAATAAAGTACCTTCACCTTGGTCCTTCTTGAAGCTTAGCTGCGTTTTGCTCTGCAACACTGGTGTGTTTTGCTCTCGGGTCGCCTGTCGAAAATGCCTCAATGAGGCCGTTTCGCATTTGAGGCAAATTTTTTTGTGTTTGTTCGCAACGCGTTGCGAACGTCGCAACGTTGCGACGTTGCGTTGCGAACGTTGCGAACGCATTGCAACGCGTTGCGATGCAACACTGATATATATATATATATGTGTGTGTATGTATGTATGTATGTATATATATATATATATATATATATATATATATATATATATATATATATATATATATATATATATATGTATGTATGTATGTATGTATGTATGTATGTATGTATGTATGTATGTATGTATGTATGTATGTATGTATGTATGTATGTATGTATGTATGTATGTATGTATGTATGTATGTATGTATGTATGTATGTATGTATGTATGTATGTATGTATGTATGTATGTATGTATGTATGTATGTATGTATGTATGTATGTATGTATGTATGTATGTGTGTGTGTATGTATGTATGTGTGTATGTGTGTATGTATGTATGTATGTATGTATGTATGTATGTATGTATTATGTATATATTATATATATATATAT
>CM035410.1:49882614-49895114 GCA_020310875.1 Ceratopteris richardii
ATCATTCGAAATCAAAAACATCATTAAAAACTTTACTGAAAAAGTCATCCCCCCTATCAGGTTTTGCACAGGATTTTCAGTCGTTCAACTTCTTACATTAGTAAGCACTCTTTTTATGTTAGCTTTTTGCAACTATGAATACAACTCATGGGAAACTCCCAGCTCAAATTCTGAACTTAAAAAGGTGAAGGATCTTCAAGCCAAATTCAACCTCTACAAGCGATTCCTCAACTTCTTCAAGAGTACCGACTTGAGGAAGGTTTCTCAGCCTCAACCTCAAATTCAAATTCAATAAAATCTGATGCCTAGGGTTTTATGAGAGCATAATTGATTGAACTTTGGACAAATAATCACCTTGGGAAGTTGCATCCATTAATATGACTTTGATCTACTATTGACTATTGACCAACCCCTTTGACCAGATTTGAGCTCAATTTTGATCCATCAATATTTGTTCACTGATGTGAAAGTGTGGCTGCACATAAGTGGTCCTCTCATTGAAGTTTATGCCAAGAGTTGAATAATTCATCATCCGTATACATTAGTTTAGTCAAAAACATGATTTTGGATGCATACATGAAGTGGTCACAATTTTATTTTATTTTTATTTTTTTTTGGTTGGAGAGAGAGAGAGAGAGAAAGAGAGAGTACAATGAATTAGAAATACACACTCACACACCCAACCTCGTAAGGTAGAGGCACCCATCATGAGAATCTCATGGACATGTCCAGCCAAGACTTGAACTCAAGACTTCCTCCCATAGCTTCAAGGCATCAGCCACTAGGCTAAGCGGGCTCAGACACAAAATGGGTTTTTACCAACAATGCCCCTTAAAAAAATATATTTCATGAGAAATCATTTTTGTTCCATAATTTGTTATCAATGCAAGACTTCAAGATACATAAACAAATGCAAAATCTCCAAAATGGTATTCGTCACAAATTTTTGTTCCATTTTGATACTCTGAGTCTTGATTCTTCCCCTTGAATCTGAGCATGACTCCGAAAGCATTGAATAGCAAGTGAGCGAATCAGATTGAGATTGAATATATGTATCTTATATAGAGGACAAAGAAAATCAATCTAAAATATGCATTTCAATAATCAAATTCATGAAGACCATGTTGGGGATAAAGGCCCCAAGGACTCTTCTTTTGTATATTTTGACCCTTCCACGTGAAAGCTTCCAGACATATACGCATTTACATTATTTTTATGACTTTTGGTCATTGGCCATGTGTGAACATGCCCAAATGACTGAAAGCATCCAGACATATACGCATTTACATTATTTTTATGACTTTTGGTCATTGGCCATGTGTGAACATGCCCAAATGACCTAAAAGTTACTTATCAATAAGACTTGGTCCCAAATCTCTCATAACTTGATTGGGACTTCTTCAACTTCAGCTTCTCCATCTTCTTCTCCAGATTTTTGAGCAGGTTTCTCTCTCTACTTTCTCTCTCCTCATGCAACAGCCCACTCCCTTGGCATTTGGAACAACTGAGCACACCACGACGCTCTCCGTGGCCTCTTTCAACTCGTATCAGAGCTTTGAGCTCTTCCATCGAAACAAAGTTGCTCCAAGTGCTTTTCTACTTAAGCCTACGTTAAGCTGAAGGCTTTTTCTTGCATTTGGGAGAATTTCATCGCGAAAAACTTTCTTTTTTTGCGATAAAAGTGCTATTTTTGGAGGATTACTTCAGCGCGTTTCATCGCGAAGAATCTCTTCTACTGTTCTTTTTGTATTCCCACATGTCATTTTTAGCATCCACATTGCTGATTTTTTCATCTATAGGTCCTTTGTTGCATAAATTCTCTCTCATTTCAAGTGGGAGGACATGCAGAAAGATTGAAGAAGTGCATACTTGCTAGAAACTTATTACAACAGTTAATTTCTTTGATTTTCCAGGTCATATTGCTGAAAAAATTAGGGCTTTTGTGAAAACAAGCACCCATTGACTCGGTTTTGCATCTATGTATGCCTTTTGTGGTTGAAAAACAACAAATTTGTTGTGTTTTTATGCAATTACAGCTTGCTGGAATTTTTTGAGATTGTCTGCATAAAATTTCAGAAATTGATTTTTGCAAGTTTTGAATAGTTTTTGGGCTTAATTTCTCAATTATAGTCTCGTAAGGTAATTGCGCACAAGACAAAAGGTAAATTTTACCTTGTTTGGTGAAATTTTGAAGCTCTTAGTGTGCAAACATGGCTTCTACCTCCTCTGATGTCAAAAGCTTGTTTGAGATCAAGAGATTTGAAGGTAGCGGTTTTGATTTGTGGAAAGAGAGAATGTTGGGCATCCTCTTTCTTAAAGATTGTGAAGGGGCTCTTGAGGAAGTCAAGCCTGAAAATATTACAGATGCAACATGGATGAACCTAAACAAGAAGGCTAGCACTTACATCAAGATGACTGAATCAGATGAAATCTTAGTGGATTTGAAAGGACTGCTTTTGAGGTGTAGGAGAAGTTGAAAGCCACTTATGAAAATACCACCCTTGTAAATCAGGTGCATCTTATGCGTAAGCTAGTGTGTATGCAGCTTGATGGGTCAAAAAGTGAGGCTGAGCACTTATCTTCTTTTACAGGTACTCTTTCACAATTGCAGGACTCTGGATTACCTGCATTTGATGATAAGCTTAAGGCCATCTTCTTATTGATGACCTTATCTGATTCATTGGAAACATTGGTTGTTTCACTCTCGAATAGCCCCAATCTTACCTTTGATGGTATAAGGGGTTCCATTTTGAATGAGGAAATAAGGACGAAAGCTAGTGGAGAGGGTGGTGGTTCAGCCAGTGTGGCTAGAGGAAGAACAGAAAAGAAAAGTGGAAATGTACAGAGGAACATTTCCACTTTATCTGATTCATGGGAAACATTGGTTGTTTCACTCTCGAATAGCCCCAATCTTACCTTTGATGGTATAAGGGGTTCCATTTTGAATGAGGAAATCAGGACCTTATCTGATTCATGGGAAACATTGGTTGTTTCACTCTCGAATAGCCCCAATCTTACCTTTGATGGTATAAGGGGTTCCATTTTGAATGAGGAAATCAGGACGAAAGCTAGTGGAGAGGGTGGTGGTTCAGCCAGTGTGGCTAGAGGAAGAACAGAAAAGAAAAGTGAAAATGTACAGAGGAACATGAGCAAAAGCAAAGACAAGGCTTAAGTGACTTGTTACCAATGTGGTAGGAAAGTTCACAAGAAGCTTGATTGCAGATATTACAAAGTTGAACTAGAAAGAAAGAAAAACACAGGTGACATGAATAAAAAGGACACCAATGATGAAGCACATGAAAACTCAAAGGACAAGGACAAAGAGAATGTGGCCTCTAGTGTCGTCATTGAGGAGCTATCATATGCAGAAGATATACTTTGTGCTACTATGGAAGCAGATCATGCAGAAGTTATTAATGCTTCTATTAATATTCATGCACAAGATATGCAAATCACAAAGAGGGATCTGATTGATGCTTTGCTTACTATGAATGATGCTTTGAAACAAACATGGATTGTGGATTCAGGTGCATCGTTCCATGTTACTCCTATTAAGGAGTGTCTTACTACCTTTCATGCAAGCAGCCATGGACATGTATATCTTGGAAATAACCATGCTTGTTCTATTGAAGGTATTGGCACAGTGCATCTCCCAGTGGATGGTACTAATGAGCTCGTTTTGCATGATGTAAGGTATGTACCAAGCATGAAGAAAAGCTTATTGTCTGTTGGGCAAATGGATATGCATGGATATAGTACCCTCTTTGAAAAGGGGTCATGGAAGCTTATCAAAGGCTCTAGGCTGATTGTTAAAAGTACAAAGAAAGGGACTCTTTATTGCTTGCATGGTCAAGCCTTGCTGGGCAAGTTTATTGCTTTGGCTGAAATCCATTCACATATGGAATTATGGCATAAAAGGCTTGGCCACATGAGCCAAAAAGGCCTTAATAAACTATGTAATTTGGACAAGTTTGATGCTAAAGGCTCAAAACTTGATTTTTGTAATGAATGCCAATTTGGTAAGCAAATAAAGAATTCCTACTATTCTGGTGTCTCTCGTAAGTATGTGCTTAATCTTGTTCATTCTGACGTTTGTCGCATGCCCACAAAATCCATAGGGGATGCTCTTTACTTTGTTTCTTTTGTTGATGACTACTCTAGGAAGCTTTGGGTATATTTGTTAAAATCTAAAGATGAAGCCTTTGCTGCATTTAAGAAATTTCATGCATTTGTGACCACCCAAACAAGTAGAAAGCTGAAATGCTTACATACAGATAATGGGGGTGAGTTTACAAGTGCTGAATTCAATAGATTTTGTGAAGATCTTGGTATTAAGAGGGAGCTAACAATCCCATACAGCCCCTCTTCCAACGGTGTTTCTGAAAGGTATAATAGGACTTTATGTGAGAGGGTGAGATGCATACTGTCCACAGCTAATCTCCCTCATGGATTTTGGGGAGCTTTGAAAACTGCAGTTCATGTTTGCAATCGATCCCCTTATATGTCCTTGAAAGGTGGCATTCGAGGAGAGGTTTGGTCTGGCAAACCAGCTTCATATGACGACCTACGCATCTTTGGTTGTGATGCTTTTGTGCATATAAGGCCTGAGTTGAGAAGCAAGTTAGATGCAAAGTCCATGAAAAGAATCTTCATGGGTTATGGACATGAAGGTGAAATGGGCAATAGGATTTGGCTACCTCAACTCAAGAAGGTAATACGCAGCCGAGATGTTGTATTTAATGAGGCAAGGCTGCTCAAAAACAATTTTGCCTCTAAAAATGACCATAAAAGAGTCAAATTTCAGCATGTACAGCCACCAGTCAAATCTGATATGAACCCTCAGGATGCACCACATATGGCTGGAAATGACAATGAACCTGTGGTTATTGAGCCAGATGATGCTGGACAACAAAATGACGCTCCTGATGGGCATATGCAACCACCTATTCATGCTGGAAACAAGGCTGGAAATGATGTACAACAGCCCATTAACAATGAAGAAGTTGATGTACCTCCTCATGTAGATCCATTACCGGGTAATGTGGATCATTGGGTAAGAAGATCTACACGTCCTAGGAGGCCAGTGAATAGATGTGACCCCTTTATACATGACATTATTAGATGACGGTAAGCCTCTTACTTATAAAGAGGCAAAGCTATGTGAGCACAAGAAGAAGTGGGAGTTAGCCATGCAAGAAGAGATAAAGGTGTTGCATGCAAATGATACTTGGGATTTGGTTGAGTTGCCCAAAGGTAGGAAGGCCATTCCCAACAAGTGGGTGTACAAAATCAAAACTGTCGATGGCAAACCCAAGTATAAGGCAAGGCTGGTTGCTAAGGGATATGCCCAAAAAGAGGTCATTTATTTCCAAGAGGTGTTCTCTCCAGTGGTTAAAATGACCACATTATGTGTGTTGTTTGCTCTCACAGCTGCCTTGGATTTGGAGTTATTCCAAATGGATGTTAAAACAGCCTTTTTGCATGGTGATTTAGACGAAGAACTGTACATGAAACAGCCAGAAGGATATGCCATTCCCGGAAAAGAGCATCTGGTATGCAAGCTGAAAAGGAGCTTATATGGACTGAAACAGCCCCCAGACAATGGTATAACAAGTTTGATGCATTTATGCTCAAACATGGGTTTAAAAGAAGCCATGCAGACCACTGTTTGTACACTAAAAAGGATGAAGATGGCAGCCCAATCATTCTTGTACTGTATGTAGATGATATGCTGCTGGCTGGGAAGAAAACGAGCACACTGAATGCTCTAAAACAGCAGCTGAACTCTGCATTCTCAATGAAAGACCTTGGGGAAGCTCAGCATATTCTTGGTATGCGAATAAAAAAGGATAGGCAGCAGCATACTTTGCATTTATCCCAAGAAAAGTACATTGAAAAAGTGCTGGACAGATTTAATGTGGCTGATGCTAAGCCTCTTGGAGTGCCGTTGCAGCCACATGTTAAGCTTTCCAAGGATGACTGTCCCAAAGATGATGATGCAGCCAATTACATGAAGAGTGTTCCATATGATGAGCTTGTGGTTCACTTATGTATGCTATGGTTGCCACTCGGCCAAACATTGCTCATGGAGTGGGAGTTGTTAGCAGGTTCATGGCTAATCCCGGTAGAGCTCATTGGAAGGCCGTCAAATCTATCTTGAGATATTTGAAAGGGACCAAAGGTAAATGCCTATGCTATGGAAGGGGTCCATTGGAGTTAAAAGGATTTTGTGATTCAGACATGGCAAGTGATGTGGACACACGCAAGTCCACAAGTGGCTATGTATACACCCTTGCAGGTGGAGCTATTTCATGGTGCTCTAGACTTCAGAGGACAGTTGCACTCTCTACTACAGAGGCTGAATATATTTCAGCCACAGAGGCTTGCAAAGAAGCCATTTGGTTAGCCCGCTTGTGCAGTGAGTTTGAGATGCCTGAAAAGGCACCTGTTCTTGGATGTGATACCCGGAGTGCCATATGTTTGGCAAAGAATGCCATGTTTAATGCTCGCACAAAGCATATTGATGTGAGATACCACTTCATCAGAGACGTGTTAGAGGATGGCCTCATCACTTTGATCTGCAGATGCTCTCATGAAGTGTCTACCCAAGGCACAACATCAGCTATGTATACGGATGGTGCAAATACTATTCTTCTTTGAAAATGATTCAAAAGTAAATTTGCACGTCGGGATGCATATAGTGTTCGTGATTCTAATCATGGACAATGCGGTAGAAACAAGAATAGAGGTAAAGATGGTGAATGTGACAAGACTAAAGCAAGTCCCCCAAGAGGAACATCAAATGCTTTCATTGTCACAAGAAAGGCCATTTGAAAAAAGATTGACATGCTTTGAAGCATGCTAAAGGAAAAGGGTAAGTGGATGGACATGCTAAACAATTATCTACACCATCTTCTCCATCAAAGAAGATAGAAGAAATCAAAGATTTTTATCATGTTTATGTGTTGACACTTCGTAGTAGTACTCATGAGTTACTCTGTAAACACCTCACCAAATCCTCCCTACTAACAAGAAGAGCCACACACAGTACTCACAAACATAGCACAACAGACGTCAAACTCATCTCCCAATAAAAGAGCCAAACAAGCTCACCCTCGAGCCTAAAAGCATGCAACTATGCAGGTGGCCATCACCACAAGGGTCCATGTCCAATGCCTCTGCACACACACCAATAAAGGTGTGCACATGAGTCTACCATGGGCTAAGAGTCCAAGTGCCTCATACAAGGAACGCATCACAAATGAACCCACGGGTCCTATTTATAGACTCCCTTGAGGAGATAGCCCAAATCGCACTAGTTGGACACTTTGACTACAAGCACCCATCTTCATGTTCTTTGGTGTTCAAGTACATATCAGACTCTCTTTCCAACACTTAATTTTTATACTTTGGTGCTTCATTTTATATGACATTGCATAGAGAATGGTCCCAAACTTATGAAGCAAAGTGACTTATAGACAACGGTTCCATAGAGATGGTTCCACAAACATGGTAGGGCTTTAGTGCGTCATTTCATGTGACACCTCATAGAGAATGTTTCCGCATTGGATAGTACCTCGTGAGGTTCTCGTGAGTGATTCTCTTTCTTGAAAAAATTAAGCTTGGGGACTCTTACCAATGTGTAGCTGGAATCGAAGGTCTTTGTTTGGCTTGTCCAAGGCCAAAGTTCACTATGCATAACCTTCTCCATTAAACTGAATTTTCATGCAATTTGATTTCAGTCCATGAATTTGATGATTGCATATGAAAGGCAACACGGTTCACTATGCTCAAATCGTTATGCATATCAAAAGGCAACTTTATGTCCAGCTTAGTGGAATAGAATTCTTTCATGTTGCAACAACTTACTTGTGTTCTCATATTCTGATTTCCCAATTTGTAAGCATTGTCAATATAGTAAACTCACTAGAAATGTGCATAAAGCACACAATGACTCATCCAATCAAAATACATTTAACCTTACAACTTCACACTTCGCAGGTGAAAAGGATCTAGGACTCCATCATAAAAAACATTCTTGCTCAAATGAGAGGTTACAAGATTGAATTGTAGGGCATTAACTATGGGATTTCCTCATAGACAAATGCATCATTGAACAAGATCAGTTTTTTTTTTTTCCTTCTTTTATACATGATAACAAATACGTCCTTCATATATCAAGTGTTGTGCCTTATGTGAATGTCTTCTTTTTCTTTTGTTTAGTTTAGTACTTTTTTTTTATGGGAGGTATCAACTTAACTGCATTTTACTCATGTATATGAAAGGTTTCATCTTGAGTGAATCTAGACAAATGTACAATTGTGCGAAGTACAATAGCCTTTTGTTTTTTTTTTATCGTGTAAGAGTGCAACCCATTGTATCCATCTAAGAATCTTTATTTTGTCAACTCTATATACCAGGGCTGCCCCGGTGTGCGCACCGCTAAAAGCAGTGCTATTTTAGGGTTCGATACATTCGGTGCGTACCGAATTTATACATATACATATATATATATATATATATATATATATATATATATATATATATATATATATATATATATATATATATATATATATATATATATATATATATATATATATATATGTGTGTGTGTGTGTGTGTATGTGTGTGTCATAGTAGGATCAAAACGCGTTTGGAACGCCTTGCAGAACGTACGGTTCGTACGGTACGTACGGTACGTACAGTACCGTATGGTACGTGTTCAGTGCGAGTATTAAAGTCTTTTAATAAATTCATTCTTGAATATCCAATGTATGATTTCTATATATTTCTATCATTTATGAATCTGGAATTATTGAATAATGTATGGACTTTGTTTGAACTTCACTCCGATTTCTATATATTTCTATCATTTATGAATCTAGAATTATTGAATAATGTATGGACTTTGTTTGAACTTCACTCCGATTAATCTCGATTCCAAATCCTCATATCATGATTCATGTCATTTTGTAATATGCCAATAAGTGAATATACAATGTACACTAAGTAGTAAGTACTAAGTACTAAGTACTATATATATATATATATATATATATATATATATATATATATATATATATATATATATATATATATATATATATATATATATATATATATATATATATATATCGAACCACGTACCTAACGTACCGTACCTCAAGGTTCCATTCGGATCTCGAATTGTACGCGAACCGTACGTATCGAACCTAACGTACCGTTCCACCTTGGTGTGTGTATATATACATACATACATACCAAAGTAACATGGGGACGCATCCCCGGGTCCTAGGGATGCAAGGACGCCGTCCCAAACCATGAATATGTTGGGGCGCCAAGTGGGGAATGGGGATGTCCCGGGCAGCAGGCTGGAAACACGGATCCGCCTCGAGGACGGGGGACGGTGAAAGATCAAATTGGGGACGGCAACAGAACGGCGGGGTGTTTAGGAAGGAGTTTTTTTTTAATTTCAAATTCAATTTTGGTTTCGATTTTAAAAGAGTTTTTTTTGCGCTTTTTTGGAGGAGCTCTAGAGTGTTCCTAGGCCCCATACACAAACATAAATACCCCCCATTTCAGCTCTTTATGACACAAGCTCACTTAGAACCTTCATTGCAAGCATCTTGTGTGTGTGAAGGCTTGAGTCATCTTCATCCCTTGCATATAAGGGCTGATATCTATCTCCTCATGGTATTCTCTTCTCCTAGAGTCCTATGGCTTCTTCATAGCGAACAAGTGGGTCAAGCACCAAGAGAAGGCATGCTACAGCCTACAACCAAATGGACATAGTGGGAAGAGGTGGACTCTCTCGTATCCTCCGGAGAAGGTGGTGGTGCAAGACTGTGGAGTTACAAGCTGTGGCAACAAAAGAGCCGATGGAGCAAACAAGGTGCGTGCACATTTACTTCATGAGCGTGGACATGAAATAAGATTTTGTTCCGCAATCACTTCAGAGAAGAAGCAAGAATTACTCAACAAACTTGCTATTAGTCATGCTCAAATTCATGCTCGTCGTGCTTCACAAGCTCCTATCGACCCGGCATCGTTTGTGAGGTCTTCTATGCCATCCTCTTCAAGAGAATCATCTTCATCGGCTCCGATACGTGCTCCTACTCCTACTCCTACTTCCACTCCTCATCCTACTCCTAGTTCTTCCACACCATCGGGAATGCCCTATGTACGTCAATCACGTCAACAAACACTGCAGAGAATTGGAATCCCATATTGAAGGAGGAGGTGGACACTGCCGTGGCACGTTTTTCCTATCATGACCACATAGCTTTCACTGCGGCTCGATAAGAATTGAATCTTCATTCTATTTCAATATTTGGTAATTAATTGATCAAACTTCAAAGTTCACTTAACACTTCCATAACTTTTTTCATAGATTACCATATTTCAAAGATATGGTAAAGAAGATTGGCAAATATGGAGCACACTATGTGCCTCCATCTTCCAAGAGCTTACGCACCACTTTATTGGAAAAAGAGAAGAAGCTTGTCACAATCGCATGTGAGACCATTAAAAAATCATGGGAAAGGAATGGAGTATCATTGCTTGTGGATGGATGGAGTGATGTCCAAAGACGCTCTATCCATGGAGTGGTGGCTTATTCTCATGGGAGATGTACTTTATCTCATCACATGATGCACCCGAGACAAGAAAATCAGTTGATGTACTTGTTCCAGAGTGGGCAAGTGCCATAGAGATTGTGGGGCCATCAAATGTGGTTTGCATTGTAGGAGATTGGGAGCCTGCAAATAGAGCTACAGGTGCAATTATTGAAAATATGTATCCTCACATCGTTATTTGTTTTTGCATGGCTCATTGTTTGAATAATATTCTCAAAGACATTGGGAATTTGGATTGGATCTTGCCTACAATCAATGAGGCAAGTTCATTGGTTAGCTTCATCAACAACCATACTCGTGTGAAGAATGAGTTTAGCAAGAGATCTACTCTTGCTTTGCTCAAGTACTCAGACACATCTTTGCATATAATTTCATTATGTTACACCGAGTAGTAAAATGTAGTGGTGTCTTGAGAGGGCTTTTATTGAGTGATGAATTTGCGAGGATGCTAGAGGCTTCTACTTCGGTAGGAAAGCAATTTAGAAGATTAGCCAATGATGCAACATGGTGGGAAAACGTTTCTCACATCGTAGATATTGTTCATCGACTTGTGCACTTATTGAAAATTGTGGATTCCATGGAGCCATGCATTGGTAAAGTGTATGAAGCTATGGATCGCACAATTGAAGCACTAAAAACATTGGTGAATGACAATGGTAGGTATGAAGAACTTTCAGCTATTTGCGTTCGCAGATGGGATGCATACTACTCCCCACTTCACACAGTAGCATACATGTTGGATCCAAAATTCCAAGATAAAAAGCAATATGCAAATCCAGAGGTAGCTAATGGATGGAGGATCATATTTCAAGAGATTTGTCCCAGGTACTGCAGCTAGACGACTTATCAAAGATCAGTTATCCATATATAGAACAAGGAAACATGCTTCATATGCATGTGCACATGCCCAAGAGTATAGGTTACGTGTTGGTGCTACCCTATGGTGGGAGGATTTTGGTTTTGATGGTCCAGAGCTTCAACAATTGGCCACTCGAATACTTAGCCAGGCTTGCACCACGAGTTGCCTTGAGCAACTATGGAGTGTGTATGGACATGTAGCCTCTAAGAAGAGGAACAGGCTTGGTGTGCAACATGCAAGTGATCTTGTGTTTGTCAGTACAAATTTGAAGATGCTTTGACGGATGCAATGCATGGAGGGAGATCTTTTCAGAGAATTGGAGGTAGAGCAGGAATCTAACCAAGTGGTAAATGAAGAACATGAAGGTGCAACAACCACTAATTGTGTTGCAGAAAATGACTCTGTCATTGTGACTCCCCACTTAAATTCTCCATAGTCATCACATTTATGATGTAGCCTTTTACATTTCTCATTTATGTTCCCATCATGTAGTCTTTTTGACATTTGTCCATCGATCGTATGATGTAAGATCTTTTTATCATGATGTAACATCTTTTTGATATGATGATGATGTAAAATCTATTTTTGACATGATGAAATACATGAGACTTATCACTTGTAAGTTGCTACTCTTGAAGTAACTCCTAACTTTGATTGTTCAACTATCAACAACTCAACGTGCTTCCTATATGTTCATAGTTTATATTTAAAAAACACTTTCTCATTGGTCATTTCATATGTTGAGGAATTATTTGTACATGACATTCATCTCATTATTTTGAAAAAATCAGCATTTTTTTTTTTTGTCGTCCCAGAGACCCGTCCCTGGGACACCCTAGGCTCCGTCCTCGTAACAGAGACACCACCGTTCCCCGGACCTGTCCCCATCCCCTCGTGATTTTGATACATACATACATACACACACACATATGTATATACATACATACACACACACACATATATATATATATATATATATATATATATATATATATATATATATA
>CM035410.1:49900114-49907614 GCA_020310875.1 Ceratopteris richardii
TGCAATGGTTGTCAACATATTTATGCTTTCTACGATTATTTACTCGTGTTGGAGACCTAAGGAGAAAGAATTGGCCAAAGTCGAAAGGATCTGCAGAAACTTCCTATGGACGGGGGACCCCAATAGGAGGGGGATTCCCAAAATCAAATGGGAAACTTGCATTAGCTCAAAAGACTCGGGAGGCTTGGGTATCTTGGATATCACTGGGTTAGCTGACAAGCTGGCGGCAAAGTGGTTTATCAAGGCTTGGTGCAATAGAGAGTCCTCATGGGCTAAATTAATCTTCAGAAATTCGAAAGACCTTACCTTAGTTGGTCTTCCCGGCTGGAAGGACATTGGGATCCTCACGCTATTGTTCTCCCCCCACCCGGTGTCCCCTAAAGGCTCTAGCCTCGTGTGTTCATTATGGAAGAGTTGGAACAAAGCCAAACAATTCATCAGAGTCAGTGATGAGTGGAAGTGGGCCGCGGGGATAATACAAAATGACTCTATCTGGTTCCCGATCAGTGGCTTAAGGGAGGTGGAGTCTTGGAACCTCCAGACAGCTAAGCGACTTTGGAACAAGGGGTACAAACAGTGGAAACAGCTCTCGAAACAAGAGACCGGTGAGTGGGTTAGGTTTGAAGATTTAGACCCAAGACATAGAATTTCTCTCAAAGAATGGAATCTTCTTCAAAGCAGGTGTTCAGCATGGGACCACTCAACTACCCGCCTTCTCGGCGGACATGATCTTTCTTGCCTAGAGGGCCTCAAATGGAACAATGGTAAGAAACTATCCAGAATTCCCAACTTCAAAGATAACTTAGATGTTCATCACACTCTTAACAAGGTGTGGTGCCTTTCTTGGTCCAAACTTCAATGGGAACTTAAGTTCATGTCGATTTGGCACCCCCTTATTGAGATCAAGAAATCCGTTCTCATGTGGCAAATCTTGCATAAAGGGATCTGGTACAACGCAAGGGCCAACAAAATCTGTGGTGTGCCTCCATGGTGCAAGCGGTGCCACCGATGCATCGAAGACCTTGTTCACCTCTTCTTCGATTGCCTCAAGTCCCGTGTTATCTGGCATCATGTGACACGGATTCTGCATCTCTCGAACCAAATCAATTGGCAACATGCGCTGTTGGGGTGAGGCGGTTGGCTGCTCTTCTAGGCTGTGGAATGCCATTAGAGGCGAGACTCTTTGGAAAATTTGGAGGGAGCGATGTGCTGTCAACTTTGGCCAAACCCCAAAAGGAATGGTCGATTGAGAAATCCTTGTTTCTTCTAGGTAAAAGAATCTCCCGAGACAAGAGATCTCCTCCATTTAGACACCACTGTATTTATCTCCTCGTAGATAACAAGCTGAAACTCAAATCGGTAGTCCCGGTTCGCTGGCCTGGTGGTTGGGCCTCTTGCCTCTTGAGGCGGGGGTGAGGGTTCAACCCCTGGCAGCAACATGTAGGGACATATAAATTTCAGGAACTGATGTATGTGGCTGTTGGCCACCGTTTGACCATCCCCGCGATAGTTGTGACCGCCGTTTAACCCAGTTGTAAACCCCTGTTCTTGTGGGATAAGGGGGGTCCCATGGGTACTATGCCCTTCCTTGTACAGTTGTAATTTCAAAGTTAAAGTCCGGGGGAGTAGGCCTCGGCTGAACCTCCATTTAAAAAAAAAAAAAAAACTCAAATCGGTCCCCCATGAAGGAGATGATAGTTTTGTACGCCTCATTTGTAACGCCCTCTAGCTTACCGAACTCGTCCCCTGCTTTGTGAGATTTGGGGTCCCATGGGCACTAGTCCCACTCACCTGTAACTTTTCTTCATTATTTTAATTAAAGTCCGGGAGATTAGGCCATGGTCGAACTTCCTTTTATAAAAAAAAAAACTTTCGCTACACCTAAGTGACAAATGTGCAGGAGGGGCCTCTTGTAAACTCCATACACCGCGCGGCGCGCTGCCATCCTGAAAGAAATTGTATTCCAGACGGCAAACTTGTCGTAGTCGAAATTTACCATCAAGGGAAACAGCACGTCCACAAATCAGATAGTAAATGTCGACGATTGGAAATTTCCGTTCTATTGGTCCCCTAGGACGAGTACGGCACGAGTCTCCAATCAAAAATCACAGCACGCAGGAATGCAGAATCAACAAAAGCTGCCGGTTTGAGTTGAAGCGGTCGTCGTCTGACGATCATCGTGATGGTTGCAGAGCCTGCCTTCATCGATCGCCCAGGGGTTTGAACTTTGTAGTTAAAGAATGAGAGCTGAATCCAAGAAGAAATGTCGGCGGTGGCTAGAAGAATTCAACTGTGGGAGTGCTTCAGGAAGGCGGTAGCGCGCAGCAGAACATGCCATAGCGTTGGAAATCGCGTCTCATAGGGCAGCTCATGGACATATTTTCTGGTGCTGCGGGATCACTTTATTAGTCATCTGAAAAGTGTTATAGGAGCACATGGACGTTTGGTGGACGAATTTAGGTTGGTTAGATATGGAGTTTGGATGAATGCACATGAAGGTAGAGTGGTCGGATTTCAAGTGGTTGGTGAAATAGATTTTGCGTCACTAGATTTTGATGCACATGAAGGTTCGGCGTTTGTATTTTGGATGACCAAGATGAACTTTGGCTCATCAAATTTAACGGCACATGAAGGTCTCGTATTCAAATTTTTTATGATCGAAAATATACTTCAAGTCATCGTATTTAAGCCTACATGAAGATTTACGTTATCATATTTAGGCATCATATTCAATATTCAAGTGGGCATGATCATAGGATTATCATATTTCTATAATCATAATCTTATTACACTTATTGTATTTATGTTAAGAAATATAAATACACATCATATTGAACTTCACATCACCACTACTAAACTACATAAAAGTATATGAAAGGGTGACTATATATCATGGATTACCAAAGATTAAACTTCACATCACCACTACTAAACTACATAAAAGTATATGAAAGGGTGACTATATATCATGGATTACCAAAGATTAGTGCATGAAAGGATGACTACATATCATGGATTATCAATCAATCATGTACAATACAATCAATCATGTAAACTCATTGACTCTTTATTCAAGTTGCATAAGTTTGAATGATACACAGATGATTACCATCATATATGGAACTACAATGTTTATCATAAGCCACTAGGCATTGTGTTGATTTCACTCTCATGTAGGAATCTTCATTCGCTGATCCGCATTTACCTACATAAATAAAGACATAAAAAATATGATATTAATTGAATAAAAGCCATGGAAAGATTATGAAATAACATATTGTGTATACATTACCTTCAAAAACGTTCCATAAATTTTGCACATATCAATTTTCGGTTGCATCTTGCTCCTGGAGTATTGTCTAAATAATGTCATCCTTATTCTACATGCTAGATCTAGTTCTGAGTAGTTGGAACATCTTAATTCAACCCCTTCATAATCATTTGGATGTGGATCTTCTTAGTCATTAGGTTCACTCTCGCCTTGTAATTGAACAAAATTATGAAGTAAACAACAAGCGCTTATGTTGCCCTTCGAATCCCGCAGACGCACGAACGCAGAGGATAGTGCAGAAACGAAATCACACAAAAAGTACTCGAGAATAGAAAGAGACAAAAAACGACACGAGATTGGGTACAATCTCCCCCCAGATACTCTGATGGATGAGTCTATCAGAGCATGTGTATTTATAGGTAATTCATATTACATCCTAAAATAGAAGATACATGAGGGCCACACTTTAAATAACGTGCTTTTGCTTTATTTATAAAAATAACTAAAAATTCTAACTTCTAAAAATAACTATCTTCTAAAAATATTCTTCTAAATATCTCCAAAAATATTTGAATAAGTCCATGCGTGTTCACACCTCCATGGACCTTCATGTGCTAAATCAAAACACAAAACACATTAAAAAACTCAAGGCATTAAAATCCATTTAACATTCCAATATTCCATAAAGTATAACATCTTATTATCAAGGGCACCATAGATAGATCTATGTTTATATTTTATAGAATTTTTCATTGATTTTTCAAGATCTAAAATGCATTTTCAATTTTGACTCTATCCTTTGATAATTGCTTGTCAAATGCTCTCTTTTCTTTCAGGTGCTCTCCTACTCGACTACAAAATGGTTTTACGAAGAAACAGTTTGCCTTTTACATTGAGTCACCTAAGAAAAAACATCTTATTATCTCACCTTGAACTTTCAGTGTTTGTGAGTTAAGATCCAATCCTTGTTTTAATTGTTCATACAAAGAAGACTCCTTGAAATGTGTGGAATCATGCACTCCACCTAGTACTCTACATACAATACTCCAAAAAAGATTCCTTGAGTCCACAATGCCTTCGAGTATAATACTAGGAAAACCATGTTTACATATGTATTGTGTGGGATATAAGTCATGGTTTGGCTTTTTATACAAGCATATATGTGTACCATCTATGGCACCTACTATTTTAGCAATTTATTTAAAGTCCTCCATAATGGTTTATAAACATTCATCTTTAGGGACAATGATCCCATAACGATCATAAAGACCTTTACTACTTAGAATCTTATAAATTATGATTGTGTACTTTCTAATTGTGGAGTCGTCTATTCCAAAAAGCTTAGATATTGTGTGCATGTTATGACCTTGTGCTCGTCTCCATAATACACATGTTAAGGCCAATTCAAGTGTTATAGGATCTCTTACATAAATGGATGAGCTTGACATGGATAAGAATGGAGACACTAAGCTTAATAAGACATGAAAGAATTCATATGACATGTGATAGAAAAACATGAATTTATATTGGCATTCCAAGTGAGAGTTTGATAAAATGGTATTATGAATAGAGTTTCAAAATACTCTTTTTTTTGGAAATATCCACCAGTCTCTTTGTGAAAACTTGGTTGTACCAAGCTCCAAAAGTGCACAAAAGCATACACAAATCCGTATCCAATAAGATCTAGCATGAGAATCAGATGCTTGCATTGTCTTGTAGGGTGATTCATCATCATTTCTTCTTGTATCCTCTTCATCTTTGCATATATAATCCATATTCATAAGAAATAAAGATAAAATTATATCCACTCAAAAATTTCCATCCTATTAAAAAAAACTCTATCTTAGTAAGCTTTTAGTATCAATTAGTTTAACGTATTATTATTCACATAGGTATAACATGTTTAAGATATTCAAATAGAAGCATCATTCAATATAAAAAATAATTTTCTATTCAATATTCAAAATAGAAAGATATAATAAACTACATCAATTTCTTCTCCATGATATAAACAGACCAAACTCTTACATAGATGAAAATATCCATGAAACTACATAAATAAAAGCATCACTAATTCCCACGACTATTCATAAACTTTAATGACTCAAGATAAACTTTTCCTTGTAACTCTGCTCTCGTTATTGCTTCTACTTCCAATTGCAAAATGATTTTCTCCTCCCAATTCCTATGTTGCTCTTTGTCTTCCATTTACTTCTAAAACATTGCTACCTCAAATTCTCCCCTTGATGATTCTATCTTCTTCATGATGTCTCACATTTTTGACATGCCATCCATAATACTCTAGCTCTTATTTTGCTTTATTTTGTTTTTTATTACACCCTCAATTTGTATGTTATCAACAACATATTTCTCACCTTGAGAAATTTGCTCTTGAAGTGTATCATCAATCCCTATACGAGCTTCTTCTTCAACTACATTCCCTTGAGAGATTTGTCATCCATCACTATCAAATGCACTAGAAAATTTGATGCATTTAGGAGTTGAAACACATAGAGATTTGCATGCATCAAAATATTTCCACATTAAAGGTGTACTTCTCATACAATTTTGATTCTTTTTACTCTTTTTTGTGTACTTTTTTAGTGTCCCAATTTGATTCGAAACTATCACAACTAAAAGACACTCCACACTCCTTGTTCAAAGAATTGCCAGAGGTCCCATTTTGGATTGATGACATCATCATTTCGTAACCACCATTGATGAACCGGCTTTGGAAAACTATAAAAGGAGGGCTTCACCACTCTTATCCTCAGGCTTGTCAATGCCAGTCTTGGGAGCTCAAGAGGTCGTGACTGCCAAGTAAGTACTCTCCAAGTTCCAGTTCATGTTCTTGTCTTGTTCCTTGTTTCAGTCTTGTCTAGTCTTGTGTCGTGGACATCCTCTTTTGTCCTGTTGTTATAGTACAGGATCTCATTGAGTTATTTCTTGTATCTAGTTCATATCCCTGAAGGGAATTCTTGTAATCCTGATGTCTCCTTTCATACTTACGTTCCTGGGTTATGGGATCTCGTGTATCATCTCTAGTGCAATTTTCCATACCTATCGGTCCCAAGTTGTGGGACATCTTGTATCGATCATATATTTGTGTATCATTTCCCTACATGGGTGTTCTTGTAATCGTAAGTGTATTTCCGAAATCTTGTCTAGTGACGTCAGAGACGAAAATCTAGTGCTCCCCTGACATTTTGACATGACTACCTTCATCAAGACCAAGAACCATGGACATTATTCGAGAAGGATTTTTTTCTGCACTGAAAGTAATCCAACAACAAGTCCAAGAGATACGAGAAAACCAACAAAGGACTCAACAACAGAGTATTCAAGATGTAATCACTGAACTTCAAAGGCAAATCCAAGAGTTGCAGATCATTGTAAGTAAATCTTCTTCAAGTACCCCCATGACAACTATCATGAAGAAAAGTCCAAAAGTGAGCATGCCTGAGAAATTTGATGGGACAAGATCAAAGTTTCGAGGATTTGTGCAACAAGTGAAGCTATTCATAAGGATGCAACCAGACATGTACCCAGATGATGCTTCTCAAGTAGGACTCATAGGAACTCTGTTATGTGGTCCTGCTCTTTCATGGTTTGCATGATTTCAAGGCTTTATTCAAGAGTTCACATCTTCATTTGGAGATACCAATTGTTCACGTGTTGCCGAAACAAAGCTAAGGAAGCTACATCAAGGAAATAGGCCTCTGTCTACCTATGCATCAAAATTTAGACAAATCATTTGTGATCTGACACGAGGATTATTTTATCAACCAATTTTGATGGTGCTTACATGACGATGTCAAAGACCTCATGCTAACCATGCCCAAGGTAAATACTTTGAATGAATTCATGAATCAAGCAATTGAATGTGACAATAGGTTGTTTGAGAGAAAGCAAGAGAAGAAGGTTTGTGTTCATGATTGAGAATACAAGTTTAGCTCAGTTCCTCAACAACATATGTTGGAAGAATCTCAGCCAGAACCCATGCAGTTGGATAACATTAGGGTGAGACGACTTACACTAAAGGAAAGAAAACATCGAAAAGACAATGTATTATAATTTTATTGTGGAGATCATGATCATATGGTATTCAAATGTCCTAAGAAGAAGAAGCAAGTTGGAATTAGGACTCCTACAATCACTATGCTACATCACAAGGATCATCATCTGAATCAAAAGCAGGATACTTCCCATCATGAGAATCATGGCCTTGA
>CM035410.1:49915114-49927614 GCA_020310875.1 Ceratopteris richardii
ATTCTTATGTTTTTCCACCTTCCAAATAATAATAATCCCTAGTTTTCAAAAAAGTATAAATTTAAATGGCATAAATACTAAAAAAATGCATGAGAAACAATGAAAAAAAAGTTACCTTATATTTCAAAATGTTTTTCAATTCATTGTAATGAGCTGTAAAAAAAAAGAATATTATAAAATAAAACACATAGACACACACATGCATATGCATACATACATACACACATGCATACACATACACATACACCTACATATGCATACACACACATACATACACAAATATACACATATGCATACACACATACACACACACACACACTATACATACACATGCATACACAGACATATACGAACATATACATACAGATGCACATATAAATAGACACACATATAATTAGACACACATATACATACACATACATAGAGACACACACATGCACATACACACACATGCATATGCATATATACATACACACACATGCATATGCATAATACATACACACACATACACACGTACATATACATATATACACACACATACACATATACATACATATACACACACATACACATATACACACACATACACTCACATACACATATACATACATATGCATAAACTCACACACATACATACAAACACATACACATACATACACACACATATACATACACACACATATACATAGATGCATATACACACACATACATACACACATGCATACACACATATACACACATATACATGCATCATATGTTGATATATTTAGGTAGTGATGTGTGTGAACACACTAGGACCGCCGGGGCACTTTTTTCCCTCTTTAGGAGGTTTTTTCCCCCGGCTTGTATATACGCCTATTGCCCTAATGGGCTACTTGTCTTTGTACATTCTCTAAGAATACAGTCAATATTGTGTGTTGTGCTCCAAGCTTCTTCTTCTTCCTTGTGTTGTTCGCGTGCTTTTGCAGACGTCTAACTCCAACAATTGGTATCAGAGCAGGTCGTTGCTTCATCTAGGGCGCCATCGACACTCCTTCGTTTGCAGTCTCAGAATCGCACGAATTTTGGTGAGCATACTCAGCGTGTTTCCGAGATCAAAATTGCTTTGCATTGTGGTGCCGAAATCGCGATCTGAGCTCGTTTTGGCCTCCGAACGCACTATTACAGCGCTTGTGCAGGCTATTTTGTCTTTTTGTGCCAAAGGTATATACCAGTTTCTGTTCGCCAGTTTAAGCGTCTCGAAGTCTGCTACAGGTCTAATAGAACTCATCTGGGCAGTTCTGTTCAACTTTTTGAGATACAGTCAATTTTTTGCATCAAGGTATTTTAGTCACCGGCCATGGCTGAAAGCAGTGATCTATTCCGTATGTTGGCTGTTGAGGATAAGTTGGATGGTACCAACTACCCATTATGGGCTTATATGATGCGACATGTTTTGGTTGCAAAAGGATTGTGGAACATTGTGTAGGGTGTTGAAAGACGTCCTGTTACACCTGTAACGACAGGTACTACAAATACAGGTGCTGGAGCTGATGAAGATGGTGTCGAAGATGATATTGTGCAGATTCCTGTTCGTGCTGCTGTTTCTGTTGCACCTACTGTAGAGCAGATTTGTTGGGATGGCAGAGATGCCCAAGCACATGCATTGATAGCTTTGTCTGTCAAACGTGCTATTATTCCTCATATTCGCTCTTGCAGAACAGCTAGGGATGCTTGGGATACACTTACCACATTGTACCAAGCTAGGAATGAGGCTCGTGTTGCTTACCTCCGAAAATAGTTGGAGAGTGAGCACATGAATGAAGGTGATTCTATGGACAATTTCCTAACAAAGATCAAAGATTTGAAGGAACAATTGATTTCTACTGATGAGGTTATACCAGATAGCTCACTTGTGCAGACTGTTCTGAATGGTCTTCCTGATTCATATCAGAGTTTTGCTTCTACTCTTCGGTTGATGATGAAAGGCAATCCAAATGCCTTATCATTTGAGGAGTTAGTCTCTGTTCTATTGCAGGAAGATCAGTCCAGGCAGAACAGGTCCATTATGCGTGTTGCAGATCAAGCTTTCCTGGCTAGTCAGAAGGGCAAAGGAAAATGGAGCTCTTCTACTAGTAAGCAGAAATCTGCAAATGCTGCACATTCGAAGAACCAGGATAGAGATGAGAAGAAATCAGAAAAGCAGAAATTGTTTTGCAAGTACTGTAAAGGGAATGATCATATCATAAAGAACTGTCCAAAACTCGCTGCAAAAGAGGCAAAGAAAAAGGAGGTTGGAATGGTTGTTGCAGAAGCCTCTACACCAAAAACAGAGTCTGCTAATCTTGTGCAGGAAGAAGAATGGGCGTTTACTACTGTTTGCAGTTTTGACCCATCTTCTTATGAGGAGTGCATGTCTGCAGTGGACTCAGATGTTTGGTACTTTGACAGTGGGGCGACCAAACATATAACCTCGCAGTGCAGTTTCTTCTCTTCACTCGAGCCTTCCCCTACAGGGAATACTGTCACATGCTCCAACAACTCCTCTTATCCTGTTATGGGAGTTGGTAAGATAATTCTGACTACTGCTGATGGTAGTTCTTTCACCTTGTCAGATGCTTTATTTGTGCCAGGGATCAAGAAGAATCTGTTATCAGTTTCTGCATTAGCCAAGATTGGCTTGCTTTTGAAATTTGTTGATGACAGATGTACAGTTCATGATCTGTCAAATGGCGATGTTATTATTGCTTCTGGCATTTTATGTCGTGGGCTGTATAAGCTCATAGACTATGAAAGATCTGTGAATGATTCGGCATGTGCAGTTCATGATTCTCAGGCTATGTCAGATGCAAAGCTTTGGCATGCACGCTTTGGTCATCTGAATTTTGCTAGTTTGCTACGCCTGCAGAAATCTGATATGGTGTCTTCTTTGCCCAAGCTTGAGGCACCTGGAAAACATGTATGTGAAGGCTGTATTTGTTGGAGCAAGTCTATGACAAGCCTAAGTATTGGCTTGAGTCTCACAAAGTCATTAAAGAAGCTTCAAAATGAAGACTATGTAAAGTTCACTTGTGAACTACCTCTTGTAACTTTTGAAGAGTTTACTTAATGTAAAAGTAAGAGAATCTTAAGTGGTTGAGCCCACATGATCAAGAATGGAAAGAGGAGCCACGAATTCGTGATTTGTGGTAGGTAGAGAATCAAATCAATCATTGATTGATTGGAGAGTGATTGAGGGAAGTTAGCCTCCCAAACTCAACTATAAATAGATGGCAGTTTTAGTCGTGGTTAGAGAGACCTATGTGAAGACCTCCAAGAGCTGAGCTTTATGCCATATCAAGGTGTGATTACAAGGCACACATATGTATCAGTAAGTCATTGTATTGTACAAGCAATATACTTTCATTTTCATGATTATTTGAGTTCATCTTTCCATGTTCTTGTGATGTGTACTACTCACTGCCATTACTTCAGTTTTTCTCAGTCAGCTTGCAGAGATGTTTTCTCTGAGCTTGGTGCATCATTTTCAGTGATTTAACTTGGTAAAGTTAGCTCTATAAGTCTACTATATGCTCACAAATTTTCATGTCATTTGGATGTTGGAATCTTCAGTTATATTCATTTGAAGTCAACAGGGTATGTTCATCTTCACTTCTCTGTCAGGTACCCGACTTTTTCAGTCATCTTGTCAGAGTCATTTCTCAGTGTTTACTGATCCAAATTCAGTGATTTTAAGCTTGTTGGATTCAGCTTACTGTCTAGTATAAGCATACAAATTTTCATGATCATTGGATTCTTACATCTTGAGTTATGTTAATTTTTCTACTCACTGGTCTATTTCTGTAGCAGCCCGTGAAAATTGGGATGATGTCATCACTTGTTAAAAGTCATTCTCAGTGTGTGGTTTGTTATTTTTGATGAGATTACTCTCTAAAGTTAGCTCTTTAAGCTACCTAGCCTTCCCCAAGAGGAATTAATCTAATTGCTGCTGTGCTCAGAGAATTATGTAAAACACTGGACAGGTGTATCAACCAAGAATAGCAAGTTTTCACCTCTGAGCTAACTCCAACTTATCTGTTTTGATCTATCTTTTTGAGAGTGATCTTCCAAGGTACATAGGGTGTCTAATACATCCATTGGCAAGCTAAAAGGGCCCACCATCTACTCCTGGAGTTCATTTGGCTGGTGTAGAGCAAAGATTTTGCAACACCTCTTCATCTTCAACACATACCTATCCATCTCTTCACAGTGGTATCAGAGCAAGGTTGGACAACATGGCAGATGGATTTCCTTCATCAATTGACAAATTGGACAGAGGTAACTACTCAGCTTGGTCATTAAGAATGGAAGCTTATCTCCAAGGTAGAAGTTTATATGGTTATGTGGCTGGAGATGAAGTTATGCCAAGTTTCAGGAACAAAAGTCAACCAACACAAGAAGAGCAAGAAAGATTGAGCACATGGTGCTCCAAGGATGCACTTGCAAGGTCTTATCTCCTCAACTCTATCTCAGATTTTTTATTGCCTCACATTAGAAGTTGTAAGACATCTCAGGAAGTGTGGGATGCACTTGAAGCTTTCTTTGCTTCAAGTACTAAAGCTAGGAAGCATCAACTATGGCTGGATTTCACAACTCTCAAGAAGGCTCCCAAACAAAATGTGACTGATTTTGTCACAAAGCTCAAGGACATAGCAGATCATTTGGGAAGCATTGGAGAGGTAATAGATGAAGAGCAAATTGTAAGGCAGGTCATCAATGGCTTGAAGGCAGATGACAAGTGGGAAGCATTCACCACAGCTATGGATTTGTACATGGACATGCATGTACTTGATTTCAACACACTCATTGGACAATTACTTACTCAAGAGGCAAAGCTTATCAAAAATGGAGAAAGCTCTAAAGGTAATCAATCCTCAGCTTTATACACGGATAAAAGCAATTCTAAAGATAACAAAGGAAAGGCAAAGAAAGTGGATGATGAAGCAGGTACATATCAAGCTAACTATGCAGGTAGAGGAAGACATGGCAGAGGTAGAGGAAGAGGAGGTAGACAAGGCAGGGGGAGATCCCAAGACTCCAACTCATGTTCTATTTGTGGATTAACTAATCATACAACTGAAAATTGCTTTAGGAATTCCAGGAATCAAAGAGGCAGAGGATACAATAGAGGAAGTTATGGCTACTCAAGAGGAAGGTTCAACAACTACCATGGCAACTACAACAACTACAATCATTCAAACTATCAAGGAGGCTACAAAGGAAGGAGAGACTACAATAACTACACAGAAGACTCAAACAAAGAGGATTCATTATTGATCATGAACATGGCTATGCCACAAGGTAAATCTGATGAGCATATTTTCTACATAGATTCAGGTTGTTCAAATCATGTGGCAGGAAATGTGGCACTCCTATCAGATTTAGAAGATCCAAGGAATAAGCATGAGGTACAAACAGGAGATGATACAAAACATCCTGTGGAGAAAATAGGCAATGTCAAAGCACCTGATGGAAACATCAACCTACTCAGTAAGGTACTCTATGTCCCTACCATTACAAAGAATTTGATAAGTGTTGGGCAGATAGTAGAGAAAGGGTTGCAAGTCAGGTTCACAAAGGCAGGAGCATTTGTTGAAGATCCAAGTCAAGGATTCAGAAGAATTGCAAAAGGTGAAAAGACAGGTAGATTGTTCACATTTGAATTACAGGACACTAGAAACATTGCTCTCTTTAATTATGGCAGTCAGACACTCACAGAATTGGAAGTATGGCACAAAAGGTTAGCACATATTGGTGAAAGGTCATTAAAGCAAATTTGCAGGGACCAAAGTGTACTTGGACTCCCTAACTTGTCAAAACAACATATGATTTATAAGTGTAGTGCATGTCAGTTTGGAAAGTCTCACAGGTTACCATTCATGAAGAAAGGTTATATGCATGGAGATCTCTTGGAGTTGGTTCATACAGATGTATGGGGACCAAGCAAGGAAGCTTCAATATCAGGATCAAGGTATTATGTTTCCTTTATTAATGATTGCAGCAGATGGACTATCCTATTCTTTATGAAACACAAAGATGAAGTTTTTTCATGTTTCAAAAGATATTTGGCTCTTGTGGAGAATCAAACAGGTAAATCACTAAAAAGGCTAAGGTCAGATGGAGGGGGAGAATACTTCTCCCATGAGTTTGATTCTTTTCTTCAAGAAAGAGGAATCAAAAGAGAGGTAACTACAAGGTACACTCCTGAGCAAAATGGAGTGGCAGAAAGGAGGAATAGGACAATTGTTGAAGCTGCAAGGTCTATGTTAAATGAAAAGCATTTACCTAATTACTTATGGGCTGAGGCTGTATCTACAGCCACTTACTTGATTAACAGGTTGCCTTCAAAATCCCTTGATGGGATGACTCCATATGAGGCTTGGAATGGAAGAAGACCAAGTTTAGATCATTGTAAAATTTTTGGATGTATTGCTTTTGCTCATGTTCCTTCACAGGTTAGAGGCAAGATGGATCCAAAAGCAGAAAGGTGTGTATTTATTGGATATGACAACAATCAAAAGGGCTACAGGTTATACAACCCTACCAACAAAGGATTCTTGGTAAGCAGAGATGTAGTTTTTGATGAGAACAATTCATGGTATGAAGATTCATGCAGGAAGGTCAATTTACCATATGATCTTGAAGAAGATTTTCCAAAGCTTGGTAGAGAACAATCAAAGATTGAAGAACAAGACACCTCAGAGGATGATGAAGAATGTCAGATGGAAAAGATCAAAGCATGGAAGTCTAAAGGTAAAGCAAAATTGCAGGAACTTGGACATGAGGCAGAATCATCAAATCATGGCTTAAGAAGATCTATGAGGGAAAAGAAAAAACCAGAAAGGTATGGGTTTGACACCTCATTAGTAACTAAACATTCTATCTACATAGCACAGGACATAAACCAAGAGGAGCCATCATCATTTGAAGAGGCCAAAGCAAAAACAGAATGGAAGCATGCAATGAAGGAAGAGATTGAAGCACTTGAGGAAAACAACACTTGGGATTTGGTGCCCAAGACTTCATCCATGAAGGTAATAGGCTCAAGATGGGTCTATAAACTCAAGAAGAATTTTGATGGTTCCATTAACAGGTATAAGGCAAGGCTTGTAGCAAAAGGCTTTGCACAAACTCAGGGAATTGATTATGAGGAGACATTCTCTCCTGTGGCAAAGATGCCTACTATTAGGGTTTTGCTTAGTATTGCCTCTTCCAAGAATTGGAAGATACTTCAACTAGATGTGAAGAATGCATTCTTGAATGGTTGGATAACAGAAGAGGTATATATGGCACAACCACCTGGTTTTGAGAGTCAAGTTTATCCTAATTATGTGTGTAAACTTAACAAAGCATTGTATGGTCTCAAGCAAGCTCCAAGAGCTTGGAATTTCAGGCTTGTTTCATTCTTGCAGGACAAAGGCTTTCAACCAAGCAAAGCAGATCCTTCACTCTTTATTAAAAAGAGTAATTCCGAGGTCATCTACCTATGTGTATATGTAGATGATATTATATTGACAGGAAATGATGCAGATGGTATGAAGAAGATCAAAGATCAGATGAGAGAAGAGTTCAAGATAAGTGATTTGGGTTCACTTACCTACTTCCTAGGTTTGGAAGTTGTCTACAAAGATCATGGTTTGTTTCTCACTCAAAGAAAGTACATTAAGGACATGTTGGCAAAATTCAAGATGCAAGATTGTAAGATTGCAGGTACTCCAATGGAGGTCAATCACAAATTGAGCTCACATGAAGGTGAACTCATAGAGGACATCACATCATATCAAAGTCTAGTGGGTAGTCTCAACTATGCCACATTGACAAGAGTAGATATATGTTACAGTGTGAGTGTGCTAAGTCAATTTATGCACACACCAAGGAAACCACATATGGATGCTGCCAAAAGGATTCTCAAGTATCTCAAAGGAACCATAAATGAAGGACTTTATTATCCTTATGTATCTGATTTAGGTTTGAAGCTATTTTCTGATGCAGATTGGGCTGGCTCCAAGGAAGATAGAAGGAGCACTTCAGGTTATCTTACCTTTGCAGGTTCAAAGCTTATTTCATGGTCATCCAAGAAGCAACCCACAGTTGCTCTCTCTTCTACTGAAGCTGAATATAGAGGTCTTGCCATAGCTACACAGCAAGCTACGTGGATGAAGACATTGTTCAAAGATCTTGGATTGGAGTTTGGAACTCCAACTATTTTTGGTGACAATATGAGTTCTATTCACTTGGCTGCTAATCCTATTTTTCATGCAAGGACTAAACATATTGAAGTTCATTATCATTATGTACGAGAGAAGATCCTAAGCAAGGAGATTCAAATATCATATGTGTCCACTCATCAACAATGTGTAGATATTCTAACTAAAGCATTGGATGGTACAAAGCTTTGCAAATTCAAGGCTATGATTGGTTTGCAGGTAATCTTGGAAGATTGAAGACCTCAAGCATACTTGGCTTGAGGGGGAGCTGTTGGAGCAAGTCTATGACAAGCCTAAGTATTGGCTTGAGTCTCACAAAGTCATTAAAGAAGCTTCAAAATGAAGACTATGTAAAGTTCACTTGTGAACTACCTCTTGTAACTTTTGAAGAGTTTACTTAATGTAAAAGTAAGAGAATCTTAAGTGGTTGAGCCCACATGATCAAGAATGGAAAGAGGAGCCACGAATTCGTGATTTGTGGTAGGTAGAGAATCAAATCAATCATTGATTGATTGGAGAGTGATTGAGGGAAGTTAGCCTCCCAAACTCAACTATAAATAGATGGCAGTTTTAGTCGTGGTTAGAGAGACCTATGTGAAGACCTCCAAGAGCTGAGCTTTATGCCATATCAAGGTGTGATTACAAGGCACACATATGTATCAGTAAGTCATTGTATTGTACAAGCAATATACTTTCATTTTCATGATTATTTGAGTTCATCTTTCCATGTTCTTGTGATGTGTACTACTCACTGCCATTACTTCAGTTTTTCTCAGTCAGCTTGCAGAGATGTTTTCTCTGAGCTTGGTGCATCATTTTCAGTGATTTAACTTGGTAAAGTTAGCTCTATAAGTCTACTATATGCTCACAAATTTTCATGTCATTTGGATGTTGGAATCTTCAGTTATGTTCATTTGAAGTCAACAGGGTATGTTCATCTTCACTTCTCTGTCAGGTACCCGACTTTTTCAGTCATCTTGTCAGAGTCATTTCTCAGTGTTTACTGATCCAAATTCAGTGATTTTAAGCTTGTTGGATTCAGCTTACTGTCTAGTATAAGCATACAAATTTTCATGATCATTGGATTCTTACATCTTGAGTTATGTTAATTTTTCTACTCACTGGTCTATTTCTGTAGCAGCCCGTGAAAATCGGGATGATGTCATCACTTGTTAAAAGTCATTCTCAGTGTGTGGTTTGTTATTTTTGATGAGATTACTCTCTAAAGTTAGCTCTTTAAGCTACCTAGCCTTCCCCAAGAAGAATTAATCTAATTGCTGCTGTGCTCAGAGAATTATGTAAAACACTGGACAGGTGTATCAACCAAGAATAGCAAGTTTTCACCTCTGAGCTAACTCCAACTTATCTGTTTTGATCTATCTTTTTGAGAGTGATCTTCCAAGGTACATAGGGTGTCTAATACATCCATTGGCAAGCTAAAAGGGCCCACCATCTACTCCTGGAGTTCATTTGGCTGGTGTAGAGCAAAGATTTTGCAACACCTCTTCATCTTCAACACATACCTATCCATCTCTTCACAGTATTTTGGGCAAAATGCAGCGTTCCTCCTTTCCAAAAGATGGTTCAGTTCAGGCTACGCAGAAATTGCAGCTTGTACATAGTGATGTCTGTGGTCCTATGCAGACACCCTCTTTTGGGAATTACCTTTACTTCGTGACTTTCATTGATGATTTTTCCAGGCGTGCATGGGTATATCCACTCAAAGCAAAGTCCGAAGTGTTCATGTGCTTTAAACAGTTTTTGGTTTTGGGTGAAAATCTGTCAGCATGTAAAATGGGCACCCTCCGTTCTGATCGAGGGGGGGAAAATATGTCTTCTGATTTTAATGCATTTCTGCCTGAACGTGGGATAAAACACCAGTGTACAGTGCCATATACACCTCAACAGATGGAGTTGCTGAACGGAAGAACAGGTCACTCATGGAGATGGCGAGGTGTATCGTCAAGAGTCAGGCTTTACCACATAGTTTCTGGCTTGAGGTTGTCATGTGTGCAACACATGTACTTAACAGGTGTCCCACTAAAGTGCTGCAGTCTATCACTCCATATGAGGCTTGGCATGACCGCAAGCCATCTGTTGCTCATCTGCATGTTTTTGGTTGTTTGGCATATGCATTAGTGCCTGAACAACATCGCAGAAATGTGGATGATAAGGCAGTAAAATGTATTTTTGTTGGGTACAGTTCTGAAAGTAAAGGCTATCGTCTGTATCATCCACAGACTAAACGCATTCTGGTTAGCCGTGATGTTGTCTTTGTGGAAGATTCTATTCAGCCATTGCTTTCATGTACTAAGGAGACATCTGTTAGCTCCAAAGACATGTATATATGATGATGCAGATCATTCTATTTCTGATGCAGATTTACATGATGCACTTGTTGATGAGAGAGCTGATATTGAGCAGGCGAAAACTATGCCAAAATGGCTGGTGCAGACTTTGCGTGACAGCAAATTAGATGCACCCTTGTCATATCGTACTCATTCAGGCTCTCATAGTGCCTCCTTTGCATCAGATTGCTATGTTATGGCTGCATCTAGTCTCTGTGATGAGAATGAGCCTGTTTCTTTTGATGAAGCACATAATTCAAAAAATTGGATGGCTGCCATGCAATCTGAATATGATGCTATAATGAAGAATGGTACATGGTCTTTATGTGACTTGCCTCCTGGCAAGAAGGCCATTGGCACTAAGTGGGTATACAAGCTGAAGTGTAAACCTGATGGTACAGTTGACAGGTATAAGGCTAGGCTTGTTGCAAAGGGTTATGCGTAGGAAAGAGGCATTGATTTTGATGAGACCTTTGCACCTACATGTCGTATGACTACTGTTCGGAGCATTTGTGCACTTGCAGCCCATCATGGTTGGAATATACATCAGTTGGACATTAAAACAGCATTTCTGAATGGTGACTTGCATGAAGAAGTGTATGTTTTTTAGCCCCGAGGCTTTGTGCAGAAAGGGCATGAAAACCAGGTGTGCAAGTTAAAGAAGGCATTATATGGTTTAAAGCAAGCACTACTTGCTTGGTATGAGAAGATACATGCCTATCTGGTTGCACATGGTTTTGTGAACAGTCCAACTGAAAGCACCTTATATGTTAAGCGTGCTCATGATGTGCTTCTGATCATTGTTGTCTATGTTGATGACATGCTGCTCACTGGTCCTATTGAGAAGCATATTGCTGATTTCAAGGCTGATTTGCATGCCTCATTTGAGATGTCTGATTTGGGGCATTTGCATCACTATTTGGGCATTCAGTTTATGCAAGTTGATGGTGGAATGGCTTTGTGTCAAACAAAATATATTGACCCATTATTGCAGTGTTTTGGACTTGAAGACTGTAAGCCTATTGCCACTCCTATGGAGACAGGTTTACGATTGAGTCTTCATGATGTTGGAGATGCATTTGATGTTGTTCTCTATCAACAGGCTGTTGGATGCTTGATTTACTTATGCATTACTCGGCCAGTTATTCAGTTTGCTGTCTTATAGATGAGCACGTTTATGCATTGCCCAGGAGTCACGCATTGGAAGGCGGTTAAGCGCATCTTTCGCTACTTGAGTGGTACTCGGCTACTTGGGTTGTTTTATCCCAAGGGGGGATCACTACCTCCAGATTTGCATGCTTTTTCTGACTCTGATTGGGCTGGTTGCTATGACACTCGTGTGTCCACCAGTGGTTTTTGCTTCATGCTTGGTAGCTCATGTATATCTTGGTTGAGCAAGAAGCAGCCTACTGTGGCCACTTCCAGTTGTGAGGCTAAGTATAGGGAAGCTTTCACAGCGACTGTTGAGTGTGTGTGGCTCAGACGCCTTATGGCTGATTTGGGTGTTGGCCAGTCTTCTGCCACCACCATCTTCACTGACAGTCAGAGCGCATTGGCAATTGCGAGGAACCCTGTGTTCCATGCTCGCACTAAGCACATTGAGGTGCATTATCACTATGTCAGGGAGAGGTTCTCTGCTGGGGAGATCAGCTTGGCATATGTGCCCACGCAGGAGAACATTGTAGACCTTTTCACGAAGGCTCTGCCTAGGGAGAAGTTTGAAGCTTTCCGCAAAGCTTTGGGCTTACTTCCTTTTGTGGAGTGATTTCCACATAGCTTGGCACTTCCTTATACATGAGTGCCAGCTCCTTGTTCACCGCATCACTCCCAGGGGGGATTTGTTGATATATTTAGGTAGTGATGTGTGTGAACACACTAGGACCGCCGGGGCACTTTTTTCCCTCTTTAGGAGGTTTTTTTCCCCTGG
>CM035410.1:49930114-49955114 GCA_020310875.1 Ceratopteris richardii
TAGCCAATTATTGGGTACAAAAGGTGAAAATTTTTATTAGCTTATTAGATAGACCTTGAAGAGAGCTTTCATTTCATATATAACATTTAGTCATTAGAGGTCTAATCAAGATAAAACCCTAACCCTATTTTTTGCTAAAATTAGGTTTTTACCTCATTTGAACCCTCTCATGTTCTAGATCAAGAAAAGCAAACTTTCTTGTCAAGAAGATGCCCATCTATGAGATCATTGAAGAAATGGGTCTAAAAAGCACAATTTTTAAAATAAATTGGATTGTATTTTTTTAAATAACAAAAGTGTTTTTTGCATGCTTTTGGACATAATCGTTGTTGCTTTATGCTTTTATGAAAAGGTATCACAAAAATTGATGTGGGCATTATGAAGGCTATATAATGAGGCTTTGGATCATTGTTGAGTATCAATCAAGGAGATCTGTCATCCAACTTTGATCAGTTCAAGCTAGGAGAATACTTGGAGGAGGTGTGTTCTAACCTTGGTGCAGCTGTGGAGGAGATTTTGTTAGCTAACCATCAACATCCTTGCTGATTTATTGTGAGTAACAAGGAAATTTCTGTTTCTCACTTGCTCTATCACTAGTATTTTATTTAGGGTTTTTAAAACCCTAATTTTAAAATTAGGGTTTACTATAAAAGAGTTCTAAATTGTTCATATCCTCGACATTTTCACACATGCACACACACACACACACACACACTTCATACCTCTTAGATAATTTACACAAAAATTCTTGTATCTAGTTCCCAATTTTTGCCTAGATTCAGATTTTCTATCATCTACACACATTGTAATTTGATATTCATAATCAAATAGTGTAGGTAAGCATTCTAGCTTACCATTACATTTGAAAATACTATCTAAACTCTCTCCATCTCTCATTGTTCAATAAACCTAACTAGCTTCTTTCAGTTAAGTGGTTATATGTAGTGGAGTCAATGATTCACTATGCAGGATTACATATCAATACTCACAATTTTTTAGTTTTCTACATTGTTCATATGCTCATTTTACAAAGGAGACTCTGATTCGTTTTTTAGATTTTAGATTTTCAACTATACAATGGTTGATTGTAATCCTTGATACACTTATTGGTATGAGCACATACATTCTCACCTAATCTCTTTGGTTGTTCATTGTTGTTCATTGATCCATTTTTCTGAGGAGACTCTATCGAAATTCTCCCAAAATTTGATACCTTTTACCCTTTCTTTGAGATTTAATGGTGTTTGGAGTCTTCTAACTCTATTATTATTCTTGTCAATTCTCTATCATCATGGCATGAGAGGTCTCAGGTACATCTGGTGGATCAGGATCTAGTGTTGGTGTTCCCAAGAGGAGCTATAACTTGTGGGGCAAACATCATTTTGAGATTCATATAAATTGATGCCACAAACTTTGCTCTATGGAAGAATCAAATTAAAGATGTGATGATTCAGAGGAGGTAGTGGAAGCCAGTAAATGGAATCTCAAAGAAGCATATTGATATGGATGATGATGATTGAGATGAGCTGGATGAAATGGCTAGGTTCAAGAGAATGTCCAATTATATAAATCTACAAATACTCCTATTCAGCAACCATTGAGACGTTCTACATGTGTCTCACATCCACCTGATAGATATATTGCATGTTTGGATTTTTTTACATCAATAAATGTTGGTGAGCCATTTTTCTACAAAAAGGCTATGCAAAAAAATTATCATCTCAAGTGGTAGCATGCCATGAAGAGTGAAATGGATTCTATTCATGAGAATGGTACTTGGGATTTGATATGTTTTCCAAAGGGAAGTAAACTTCATCATTCTCTTATTTCTTAGAAATTTGAACCTTTGATTTACCTTTCTTCAGATTCAACGTTTCTTCAGGACCTGCATAAGCACTATTTGTACCTGAGTACCAAGTATCTTGCTCATCAAATGTGACATCCTTTGATACAAGGAATTGCTTTGTAGATGGACTCCACAACCTGTATCCCATTTGTTTATCATTATAACCAATGAACAAATACTTTTCAGCTTTTGGTTAACTTATGCCTTAATTGAGAGGGAACATAAGCATAGGCTAAGCAACCAAATATTTTGCAATGTTCTAATGTAGATCTCTTATCCCACCAAGCTTCATATGGTGCCATACCCTGCAAAGCTTTACATGTTAGCCTATTAACCAAGTATGTGGCTGTATTTACAGCCTCAGCCTACAAATAATTAGGACAATTCTTCTCTTTCATCATTGATCTTGCAAACTCAACAAGATTTCTATTTCTCATTTCTACTACACTATTTTGTTGAGAAGATTACCTACAACTAACTTCTCTTTTTATACCTGCATTCCACAAATAATCACTGAATTCATTTGAGAAATACTCTCCCCCTCCATTTGACCTTAACCTCTTCAATTTTTATCCTGTAACCTGTTGGAGATAGATGTCTGCAGAAGCACGCGAACAACAGGAAGAAGAAGAAGCTTGGAGCACAAACACACAATAGTGAATGTATTACTAGAGAATGTACAAAGATAAGTAGCCCATTAGGGAAATAGGCGTATATACAAGCCGAGGGAAAAAAACCTCCTAAAGAGGGGAAAAAGTGCCTCGGCGGTCCTAATGTGTTCACACACATCACTTCCTAAATATATCAACAAATCCCCCCTGGGAGTGATGCGGTGAACAAGGAGCTGGCACTCATGTATAAGAAAGTGCCAAGCTATGTGGAAATCACTCCACAAAAGGAAGTAAGCCCAAAGCTTTGCGGAAAGCTTCAAACTTCTCCCTAGGCAGAGCCTTCGTGAAAAGGTCTGCAATGTTCTCCTGCGTGGGCACATATGCCAAGCTGATCTCCCCAGCAGAGAACCTCTCCTTGACATAGTGATAATGCACCTCAATGTGCTTAGTGCGAGCATGGAACACAGGGTTCCTCGCAACTGCCAATGTGCTCTGACTGTCAGTGAAGATGGCGGTGGCAGAAGACTGACCAACACCCAAATCAGCCATAAGGCGTCTGAGCCACACACACTCAACAGTTGCTGTGAAAGCTGCCCTATACTCAGCCTCACAACTGGAAGTGGCCATAGTAGGCTGCTGCTTGCTCAACCAAGATATACATGAGCTACCAAGCATGAAGCAAAAACCACTGGTGGACACACGAGTGTCATAGCAACCAGCCCAATGAGAGTCAGAAAAAGCATGCAAATCTGGCGGTAGTGATCCCCCCTTGGGATAAAACAACCCAAGTAGCCGAGTACCACTCAAGTAGCGAAAGATGCGCTTAACCGCCTTCCAATGCATGACTCCTGGGCAATGCATGAACCTGCTCATCTGTGAGACATCAAACTGAATATCTGGCCGAGTAATGCATAAGTAAATCAAGCATCCAACAGCCTACAAATAGAGAATAGCATCAAATGCATCTCTAGCATCATGCAGACTCAATCGTAAACCTGTCTCCATAGGAGTGGCAATAGGCTTACAGTCTTCAAGGCCAAAACGCTGCAATAATGGGTCAATATATTTCGTTTGACACAAAGCCATTCCACCATCAACTTGCATAAACTGAATGCCCAAATAGTGATGCAAATGCCCCAAATCAGACATCTCAAATGAGGCATGCAAATCAGCCTTGAAATCAGCGATATGCTTTTCAATAGGACCAGTGAGTAGGATGTCGTCAACATAGACAACAATGATCAGAAGCACATCATTAGCACGCTTAACATATAAGGTGCTTTCAGTTGGACTGTTCTCAAAACCATGTGCAACTAGATAGGCATGTATCTTCTCATACCAAGCATGTGGTGCTTGCTTTAAACCATATAATGCCTTCTTTAACCTGCACACCTGGTTTTCATGCCCTTTCTGCACAAAGCCACGGGGCTGAAAAACATACACTTCTTCATGCAAGTCACCATTCAGAAATGCTGTTTTAATGTCCAACTGATGTACATTCCAACCATGATGGGCTGCAAGTGCACAAATGCTCCAAACAGTAGTCATACGGCATGTAGGTGCAAAGGTCTCATCAAAATCAATGCCTCTTTCCTATGCATAACCCTTTGCAACAAGCCTAGCCTTATACCTGTCAACTGAACCATCAGGTTTACGCTTAAACTTGTATACCCACTAAGTGCCAATGGCCTTCTTGCCAGGAGGCAAGTCACATAAAGACCATGTACCATTCTTCATTATAGCATCATATTCAGATTGCATAACAACCATCCAATTTTCTGAATTCTATGCTTCATCAAAAGAAACAGGCTCATTCTCATCACAGAGACTAGACACAGCCATAGCATAGCAATCTGATGCAAAGGAGGCACTATGGGAGCCTGAACGAGTACAATATGACAAAGGTGCATCTAATTTACTATCACGCAAAGTCTGCACCAGCCATTTTGGCATAGTTTTTGCCTACTCAATATCAGCTCTCTCATCAACAAGTGCATCATGTAAATCTGCATCAGAAATGGAATGATCTACATCATCATATGAAACCTGCAAAGGCTCAGAAGTTGCCTCATTAGGACCAGCACTAGACTGTCCACCTGTAAAAAGAGGCATCAAAGTATCATACATGTCTTTAGAGCTAACAGATGTCTCCTTAGTACATGAAAGCAATGGCTGAATAGCATCTTCCACAAAGACAACATCACGGCTAACCAGAATGCGTTAGTCTGTGGATGATACAGACGATAGCCTTTACTTTCAGAACTGTACCCAACAAAAATACATTTTACTGCCTTATCATCCAATTTTCTGCGATGTTCAAGCACTAGTGCATATGCCAAACAACCAAAAACACGTAGATGAGCAACAGATGGCTTGCGGTCATGCCAAGCCTCATATGGAGTGATAGACTGCAGCGCTTTAGTGGGACACCTGTTCAGTACATATGCTGCACACATGACAACCTCAAGCCAAAAACTATGTGGTAAAGCCTGACTCTTGACCATGCACCTCGCCATCTCCATGAGTGACCTATTCTTTCGTTCAGCAACTCCATTCTGTTGAGGTGTATACGGCACTGTACACTGGTGTTTTATCCCACGTTTAGCCAAAAATGCATTAAAATCAAAAGACGTATATTCCCCCCTCGATCAGAATGGAGGGTGCCCATTTTACATGCTGACAGATTTCAGCGAAAACCAAAAACTGTTTGAAGCACATGAACACTTCGGACTTTACTTTGAGTGGATATACCCATGCATGCCTCAAAAAATCATCAATGAAAGTCACGAAGTAAAGGTAATTTCCAAAATAGGGTGTCTGCATAGGACCACAGACATCACTATGTACAAGCTGCAATTTCTGTGTAGCCCGAACTGAACCATCTTTTGGAAAGGAGGAACGCTGTATTTTGCCCAAAATACAGCCTTCACAAACATGTTTTCCAGGTGCCTCAAGTTTGGGCAAAGAGGACACCATTTTAGATTTCTGCAGGCGTAGCAAACTAGCAAAATTCAGATGACCAAAGCGTGTATGCCAAAGCTTTGCATCTGACATAGCCTGAGAATCATGAACTGCACATGCCGAATCATTCACAGATCTTTCATAGTCTATAAGCTTATACAGCCCACGACATAAAATGCCATAAGCAATAATAACATCGCCATTTGACAGATCATGAACTGTACATCTGTCATCAACAAATTTCACAACCAAGCCAATCTTGGCTAATGCAGAAACTGATAACAGATTCTTCTTGATCCTTGGCACAAATAAAGCATCTGACAAAGTGAAAGAACTACCATCAGCAGTAGTCAAAATGATCTTACCAACTCTCATAACAGGATAAGAGGAGTTGTTGGCGCATGTAACAGTATTCCCTGTAGGGGCAGGCTCGAGTAAAGAGAAGAAACTGCGCTGCGAGGTAATATGTTTGGTTGCCCCACTGTCAAAATACCAAACATCTGAGTCTACTGCAGACATGCACTGCGCATGAGAAGATGGGTCAAAACTGCAGACAGTAGTAAACGCCCATTCTTCTTCCTGCACAAGATTTGCAGACTCTGTTTTTAGTGTAGATGCCTCTGCAACAACCATTCCAACCTCTTTCTTCTTTGCCTCTTTAGCAGCCAGTTTTGAATAGTTCTTTATGATATGATCATACCCTTTACAGTACTTACAAAACAATTTCTGCTTTTCTGATTTCTTCTCATCTTTATCTTCCTTCTTCGAATATGTAGAATTAGCAGATTTCTGCTTACTAGTTGAAGAGCTCCATTTTCCTTTGCCCTTCTGACTAGCTAGGAAAGCTTGATCTACAACTCGCATAATGGACCTGTTTTGCCTGGGCTGGTCTTCCTGCAACAGAACAGAGACTAACTCCTCAAATGATAAGGCATTTGGATTGCTTTTCATCATCAACCGAAGAGTAGAAGCAAAACTCTGATATGAATCAGGAAGACCATTCAGAACGGTCTGCACAAGTGAGCTATCTGGTATAACCTCATCAGCAGAAATCAACTGTTCCTTCAAATCTTTGATCTTCGTTAGGAAACTGTCCATAGAATCATCTTCATTCATGTGCTCACTCTCCAACTGTTTTCAGAGGTAAGCAACACCAGCCTCATCACTAGCTTGGTACAATGTGGTAAGTGTATCCCAAGCATCCTTAGCTGTTCTGCAAGAGCGAATATGAGAAATAATGGCACGTTTGACAGACAAAGCTATCAATGCATGTGCCTGGGCATCTCTGCCATCCCAGCGAATCTGCTCTGCAGTAGGTGTAGCAGAAACAGCAGCACGAACAGGAATCTGCGGAATATCATCTTCGATACTATCTTCATCAGCTCCAACACCTGTATTTGTAGTACCTGTAGTAAGAGGTGTAACGGGACGTCTTTCAACACCCTGCACAATGTTCCATAATCCTTTTGCAACCAATACATGTCGCATCATATAAGCCCACAATGGGTAGTTGGTACCATCCAAATTATCCTCAATAGCCAACATACGGAATACATCACTACTTTCAGCCATGGCGGGTGACTAAAATACCTTGATGCAGAAAATTGACTGTATCTCAAAAAGTTGAACAGAACTGCCCAGACGAGTTATGCTAGACCTGTAGCAGACTTTGAGATGCTTAAACTGGCGAACAAAAATTGGTATATACCTTTGGCACAAAATGATGAAATAGCCTGCACAAGCGCTGCAATAGTGCGTTCGAAGGTCGAAACGAGCTCAGATCGCGATTTCGGCACCACAAAGCGAAGCGGTTTTGATCTCTGAAACACCTTGAGTATGCTCACCAAATCTCGTGCGAATCTGAGACTGCAAACGGAGGAGTGTCGACGGCGCCCTAGATGAAGGGACGACCTGCTCTGATACCAATTGTTGGAGATAGATGTCTGTAGAAGCACGCGAACAACACAAGGAAGAAGAAGAAGCTTGGAGCACAAACACACAATAGTGAATGTATTACTAGAGAATGTACAAAGATAAGTAGCCCATTAGGGCAATAGGCATATATACAAGCCGAGGGAAAAAAACCTCCTAAAGAGGGAAAAAAGTGCCCCGGTGGTCCTATTCACACACATCACTACCTAAATATATCAACATAACCCTCTCTGCATATACATGATAGTGTTTAAATGTGCTAAACACTTCTAATTTGTCTTTGATCACATAAATAGTGATCCATCTGGTAGCATCATCAACATAAATCACATAATATTTGGAACCATTTATACTAAAATCCTTTGAGGGACCCCATACATCTGTATGCACCAATTCAAGTTTCTCTGAATACATGAAACCTTGCTTATTGTATAATTGCTTGTGAGCCTTACCTAATTGACATGATTCACATCTATATGTCATGTGTTGAGGTAATCCAAGCACTGAACCAATATTAATCATCTCTTTAATACCTCTTTCATTGAAGTGTCCAAGCCTCTTGTGCCAAAGATCCAACTCAGATATCTTTTGTTCTCCGTTTGTGAGCAATGCATGTCCAAAATTACTTGTACTTTCAATGTGAAGAACCTTCCTTCTTTCTTCCCTATAACAATTTGCTTATACCCTTGGCTAGGGTCTTCAACATAAATTCCATCATTAGTGAACCTAGCTTCATGTCCATTTTCTACAATTTGTCCTACACTGATCAAATTCTTTGGAATTGTAGGAACATATAGAACCTTACTCAAAAGAGTACTTCCATCTTTAGCCTTCATTGATCCAATAGACTTTACCTTATGTTTTGTATTGTCACCTATTTGGACTGTATGATTGATTACCTTATTTTCCAAATCAGTAATCAAAGCAATGTTCCCACTCAAGTGATTACTACATCCTGAGTCAATGTAGAATACCTTTTGGTCTTTTGGAAGTTCGCATGTTGCATTCATAATTAGTTGAGTCTTATTTTTGATTTGATGCATAGTTGTAGTAGGTGTTGTTGTAGGATTGGTTTTGGAAGCTTCTTCCACCATTCCTTCCAAAGAAACTTCTACCACCTCTACCTCTAAAACTTCCTCTCTGATTTCTTCCACCTCTGCCTCTTTGATTGAATTTTTTATTAAAATTACTAGTGCCTTGATTATTATGCCAACATTCATGAGCTAGATGATTGGTCTTACCACATATCCAACAAGATTTGATATTATCCGTGTTGTTTTTGCCTCTTCCTCTACTTCTGCCACTTCCTCTTCCTCTTAGGAAGTTTGCTTGATTTGGAGTGCCTTCATCTTCAACTGATTGTTGCTTTCCTTTGCTAGCCTTCTTCGTATCCTTGGAATACATTGCTTGACCTACACTCTTATAAATATCCCATTTGATATCATGCTAAGTTAGCATATGACCTAGTAATTAATTCAAATCAGGAGTAAAATGACCCAATGAAAGTTTTATTGATAATATGAAAGGCTTCCACTTCTCATCTCCTCTTAAACTTGTAAGAATTTCTCTTACCAATTTATCTTCTTCAATGTCTTCATCAACTGCACCTAAAGAATCAGCAATGTCTTTCATCTTTGTCACATAATCAGATATTGATTGTGAGGGCTTCTTCTTGAATGTGGTAAACTCTGCCCATAGTGATGCCTTCATTGACTTGGTTGTATTCTGGAAATGCTCCTCCAAAGCATTCCATATATCATTTGCAGTTTCAAGTCCTCTAATGTGAGTAATCATTCACTCCCATATAGATAATGCTCCTTGCTTGAGCATCCTTCTTCACCCAAACCTTCAAATCTACAGGCTCCTCCCTAGTTGGAACACTAGGATCTTTGAATTCTGGTTTTTCTTCTTCTTCTATGATGTATCCTATCAGATCTTTGCTCATAAGATGAGCTTCCATCCTCATGGACCAAGTTTGATAGTTTTCTCTATCCAATTTATCAATTTGAAGACTATCTCCCATTCTTTCTTCACCTATACTATCAAATCTTCAACCTTATGAACAATGAATGTACCTTTAGTTCGAGATTTACTCCTTCTGATCCTTTTGATTGCTATCGTGTGTCTTCCTTTAGAGTTTCCTTCAAACTTTGTCCTTTTGAATCTTCAAATGTTGAATTTTGTATGTTTGCAATAGTCAGGGACCTTCTTTCCTTCAATTTTGATAGAACCTGCTCTGGTAACACTGATGGAGATGTTTAATCTCCAAAAGACAAGCTATACTTGATTTTAGAACATGTCTATATCAAGCATAGCTCAAAACCTTCTCCAATTTTAGAAGTTTTTACCAAATTATGAGCACTTAACACTTCCGTGAGTTATGACTTCACTCAAAAAAGTTTGCTTCACAAAACTCACTCATTAACTGATGAAATGATTAAAGTTTTCTATGAAACTTTGACACAATATTCTTTTGATTTTTATGCAGCTAGTCCAAGTGAAAGTTCTTCAAAAGAACTTACAAAACTTTAGATTTACTTCAATAAGTAAACCTATGTCTGAAATAGGCTTTCTCTACAAGAAACTTTCACATATGCAACTTTAAACACTTGCTTCTCTCAATCTACAAACCGTTTTATCAAATGCTTTTAGACATAGATGGCTTACCTTCGAACTTAGATTTTGAGTGCTCATTTCTATAAAACATTACACTCTACACTGAGATCTAATCAAATCTTTGATCATCCAGATTGCACCTGTTTCAAAAGTCACTCATCACTTTTACATATATTAATGTTCCTAGTCATAATTTTCTCAACTTGATTACAATTAGAATTTCAAATCTTGACCATAGATGCATCAACTATAGACTTAGGCATGTACAAAAGGATTTCTCAATTGACTAAGATCATAAGGAGAATTTGGAGATATATCCATGCGCAATTCTTTGAAATTTCTATTCACTTGAACTTACATCTGATGGATAATTCTCACACTCAAACTCACTTTCTCATCATCTACTCATCCTTTATTCATCTATTCTTCTTCTCTCCTATATGAAACATCTATATACAAGTATATATAGGTGTATATATCAAGATTCGTCACTAATACAAAATGTGTATGAGCTATTTACAAGATAAATATGCATGAGTTTGCAAACCATCTCTCTCTGATCCTTCTCTTCACTTTATACTTCATCCTTCCTCCTTTTCTTCATTCTTCATTCTTCAATCCTCTTTGTAATCATCAATTTATGATTGTTGTGCTCCAGCATGAACTACCTACAAGGGGACTTCAGTGCCTTTTTCCTCTGTTCTTGAGTGTCCTCCCTTGCCTCTTTTGTAGCCAAATGACCACGAGATCTCATGACGAATTTGAGAGCTCTTCTCCATAATTCCTCCACTACTTTGAGCATACGAAAGCATTGTATGATTTCAAGCAAGCTCATAGGGCATGTAACTAAAGGCTTGTGGAGTATTTGTGCAGGTGTGGATACAAACCAAGTGATGTAGATCCCTCCCTATTACCTCAAGAGGGAAGGAAATTTTTGAATTTATCAACTGATGTTCATATGAATGTAGTCAAGAGAGTGCTTGGGTATATCAAGCATAATGTTAACCAAGGGTTGTACCATCCTTATGGAGATGAATTACAACCACAAAGCTTTAGCGAAACTAATTGGGCTGGTTCAAGAAGGACAGGAGCACATCTAGCCATGTCTTCATGCTAGATCAAAAAGTCATCTCATGGATATCCAAGAAGCAACCTACAATTTCATTATCATCTATTGAGGTGTAGTTTAGAGACTTAGCACTTGCTACATGTGAGCTCATGTGGCTCAAGATGCTGTCAAAGAATTGGATATGGAGGTCAAAAAGTTTATTCTATTTGGAGATAACATATCAAGCATTCATCTAGCAAACAACCCTATGTTCCACACAAGAAGCAAGCACATAGAGATCCATTATTACTTCATCAGAGAGAAGGTACTAGCAAAGGAAGTGGACATTAAGTAGATCAACACAAAGGAGCAACTAGCAAATATCATGACCAAATCATGGATGCAAACAAATTGAAGAAGTTCAAGATCAACCTTAACTTGAAGGAGATCAATGGAGACTAACACTTGAGCTTGAGGAAGAGTGCTAGAAATTTAGCAAGCTCAAGTGTGTAAACCTATGCAAAAGTCGATTGCCACATCACTTCACTTTTTGGTAAAATCTCCTTTAGCTAAAGATTCCATCTAACTTGATGGAGAAAAATTGGGGATTGTGGAGACATTATTTGAATTCAAATTGTACATCAACTTTGGAGCATTATACAAGAAAGAGATTGGAAGTCATGGCCATCCTCTAGCATCATTTGAGCACTTGTAGGCTCTCATTGGGAGTGTATACTTCGAGGCTAAGCTAACCTCTTGTTAGCTGAAATTTTCTCATAGGCATTGATCTTTGATCACCTCACCTATATCTTATTGTGTAGATGTTTGTTTCATGAGCAAGATAGCTCATCTAGTTGCTACTTTTGTAAGCTTTCTTTTGAGCATAATAGAGTAGTCTCAAGTGTTCATTCTCATTGAGTATATTGAGCTTGAAAGCTCACTGGTCTATCTCTGTATATTTCCAAGTATATGCGTGTGAAGAGGTACACAGAGGTACAAGTTGCTTGTTTGGACAATGTCTAGTTGTCTTGTGCAATAAGCTTTGACAAAGCTCACATTGTCCAAAGTGAGTAACCTATGGTTTGTTTGACAGCTTAGAAAATATATTTTCACCATACAAAGTTTCACAGATTCAGTCCTCCGTTCCAAAGAGCAATTCAATTTTTTGGTGGATTAAGGTAGTGAACAGATTGGTCCTAGGAAGGGCCCATCCATCTTCTGCTACAACTAGAAGCGGATATGCTCCATCAAGGTCTACCTAGAGAAGATGGCAGGGTTTTTTACATTGAACATGTGAGATCAATATTCAATTAAAGACACCAAGGTCCCAAATCTCTTAACATCGAATAATTCTGACTAAATATCAAGCAACGATGTGTATTATCACTGAGGAAATGACATACACAAAATCCCATCTTGAAATCTTTCCCCAGAGCAGTGGGGAAATATAGAACCACCATACTAATTATTAAAGGGCTAAATCTTTTATACACTTTTGAGGATCCCGTGTTTGTTATGAATCAAGAGATAAGGTTTATGTTACAGAGAATGGAATATCAAATGACTGAACGAGGCCTCCGTACAGTTTAGATTGCTTTGGAATCGATATCAACAAATGTATTTGGCTGAGTATTTCATAGCTCTGCACGCATTCCTATTAACCTGAATCTATATGTTGATCAGCATAACTGTTGAGGTGGCTACAGGTACTAGAACATACATGCAGACTTTGAGGGTATAAACAAATTTTGTAAAGTTAGCAGGTTGATCCCTTGGGGACACTACAGCTACCACTAAATTTTCTGCTACTTTCTGCTCTCATCAATTCAATGTTTTCAGCATCATCCTGCCTGCCGGCAGCTGCATAGATATTTGCCATACACACATATGCTGCAGAATCATTTCCATCTACTTGGATGGCATGATCAAATGCCCATCTACCTAAGTCTACATCTCCCCATTTCCGACAAGAACCCAATAATGCAGACCAAACTGAAGGATAGTCAGTTGAGGGCATCCTCTGGATCACTGCTACAGCCTTGTCAAGGTGCCCTGCACGCCCAAAAAGATCAACCATGCATGTATAGTGCTCAGAGTTTGGTATAATACCATATTTTGAAGTGATATTTGAGAAATATATTTCACCCTCTTCAATCAGACCAGAATGACTGCATGCATTAAGGACACATGAAAAAGTGATTGCATCTGGGAAGATGCCTTTGTGTTCCATCACTCTGAAACATCTCAAAACATTGTGAAATTGCCCTCTTTGAGCATAGCCTGTTATAAGTGCATTCCATGAGATCAAATCGCGTATAGGAAGCTCATCAAGAACTTGTTGTGCCTTTTCAAGCGCACCACATTTCGCATACATATCAACCAAAGCATTGCCTAGAACCACATTGTTCTTCAACAAACCCTGCCTAAGGATCTCATCATGAATCGCTTCCCCTTTATCAGCTGCTCCTAGTGTGCTGCATGCTTTTAAAATGCAAGTGTACGTTACTTCTACAGGTGAGATACCTTTCTGCTGCATTGCTCTCAAACATTTAAATGCTTCCTCACCTTGGCCTTGTTGTGCATAACCTGCAATCAAAGTATTCCATGAGATAACATCATGGACAGTAAGCCCCTGAAGGACTGCTTGTGCTTTCACAAGGGCACCGCACTTGACATACATATCAATCAATGCATTTCCAAGTACTAAACTATTTTCAAGCAACCCTTGCCTGGAAATTTCATCATGGATTTGCTCACCTTTGTCAAGTGCCCCAATGACTCCACATGCTTTCAAAACAGATATATAGGTGACTGCATCTGGAGATAAGCCCTTAGCTTGCATCCGTTCAAGACAGTGAAGAGCATCTTGACCTCGCCCCTTTTGCACATATCCATCAATTAAGGCAGACCAAGAGATAACATTTTGATGAGGAAGCTCATCAAGTACTTCTGCTGATTTTGAAAGTGCACCACACCTAGCATACATATCCACTAATGCATTACCCAGCACTATATCGTGTTTAAGCAAACCCTGTCTTCGAATCTCATCATGGAAATATTTTCCCTTGTCAATCGCTCCAATGCTGGCACAAGCTTTTAGAATGCAAGTAAAGGTAACCCTATCTGGAGAAATGCCCTCCTGTTGCATCAAATCAAAGCAAGCTAATGCTTCCTCACCTTTACATTGCTCAGCATAGCCTGCAATAAGTGCATTCCAAGAGACAGCATCACGAGCTGGAAGCTGCTTAAGCACTTCTTGAGCTCTCCCAAGGGCACCACATTTGACATACATATCAATCAAAGTATTGTCCAGTGCAACATTACATCCCAATAACCCTTTCCTAGCAAGGTCATCGTGAATTTGTTCTCCTTTATCTATCTCTCCAATGCTTCCGCAAGCCTTCAAGGTAGAAATGAAAGCAACTTCGTCTGGAGTGACGCCATCATCTTTCATTTTTTCAAAACAAGCTAATGCCTTGTGACCCTCTCCCTGTTGAGCATATCCATCAATCATTGCAGACCAAGACACCACATCCCGATCAGGAAGTTCATCTAGTACTTCTTGAGCTTTGATAAGGGCACCACATTTTGAGTACATGTCCACCAAGGCATTCCCAAGTGCAATGTCACTTCCTAGCAACCCTCTCTGTGATATATCATCATGGATGAGCTCACCCTGTTCAAGAGCTCCAACAATACCACATGCTTTTAATATAGAAATAAAGGTAATTGCATTAGGGAGAACACCCTCGCTCTGCATAGATTCAAAGCAATGCAAAGCCTCCTCACCTCTTCCCTGATTAGCATAGCCCGCGATCAATGCCGACCAGGACACGACATCCCGGAAAGGGAGCTCCTCGAGTAATCCTTGAGCCTTCGCGAGCGCTCCACACTTCGCATACATGCTGATAAGCGTATTTGCAACGAACAGACTCTTCTCGAATAAACCATGCTTCAGAGCATCGGCATGAATACGATTTCCTCTGCAAAGATCCTTTGTCTTTATGCATACTTTCAGCAAGGCCACGCACGAGTGTTGCGTCATCGATCACATCCTTGTCCCATAAATAAAATCCTTCATCTACATCGAATTCCGAGTCTTCCATCTGTGTTCTTCACTGTGCAGTGAACGGAGGAAGATCCCTGAAGTCTTCTCTCGAAGTTGTTTTCTGTTCTTTCACTAAGATTACAAGTTCCATGAATGAAGGAACGTGTGTGTGTGTGTGTGTGTGTGTGTGTGTGTGTGTGTGTGTGTGTGTGTGAGAGAGAGAGAGAGAGAGAGAGAGAGAGAGAGAGAGAGAGAGAGAGAGAGAGAGAGAGAGAGAGAGAAACCAAGAATTAACCGGGTTACTTGACTGCTTGAGTGATGTTTGATTGATAGTAAGTAGATTGAAAGAATGGGACAAACTTGAAACGAGCAAGCAAATCTTCCTCCAGTTGAAAACTGAAAATAGTCTCCAATATTTGAAATGCATAAGAACATAGTGATTTCTAAATGTGATATAAGCAATATTCGAAATATTTATGTTCACATATGTGTTGTAGGCTCAAAGACATAAAACCAATATCGATGCTATGAATGTTCTCGTCTAATTCTCACTACTAGAGACCTTCCTAAATATACATGCTTTACACTAACTAGTTATGCCTCGGTGTCAAGACACTCCAAAAAGGCCCTCTCATCCTCATCATCATAAGTGTCCATTAGGAATTCCACCTTGAGAAAAAGCTTCTGGATCGAAGATCAACCACGTGAAAACTGCTTGGAAAACATTTGAGTTGTTGCCGTTCAGCTCATCTTGGATCAAGGGTTAGATCCCTTCAAGTCATGTGTTTAGGTTGTTGCGCATCCCTATGGGACTCGAAATCTCCATTACTCAAAGGTGGAATTGGGTGCTTAATAGACTTGAAAGTAAGTTGCAAGCAACTCAAGGCCGCATGCAAGAACATTTGGCGAACACCTTTCTCATCACCTCCACCATCTATTTCCACTCCTATTGAAGGTCCTCACACAAAGGACTCTAGAAACTCGAGGCGATTTGTAGAAACTTATGATGGGTTGAAGGCCCCAATAGAAGGGGTATTCACAAGATTGCATGGGATATATGTTGCCTTGTCAAGGATAAAGGTGGCTCGAGAATGCTCAATGTGACAGTCTTTCTAACAAATTGATCACTAAATGGATGGCCAAGGCCTAGCACAATCAAGAAAAATTTTAGGCTCAACTTTTATTCAGCTTAGTTTTTATTTACAAAAGTCGAGTTCTACAATGTTCTTATCTTAATCACTATTTGTATGACTTTCTAGAAAGAACCCTCTACGTGGGTTTTTTATTTACAAAATATATGGAAAATATAATTTGTCTTATTTATGTCTAGATATATCCGAATAAGTCTACACCCATCCACACCCGCTCGAACCTTCAGTTGCTATATCAAAACACAAAGCACACTAGAAATCAATAAAATATACTCCAAAAATTCAATATTTCATAAGTGATAACATGCCACGCATTTGGAAAAGCATACGATAAAGATTTTCCCTTCTACCTCAATGAATGTTTTGAAGACGATTCTGATTCTTGACCAAGATGTATCATGTCTTCATGACTGGCATCCTCGAGCACTTGGCTGGCAAGGAGGAGGTGGCAAAGGCCTAGTTCTAGGCAGCAGTAATTTCCTACTGGACCGAGGGGAAAGAGATGGTTGTCGAATTGGCATGAAACTAAAGGGCTTTCTTGAGATTGATGACTAGTTTGAAGGTAAGCACAATTGGGTAGTGATCAGAGACAATTAGGTCCACACATTGGGAGAGGGAGGAGGGCCCCACTTATCGATTATATTTTTCACAAATAGCTCTTGTCAAGTCTAGCTTTCCTCAAGTCGACTCTAGACTTGAGGTTCAACCAATGTCACAGGTACTCAAAAGGGGGCTTTGGCCAAACAACTGACCGATGAGACAAGTTCTCTTCAACTCTTCTTGGTTCACAAAAAAATCCTCCCTTCGAAGGGAGACAACTATGGGCTTAACACCGAAAAGCTCCAGTGAAGCACTGGAGGTTTTGTCCTCCAATGGCAGACCCACATTACTCACCACCAATGAGTGAGAGATCCCGACCATGAAAAGCAAAGTGATCGATGAACAAAAGGATCCCAAGTTGGAAAGACTCGATGAAGCCACTCCTTGGAATAGGCAGAAGCCAAGAACCTCGAGTGAGTGGTTGTGAATCAATGGAAAGAAAGCTTTGAAATGGTTGCCACATGCACACAAAAACTTCTTCTTCTTTTATGCGCGTTCTCTCATGTTTTTTTTCCTTCTTTTTTTAACTTAAAATAATAAGCTTGGAAAAAAATTACACTAAAAAAACAAGAACTTGCGATAAATAAAAGAAAAGAAAAGAGATAAAAGGCTTGTGGCCACACAAAATGAAGCTCTAAAGCATGGCCAATATTTGTATGTGTTGTGTTATTATAAGCAAATTGAAGTCTTAAAACCTCAGAACCCATAAGGTATCATTTCCAAATCTTTACTGTTAGATATGCTCAATACTCCACCCTCATGTGACCACAAATGATCCATGGTGTTCTAAGTTGTAAGGCCCCCATTATGAGGAGAAGCCATTATGAGAGCTCGGACATTTGTGGAACCCTAACTTCCAAGTTAGATGAGGTCTATGTGTGACTGTTGATGGTTGTAGATGATCTTTGTGAGCATAGCCATTAGGTTAGGTAGGGCATAAACCTCCAGGCCATTGGGTTGCCATTTAAGGTGAAAATAAAGGCCCTGTGGCATCACGCGGTTTCCCCATAGAACCTTAATGGAGATATTGTCGAATCGTATATTTCACTGACTATTTTGTATCTCCCGACTAAATTTATCTATACTGAACTGCCTTGTAAAAGCTATATAAGCACGGCCCAGGTTGAGCTTTATATAGCATTGCACACTAGTAAGCCCTTCATCTAGAGTCTGTCTAGATCGCCATCTAAGCTCCACAGTGGGAGCGCATGGGTGGACAGCACCATCATTGTAACTGCATTATGCTTGGCAATCTGAGAATTTGAGTTCTCTATCTCTCAGTCTGTGTCTATCTTTCTTTGCGTTTTTCTCTCAACTCTGTCTACAGGTCTATTCAGCTGTGCTGTTATTTTCTTACATGGTATCAGAGCTCAAGAGGCTCTGAGTGGTGCAGAAGAAGAAACGCAGAGGTTGCAGAGGTCTGAACAACAAAAGAGAGAAGATGCCAAGCGGCGCATCATCATCTACGACTAGGAGTCAAGGTGGTTCATCGACAGGAGTAGGTGGCGCACAAGCAAGAGAAGCAATGATGCCGGTCATCCCAATGTTGCGGATACGGCCACCAGCCTTCACAGAAGGTAAACTTGATGGTATGAACTACACCCTGTGGAAGTTCAAAATCACTTCTATTCTTGATTCGTATGAGCTTTTGGAGACTATTCTTGGGAGTGATCATGAGCCCCAAGAAAGACCTGATCCAAATAATCCTGGTCGAATGATTCCTCCTGATGCTGATCTTCTACGTGCTTGGAAACGTAGAAATGCAGATGCACTCTGTGCTCTTGTTACAAGTACTTCTGATAGTGTTCTAACTCTCATTTAGCATACTACGAAGGCATGTGAAGCATGGAACATATTGAGAAATCAATATGAAACTCGTAATTAGACACGGATTTAGAACTTGGAGAATCAGCTTGCAGCAGAACGGTTTGCTGATGGGGAGACTGCAGAGGTATTTATCACTCGCATAAAGAATCTACGAGATCAAATGGCAGGAGCAGGTGTTCAAAAGTCAAGTGAGGAGCTAGCTCGACATTGTCTTCGAATGTGTCCACCTAAGTTTGATGGTTCGGTAACTGCTCTTAACACTCAAATCAGACCTCAACCACTAACTTTTGAAGAATTCAGTGCCTTACTCATGGAGGAGGAGCTGTGGCTCAAGGCAAGGAGTGGTGGTAGCAAAGGAGATGCTACATTCACAGCAAATGCCAAAGGAGGCAAAACAGACTCTTCAAAAGATGGAGACAAAAAAAGAACGACAAAAAGAAGTTTAGGGGAGAGTGTTTCCACTGCAAGAAGAAAGGACACAGAATCCAAGACTGTTGCATCAAGAAGGCAGAAGAGAAGAATGGCTCTTCAAAAGGTGGCAAGGGCAAGGAGTCTGCCAACACAGCAAAAACAGAGCTTGAGTTATTTGTTACGATAGAGGAGGTGTGCTCCTCAGCTGAAGATGTAGGAACAGATGACTCATGGGTGTTGGAAAGTGGTGCATCTCGTCACATGACGAGTAGAAAAGACCTTTATAAAAGTTCCTTACAGCCTCTAAAGGAACCCATCACAGTAAAGGTAGGGAAAATGCAAGATGTCTTGTAGAGGGTGAAGGTACGGTTTCTTTCATTAACTCTAATGGCGATTCAGAAAGCTTTCAAATGTGTTGTCACATGCCTTAGGCAGATCTTCCTACTTCATGTTACTTGTCGATGACTATAGCAGGAAGATGTGGGTGTACTTCCTTCACGATAAGGCTCAGGCTTTTGGTAAGTTTAAAGAATGGCTTCAACTTGTTGAAACTGAAACGGGGAAGAAGATGAAGAAATTCAAGACAGATGGTGGTGGTGAGTCCACATCAACAGAGTTTGAAGATTTCTGCAAGAGAAAGGGAATCAAGCATCAACTCACAGTGGCACATAGTCCTCAACAGAACGGTATTGCAGAACGTCGGAATCAAACCATCATGGAGATGGCAAGGTGCATGTTGAAAGGAAAGGGTTTGCCTAATCAATTTTGGGCAGAAGCTATCAACACTATTGTCTACATCTTGAATCGAAGCTACACCAAGGCACTTGATGGAAAGACTCCACAAGAAGCCTACACTGGTAAAAAAACCTTCTGTTTCCCATTTCAAAGTATTTGGAAGTGAATGTTATGTACATGTTCGAGATAGGGAGAGAAACAAGCTTCAACCAAAAAGCATCAAATGTATCTTCTTAGGGTACAACGAAGATAAGAAGGCTTATAAGCTTTATGAACATGAGGCTAAGAAGATCATGGCGAGTTGTGATGTGGTGTTTAAGGAGGAGCAGCCACATGCAGTGGAGGAGGAAAAGAGAGCTTCCACTTTATCATCAGGCGAAGGGGCAATCCACTATGAACCTGGTCCAAGAGCTATCCCTTCTACACAAGAGAAGGAAGCATCATCTTCAGATGATGACTCTAAAATTCACCAACCTGCCGACACCCAAGTGGAAAAGCCATTGCCACATTGGGTGAGGCAGCTCTATGATTCTGCAAACCCCATCCCACAATCACTAGAACAGGTTGTAGATGGACCGAGGCGATCACAGAGAATAGAGGAATAGAGATAGGCAAGAGCCCATATTGTAAACACAGCCTTGATGGCTGATCTCATTCAAGAAGAAGTAAAAGAACCAACCAATGTGGAAGAGGCACTCCATGATCCGAATTGGAGGGCTGGTATGCAAGCAAAATACAACAATATCATGAAGAATGGAACTTGGGAGCTAGTGGATTGACCCCCTAAGCATAAAGTCATTGGCACCAAGTGGGTCTGGAAGCTAAAGTACAAGGTTGATGGTACTCTAGAAAAGTATAAAGCAAGACTTGTTGCACATGGCTACTCACAAGTTGAAGGCATTGAATTTTGTGAATCATTTGCCCCAACTGCAAGAATGACTACTATCCGAGTAGTACTAGCTGTGGCTACACATAAGCATTGGCCAGTCTATCACATGGATGTCAAATCAGCGTTCCTGAATGGAGACCTCAAGGAGGAGGTATATGTGTCTCAGCCACCAGGGTTTGAGGCTCCCCATTAAGAGAACAAGGTATGTAAGCTGAAGAAGGCATTATATGGGTTAAAACAAGCCCCTAGAGCATGGTACTGACAGATAGATAAGTATCTCTTGGATCTAGGTTTCAAAAGATGTGCTTCTGATGCTAACTTGTATGTTCTAAAGAGAGGAGGGAAGACAACTGTGCTTGTACTCTACGTAGATCCTTGTGATTACAGGAAATGATGATGCTCTTCTTCAACAAACAAAAGATGCCCTGAGTTCAGAATTTGAAATGACAGACTTGGGCTTAATGCATTATTGCTTAGGTCTTGAAGTTTGGCAGGAACCAGGAAAGATTTTCATCTCTCAACAAAAGTATGCAAGGTAGATATTGAAGGCATTCGACATGGAGGATTGCAAGGAAATTTCTACACGTATGGAGGTCAACACAAAATTTCTATTGAAGATACTTCATCTCTAGTGGATATTGGAAGATATAAGAAATTATTTGGAAGTCTCATCTACTTGTGGAATAGCAGACCAGACATCTCTTATGGTGTTATGTAGTAAGCAGGTTCTCTAATAAGCCTTGCCAAACTCATTGGAAGGCAAGCATGCGGATACTCAGGTATGTGAAAGGAGCTACTAATTATGGTATTCCTTATGAAGAAGGATCATCTGTGGTTGGATACTGTGACTCAGATTGGGCAGGAGATATTGATACCAGAAAATCAGTTTCTAGATATTGCTTTTCTCTAGGATCAGTGATTTTCTCTTGGATTAGTAAGAAGCAATCGACTGTAGCATTATCTTCTACTGAAGCTGAGTACAAAGCTACATGTGTTGCAGCATGTGAAGCAGTATGATTGAGGAGGATCCTATGGCACATAGGAATACAAGGACAAGAGGCTACAAAGTTGAAGTGTGACAACCAAAGTTGCATGGCCATCGCCAAAAATCCTGTTTTCCATGCACGTACCAAGCACATAGAAATTCAGTATCACTATGTGTGTGAGTTGATTGAGGACGGGGTCGTGGAGATAAGTTATTGTCCTACTGAAGAAAATGGAGCATACATCTTCACCAAGGCTCTTGGGAGAGAGCAACTTCTTCGACACTTTCCAAAGCTTGGGATTGGATCAAGGAGGTAGTTCACCGTAGGATGGACATTGAGGAGGGGGTGTTAGATATGCTCAATACTCCACCCTCATGTGACCACAAATGATCCATGGCGCTCTAAGTTGTAAGTCCTCCAAAGTTGTAAGGCCCCCATTATGAGGAGAAGCCATTATGAGAGCCCGGACATTTGTGGAACCCTAACTTCCAAGTTAGATGAGGTCTATGTGTGACCAGTTGATGGTTGTAGATGATCTTTGTGAGCCTAGCCATTAGGTTAGGTAGGGCATAAACCTCCAGGCCATTGGGTTGCCATTTAAGGTGAAAATAAAGTCTTTGTGGTGTCGCGCGATTTCCCCATAGAACCTTAATGGGGGGAGTGCAGAGGGGGGCTTTCCCCCTTCTGCGGGGTCCGGGGGACCTATCCCCCCAGCCTGTAGGGCCGAGACGATGGGACTTCTGGTCATGGAGATATTGTCAAATCGTATATTTTACCGACTATTTTGTATCTCCCAACTACATTTATCTATACCAAACCGCCTTGTAAAAGCTATATAAGCACGGCCAGGTTGAGCTTTATATAGCATTGCGCACTAGTAAGCCCTTCATCTAGAGTCTGTCTAGATCACCATCTAAGCTCCACAGTGGGAGCGCATGGGTGAACAAGACCATCATTGTAACTGCATTACGCTCGGCAATCTGAGCATTTGAGTTCTCTATCTCTCAGTCTGCGTCTATCTTTGTCTGCGTTTTTCTCTCAACTCTGTCTACAGGTCTATTCCGTTGTGCTGTTATTTTCTTACATTTACAACATGCACAATAGCTATAGTTCCTTATCATATGTATCGTAATTCTTTTTTGCGGGTTTAAATTTCCTATTTTCGAATGCAATGGGATGATCGTTTGCATTAAAACTATACTTATAATTGAACCATTGGCATTTGTAGCTATATGAAAAGGTTGTGCAAAATCAAGTAACTACGAAATCAGGTAAGTACAAAACAGGTGCATGTTTGATTTTCTCAAAAGATTGTTGTTGTGCTAACCCCAATGCAAATTTGACCTTCTTTTTCAATAATAAAGCAAGGGAATATGCCAAATAAGATTTCTTTTTAACAAATTTTTTATAGAAACTAGCCAACCCAAGAAAAGACCATACATCATTAACTGATTGAGGTACATGCCATTCTACAATTACCTTGATTTTCTTTGGGTGTACATACACTACGTGACTAGAAATGATCTGCCCTAAATATTCTAGTTTACTTTGGAAAAAGTAACTTTTCTCAGTATTATCGTAAAGTGTGTTCTGTGGCAACAAACTAAAAACTATTTCTAAAAGCTCCTCATGCTCACTTTCATTAGTATTTCATTAAGTAAAACAAGAACGAAAGCTTAATAATCAAGGGAAATATTATTCATCATATGTGCAAATGTAGCAAGAGCATTTGTAAGTCCAAAGGACATTACCATAAAATCATAATGGTCAATTGAGTCCTAAAAGTAGTCTTGCAAATATCACTATGTGCCATACATATCTAATGATAACCAAATTTAAGGGCGATCTTACTCAAGATACGGGCTCCTCGAAGTTTATCTAGCAAGTCATCTATCTGAGGAATAGGGTATCTCTCTTTAATTGTGATTTTATTAAGGGCTCTATAGTCAATGTAAATCTTATAAGTTTTATTCTTTTTCTCAAGTAAGAGAACGGGTGCTCCAAATGGAGAAGAACTAGGCCTTATAAGTCCTTTATGAAGTAAATCCTTTACTTGGTTTTCTATTCCTTTTGGTGAAAAGGGCTATGCTTATAAGGTGCTTTATGAGTAGGAGAACTACCACGAATTAGATCTATACTATGGTCAAAGGATCCTAGAGATGGTGGTAGTGTAGAAGGATAATCAAATATTAAAAAATCCTTATAGGTAGCCATAAAGGCTTTATGTGCATCGGAAAGGGTATGAGTATAATATTAATTTATGACACTTACAAAAATGATGCATGAATTATAACCTTTCCTAAATGCACGTTGTACTTGAGTATGACTAATTAATGAAAATGGTTGGAATTCATGGCTTGTAGACAAAGAAATGTATTGATCTTTAAATTCAAAATTAAATGTATTCTATGATAGTCAATACATGGGCTATAATGATGATGATGAAAATGCACACCAAGTATAACATCATAGGACTGCAAAGGGGCAATTAAAAATATTTATGCATCTACATTTGAACCTATGCAAATCTTAATGTCATGCACTTCACTCATTACATTATATCGACTTCTTTGAAATGCATTCTTAACTTTATACAAAGAAGGAAACAACTTTAATTTTGAGTTTTTGCACTAAGATATGTGAGATAAAATCATGAGAACTACCATCATCATGTAAGATATTAACAAACTTATTATTAATATTATCTTGCATGCAAAGTAAAGAATGAATACAAATTTTGTTATCCAAGGTACTTAAATCTTTTTCCAATGCTTCCTCCATCCAAACAAGAGGAACGTCTTCATGAACTGCCTCCATTTTGTGTATTTGGGATACAGTAGGTTTCATGTGGAGAGGATGCAATCTGCTCTTTACTTTAGTATGTCTAGGTTTACCACAATTCCAATAAGTGATACAAATTCTTTTTTGTTCAGTAGACACCATTGAAGTTTGAAGGGTAGGAGGTTTGGTAGGTTGGAGAGATGAGGCTATGGTTGTTGTGCAAAAATTGGAATGAGGATAAGAAGAGGTAGTAAAATTGAGCTTCAAAGGAAAATTAGGCCTGGTAAATGGTTGTCATTGATGCAATTGTTGCAAACTGATAGCCTTGGAAACTAGGATAAGAAGAGGTAGTAAAATTGAGCTTCAAAGGAAAATTAGGCTTGATAAAAGGTTGTCATTGCCACAATTGTTGCAAGTGGATAGCCTTGGTAATCATTTAAAACTCCTTCTGTGCATCATGAGCAAAAGAAATAGCTTCATAAAGCATTCTCGGTTGGAGTGTGAGCACTTGGCTTCAATTCCCATCTCCAAACCATCTTTGTAGTTCCTCTACAAGGT
>CM035410.1:49957614-49982614 GCA_020310875.1 Ceratopteris richardii
AGAGAGAGAGAGAGAGAGCCTTTTGACTGCAAAAGTGACTAGCCATAGATCAAACAAAGATGGCATGAGAGAGAGAGAGATAGAGAGATAGATAGAGAGAGAGAAAGTTAAATAGGCATGTGAGTGAGTGAGTGGACATGCACATGCATGAAGGAATGCATGTATGTGTGTTTGTGAGTAAATACATGCATGTGTGTATGTTAGTATGTATGCATATGCATGAGCATGTGAGAATGCATGTGCATGTATGTAAGTAGATGTGTGCAATGCATGCATGCATGAATCTGATTGAGCATGTTAATGCATAGAGTACATGCATATACAAGTATGAATGTAAGGATGTATGCATATGCATGAGCACGTGAGAATGCATGTGGATGTATGTTAGTAGATGAGTGCATGCATGCATGTGAAAGTATGTGAATGCATGTGTATATAAGAGTGTACATACATGTTTATGAAAAAGTGTATGTATGCATATATATGAGTGTGTGCAAACATGTAAGAGAGATGAATGTATATATGATTTATGATGAAAGATATATTGAAACATAATAAGGAAGTGTGTGTTTTTTGTCTTTTTTTGAATGAACTTATGTTGTTTTTTTCTAATGTGTTTTGTGCAGAACATTGAAGAGAACCTGATCTTGATGAGTGTTACAAAGGAGAAAGTAACGAGCAATGCAGTAGTTGCAGATTGAAGCTGTCGTCTCTTGAATCTTTCTATCAGATTTCTTTAGAGGATGTGATCTAATTCAATTATCTTAGAAGATTGTCTTAAAACTTGAAAATTGTCTTAGAAGTCTTACTTATATTTACATAATTTGTAGAGAAAAGATAGTTCAAAAGCCTAAGTTTTAACAAAGTTCAAATCTCCTGGCTATCCCCTATAGTGATAGTTTTAGGCATTCAAAGAGCTTTTAGAACCTGTCATCATAGATCTAATACTTCATTCTAGATGATATCAAGAGCGTAAAATGGAAGAAGTATTTAAAAATATGATTATTGAAAAGCAAGGTGCACGAACAAAGCAATCAGTCTTGAGTGAAAAAGGTAAATTCATTAGTCTTAATATTACTGAATTCGGATGTGTTTGAGGAGCATGCACAGATCAAGGGATTACCCGACAATGTACTAGTGCGATACTTTGGATGAGTTATCTCTCGATCTATTTTAGAAAGTATCCATGAACATGCAACTAAACCTTGGATTGAATTTCAAAAGAACTTCATAAGATGTTCTTTCTTGAAGACTTCAGTCAACATAGTCAAGAAGGGTTTTTAAAATGGGTTAATCTCCCTAAAATCTAGTGAGTCTCTAACTCACCTGCATGGTGAGTTTATGAGACAATTTGCTCAGCTTCCTAAAGCTAACAAAAATGCACTAAAGCTCGATCTTATTATTCATTTCCTAAAGATCTTAAGTCTAGATGATATATCAGAGGTAGAACATAGAATTGAAGAACCTAGTAAAAGATATGGGTTAACACATGACTAGCAAATTGTTAAACATAAAATAGAGGTCATTCCTCAGATGAGGCAATGTCAATCCATAATATATGAAAAGCCAATTTCTATTCAACCTTGAGAATTACCTACAATTGGGCATTCCAACATGCCTGTGCCTACAATTGTGGCTACAGCCAATGTTGTACTTTCCCCTAAAACTCTAATAGAATTCTAGCTTGATCTTTTATGCAATCAAATGGAGAACATGACGAACATGCCAACATCTCTTTCTAAAGAGGTTGCACATTTTAATAACAATTTTTTTCCATGATCTTGCACGAGCATGGGGCCAGTAGTAGTGGATTGGGACAAGAAAATGTAGCTCCACCAATGAAGCCTATAATGCAACAATCGATTCCTCCTCCTCAACCAGTTTTTCAGTCAACTCCTCCTACTCAGACAGCTGCTCAACAAGCCTTTGAAAGAAATACTGAAAAAATGAGGAACTGGCGGTAAACGATGTGTCTGGTGCGACAGTCAAGACCATGCTACTTATGCATGTGAAGAACTAAAACAAGATAAAGATAATCAACTTGTAGTAGAACTTGATAAAAAACTATACGATTTTAGAACACAAATTCCTTTGGCCGTTAATTGGGGCAAAGGAGGTATGAAAAAAAATTATACAAAAACTTAACTCTCTCCAATGCATATGTCAGTACTTTGGCAGCTAGATTAGAGCCATTAGAAGAAGGGGCTCGTTCAGCTGTAAGTCAGGGTCACTATTCTATTGAGACATTGGTAAGAGCTAGGGATGAAATTATGCATAAAATTGCATGGCAATCTCCTATCGATCAATCCTCCATATATTCTCACATTGCCAATGTTGAAGAGAAATGGAGATGGGATGATATGCATGAAGAGATAGATGAGGGAGATAGAAGAGTAACATGAAGGCAATCTAGGGAAGATAAAAAGAAATTCAAATAATTAAAAGAAAGTGCAATTTGAAGATACTCCAACCCAAACCGAGGAAGAAAAGAGAAAATCAATTAAAGAAGGAAAGAAACCATTAAATGAGAATGTCCAAGCACAAGAAAATTGAAATACCCCAATTGAGGAAGAAAAGAGAAAAGCTATTAAAGAGGGAAAGAAACCTCTAAATGAAAACAATCAAACACAAAAAAATCAAAATAATAAAAACCAAAATGATCAAAAAGAAGAAAAGAAATAAGGAGATGAAAAGGTAAAAAAGAAAGTGAGAAAGATTCCAAGGGCAATTATGATATCGAAACTTGAAAAGAAAAATGATGCTAGAGAAATTGTAAATGATATATTATTAAAAAGTGAGGTTACTATGTCCCTTGAGTATGTGTTTTCTATTGCAAAACTAGATTTCAAGCACAACTTCATAAGACTAGTAAGAAGGAGAAGATTTACACTTCCTTAGGATGAGGAAATGCAAGATGTTTCTGAGGAAACCCTTGCGATGAATGAAGGAGTCACATTAAGTGATAGCAATAATGATGAGGAAGAAGATATTGCGAGCAGAAATTTTCTTGGACCAATTCTTCCAGATGATGATATGATTAAAGGAGGAAGCCAATTTGATATGACTTTGTGGGCATGAGGAACCCTAGAAGTCAAAATTTGAATTGGTGATGAAAAGGAATCATGTTAAGCTCTGGCCCTGATTGATTCAGGCTAAGAAATAAACGTGATATCAAAGAATTTTTTTGATAAATTCAGATGGCCCATTGACAAAGATCATGGTTGGAGAATGAGAACAATTGACAATGGGTCAAGAATTTTGTTAGGTGCATGTGCTCATGTACCTATTATGATAGGAGGTGTCCAAGAGGAATTTCGTTTCTTTGTGCAGGATAACTGCTCGTATGAAGTGATACTCAGACAACTGTTTATAGCAGAGATGAGGATGGAGACAAAAACTATTAATGATGGATCAGCATATACAAGAATTCCTTCTAAACCTGGAATGGATTCTTTGCAAGTAATGACAATCTATCTCAATCATTCAAGAAATAGGAAAAACCTACAAAGAAATTCCATCGACTCTTACAACCATGAATGTGAAAATTCGCCACCTATAAGAGAATTTGGGGCTTATTTATGACCAAAATTTTTGTTAGATTCCACTAGTTAGTGAGACAATAATGGACAATGGATTGATGTCTCGCCTGATGTTGTATATCGCTTTGAGAACTTTTTAGTTTGCACCTCTACATTTAGTTTACACTTCATTAAAAAGGAAAAAATTACAAATAAATTTAGAGAAAGAAATGAAAAGTATTTCAAAAACCTAGGCTTGAATTCATCTAAAGAAAATATAGAGAGTATAATTGAGCTTACAAAAAGTTCAACGTTGATAGAAGAGCTTGAGAATGATCTTCAAAAATTAGAATCAAAATTTATCATTCTTGACTCTATTAAGGAATATTAGCTGATTGCTAATTTATTAGTAGAACATGAAGTCAAGATTGATACTAAATATAAAACAATAGAGAAGAAGGTAAATCCCATAGCTCACCCATTGCCTAAAGAGAGTAACGACATAATTAGACGAGTTTTTGAGGATCCTATTCTTAGAGATCGATCTAAGATAGGACATACACTTACTGAGGAAACTATGAAATATATAAAGTTTAGAAAAGAATATCTTGCAAAACTTGAAAAAGATCAAAATGATCATATTCACCGTACCACATATTCCATAGAAACTTCGACCCATACCAATCCCAAAAGCTCAGTTACCTGAGTTGGTGCAATTGCTAAAGGAGAAGATTGCTGTGGGAATTCTAGAACCATCATCATCACCATATTCAAACCAATGATTCACGTTACCTAAAAAGAATGGGAAGTTATGCTTTATATAGGATCTATAGCTTGTCAACAAAGTCATTATAAGAAATGTAGGAATAGGTCCCATTGTAGATGAGTTTGCAGAGGCATTTGTTGGACACTCCATCTATTCGATGGGAGACCTTTACTCAAGATATGAACAGTTTCAACTAGCCATAACAAATAGAGATATTACCATGATGAAAACTCCTTTGGGTCTAGTACATATGTGTACTTTACCATGAGGAGCAACATATTTCATGGCACACATGAGGAACTCTATGAATTTGGTCTTACATGACTTCATTCCCAAAGTGACTATGACTTTTATTGATGATAACCCAATAAAAGGTTGTGTGGAAAAGGAAAAAGATACAACTTTAGAGTCATATGGATGTAGGAAGTTTGTCTTTGACCACATTTTTTACTGTGAAAGAATCTTCCAAAGATTTGAAGAGGTAGGAATGACTTTCTCCTTAGAGAAATCCACTTTTCATGTCACCAAAGTTTTGATTGTTGGACATCTATGTGGACATTATGATCAACGGCCATATCCACAAAAAGTTGATGCCATTAATAGGGTTTCAGAGGTGTGTTGCAACATTAGTGAAGTGAGATGGTTCTTAGAGCTTGTGTCTTCTATGTAATTTGCATCCCTCACTTTGCTCATTTTTGCGAACCCATTTTATGATCTATTATGAAAGAAAAAGAAATTCTTCTAGATATAAGAACATAGTAAAACTATGAGAAAACTAAAGAAATTACTTATCAATGCTCCAATCTTGAAAAGGATTGATTATTCAAGAAATAGACCAATAATCCTAACCATTGATACTAGTCCTATTGGTATAGGCTGGGTCATCGGATACGATGATGATGAGGGCAAAGGTATGCAGTTCACTTTGGTGCCAAAATTTTACATGAAACTCAAAGGAATTACCCTCAGCTTAAAAGAGGGTTTTTGGGATTAGTCACTGCCTATAAAACAGATAAAGAATATTTCATAGGAGCAAATGTGATCATGGAAACTGATTCTCTTCCATTAATAGAATGATTGCTAGCTTCTCATCTCTTGACATTGCAATGTTGAGGTGGATTGCATTTATCAAGTTTATTAGTCCAAAATTTATTCATATTGTTGGAAAACATAATACTGTTGTTTTTTTTTAATATAAAGGAAGTTCGGCATTAGCCTACTCTCCCGGACTTGAATTAAATAAAGAAAAGTACAAGAGAAGGGGTGCCCACGGGACCCCCCAAATCCCACAAAGCAGGGGAAGCTTTTACAGAGCTTAGATGACATTACAAAGAAGGTTAATTACCCTCTCATCACCCTCATGTGGACAATCCTTTTGCCAAGGAGGAACAACGATTTCTCAATTGACCACTCCTTGGGGGAGTCACCGAAGTTGAAAGCACATCTTTCCCGCCAGATTTTCCATAGAACCTCCCCTCTGATGGCGTTCCAGAGAGTCGCGGAGCAGCCGATCGCTTCTCCCAGCAGGGCTTGCTGCCAACTGAGACGTTTTTGAAGTCCAATTCTCTTTCCAACCACCTGCCAGAGTCTGTTGGAGTTGGGGCAGGTAAAGAAGATGTGTGAAACATCTTCGATAGACCGGTAGCAGCGTTTGCACCAGGGAGGGATCCCACAAATTTTGCTAGCCTTAAGGTTGGTCCAGATTCCATGATGAAGAATTTGCCATAAGAGGACAGACTTTTTGATTTCTATGAGGGGGTGCCAGATAGCCATGAACTTCATGTCCCACCGAAGCCGCGTCCATGACAGGCACCACTTTTTGTTGAGGTTAACCTGATAGTCGATCGTTTCTTTGATGTTCGGGATTTTTGATAGGCTATTCCCATTGTGCCATTTGAGACCAAGCGAGCTCGACATGTCGTGTCCCATGAGAAGGTGAACTTTGTGTCGGTCCCAGGCGAGACATCTGCTTTGCAAAGTGTTCCATTCTTCATGCGAAATGTTGATGCTAGGGTCAATATCCTCAAAGTTGATCCAGCGGTTGGTGTCTTGTTTCTAGAGATGTTTCCATTTTTTGAAGCCTTTGTTCCATAGCTTCTTGGCATTTTGAATGTTCCAAGATTCCACACTCCGGATGCCATGGATCGGAAACCAGATAGAGTCGTTTTGTCTGATACCGGCAGCCCACTTCCAGTCTTCACTGATTCTTGTGAAGCTTTTGACTTTATTCCAACTCTTCCAAAGGGAGCACACCAGATTAGAGCCTTTCGGGAAGACGGGGATCGGGGAAAACAGCAAGGTCAAGATGTCAAGATTCTTCCAATTTGGGAAACCCATGAGCGCCAGCTCATTCTTGTTTCTGAAGATCAACTTGGCCCACGAGGCCTCCCCGTTGCACCAAGCCTTAATCATCCATTTGGCCGACAGTTTGTTAGCCATGCACCCAATGTCCAAGATACCAAGTCCCCCACTATCTCTATGGCTAGTGCAGATGGACCATTTGATTTTGGGCACCCCCCGCCTATTGTGGTCGCCCGTCCAAAGGAAGTTTCTACAAATACTATCCAGTTTGGACAGATCTTGCTCTTTCGGTCTCCAACAAGAAAGGAAATAAATGGTAGATGATAAGAGGAACGTGTTGATAACCATAGCACGACCAGCAAGATTGATTTGCATACCTCTCCAATAGTTAAGCTTGTTTTCGAGCTTGGCAAGCACCCAGTTCCACCTCTGTTCCATAGAGACGCCAAACCCCAAGGGAATCCCAAGAAGCCGAAAAATTTGGCCCTGCGGAATGATTTGACAGCCATGATCAATGAGAAGGTCGGGATGTGACCCACCAATAGCTCTAAAGGCGGTCTTAGAGTGGTTGATTATGGATCCAGAGGCTTCACAAAAGGTAGCAAGACACTTCCAGAACGTCTCCAGGCTGGTACTATCATTGTGAACAAAAGCGTTCATATCATCGGCAAAAAGTCTCATGGTGATCTGACTGTGGTCATGCGGCAAACGAAGGCCTTTAATGTTACCAGCTTCCACCTGATGCTCCACCAGCCTGCTAAGCCCTTCCGTGGCAATGGCAAAGAGAAGGGGAGCCAATGGGCACCCTTGTCTGATAGATCTTTTAAGTTTGATCACCTTTGAAAGTTTTCCATTAATGTTAATTTGGGTCGATGCGTTTCCGAGAAGGGTCGCGATCATCTTGGTGAATTTCTGACTACATCCAAGATCTTGTAGCGACTGTAGAATATAGTCCCATTCTAGCCTGTCGTAGGCTTTATCAAAGTCGATCTTGAGGAAAACTACTTCTTGTTTAGACTCATTTGCAAATTCAAGACCTTCCCAAATATCTATAATGGTTTCCAAAATTGACCTGCCTTTGATGAAACCTTTTTGGTCCTCGCTTAGCCACGCTCTCAAGTGGCAAGAGATTCTGTTGGCAATGACTTTGGCGATGATCTTGTATCCTGTTTGGAGCATTGTAATGGGACGCCAGTTCTCTATTCTGTTCTTTTCCCCTTTTTTGTGTACTAACTTGATAATGCCATTGTTGAGACAAGAAGGAAGCGCGCCAAACTTGAGTGCCTCTTGCCAAACCAAGCGAAGAGGGGTGGCAACCACCAACTTGAAGGATTTAAAGAACTCATTAGTGAGCCCGTCGAGTCCCGGGCTTTTACCTGAAGGGAGGGCTTCGATGACCTCAATGATTTCGGCTTCAGAGATAGAGGCATGAAGCAGAGAGTGGAGGTTGAGTGGTATCTTGTGGGGGGAAACCCTAGAAATGGCTGCCATACAGTCCCTTCTGTGGTGGGAGAGGGGGTTTGAGGTCCCCAGGAGTCTCGTGAAGTGCCCTTCAATGATCCCAAAATTATCTTCTTCCGTATTGCAAACATTGCCATTTGCGTCTAGCAATAAGGGGATCGATTCTCTGTTGTGTTTCCTTTTGAGGATACGGCACATCTCTTTGGTGGGTTTGTCGGCTTTGCCAGCCCACCACTCCTTGAAGAAAATTTGCAAATTTTTCCTTTGTATCTCTTCCTCGTATCGCAGCAGCGCTCTGATTTTTCGAAGTCCTTTCTGGGCTTGAGATTTTCCTTTGTTCACTTCCTCCTCGAGCCTCCAGAGTCTATGATATAGAGCTTCTCTACGGGCCCGCCGCACAGTCTCTAGCATCTTCCTGGATCTAATCATGATCTGTCGTGACTTATCGACCGCGCTTCTCCAACACTTGGCTGGGAACAAGCCAGAGGTGAATGCCTCCTTCCACACATCAGAAATTTCTTGATGGACGGAGGGGAGAGAGAAGGAGGGCACACTGGCATGGAACCAAGGAGCCTTACGGATCATGGTGGGGGGTTGAAAGGTGATGACGATCGGGTAGTGATCAGAGATGGTGAGGTCGGTGCGTTGCGAGAGGGAAGGGTGGCCCCACTGATGAGTAAAACTCTAAGAAATGTAGCATCTATCAAGTAATACTGTTGTTGTTATGCTCTCATGAGCAAGATTTGATGACAATGAAGAAGCAACAAATAGAGGGATAAACTTGATTAGTTATGATCCATGTACTTTTATGTATGAGCGATTTAGAGATAAGGAATATGAGGGAGAATGGAAAGATATAGGTTATTATCTGAGTACCTTTCAGCCTATCCCAAGGTGCTCGACAAATAGATTCCAAAACATCAGAAAGAAGTATTTTAAATTCTTTCTAAAATATAGATATCTTTGGTGACATGCTAGAGGAAAGGTGAAAAATCCACAAAGAGCATTAGTATCAAGAATTCCATAGGTGCAAGTTATGAGAGCCATGCATGAAAGCTTATGGGTAGGTCATAAGGGTTTCATGGCAACGTATAAAAAGATTTGGGAAAGCTATTGGTGGCCAAGGATGAACGTTAATGTTAAAGACTATGTGAACACATGTGCCACATGTTAGTTGCATTCCTCGATCAAACATAGAGACCCCTTACACCCAACTTACCCACCTTGTATTCATTACAAGTGGGTAGTTGATCTTGTGACTATGCCTAAAATCAATGATGGCATGAAATATATAGTACTTTCACATGAAGACTTGACAAATCATGTGGAAGGTTGTGCACTTTGGTCTAACACTACCTATAATGTATCTGTATTCCTTTTAGAAGAAGTTATATCCAGATTTGGATATGTGGAGAAAGTAGTAGTAGATCGAGGTGAGTTAGATGCTAGAGAGTTGATAGAATTCTTCGATCATTATGGAATCCGCTTGTCTCTCACAATCCCTTATAACCCAGAGGCAAATGGGAAGATTGAGCGAGGTCATCCTTCCATAGTGAAGGTGATCTTGAAGGCATATGATAGAGATACCGAACAATGGCCAAGATATCTACCATTTGCTTTATAGGCCGATCAGATGAGATATACAAGATTAACTAGATTTATGCCACTTGAGCTTGTTAGGGGAGCACTAGATTGTGCTCTCTGACTACAATAGACAAGATTTTGGAAATATACTTCTGATTACAAGAACACCCACATAGGGAAAATGATACAAGAATACATATCTGATACAAGATGTCCCACAACTCGGGACTAATAGGTATGAATAACTGGACCAGAGATGATACAAGACATCCCACAACCCGGAATTGGTAGGTAGGAGCAAGATATTTGGGTTACAAGAAATCCCTTCAGGGGGATGAGCTAGATATAAGAAATAACTAGACAAGATCTTGTACTACAAGATTACAAGAGAACAAGGCTAGATGGGCAAGAACTAGACTAGACAAGACAAGACTAGAACAAGGAACAAGACAAGAACTAGAACTAGAACTAGAACTTGAAGAGTACTTACTTGGTGGTCACGACTCCTTGAGCTCCCAAGGCGGGTATTGGCAAGACTGAGAATGAATGTGTCCAACCCCTCCTTATATAGGTTTTCCAAGGGTGGTTATGAATTGATGATGTCATCAATTCGAAACATGATCTTTGGATGTCAAAATCAAGCAAGAAGATAGTTAGCCTTAGGGTTTTGGCATGTTTCAGATGCAATGGAAGCATTCATTTCCCCAAATTTTGGACCAATTATGAGATACAAAAGTCACATGGAATATGAGATTCAGAAGATCTCCTTTGTCCATGACATCGCCTCCCCCTCAACCAATGACTTCCACGAGGAGTAGTCATGATCTCTCGTCTCAGCTTCATTGGATTTTTCTGATGAAATTCTCGAACCTTGATTGGTGCTCCCTGAAGGTTCTCTACAGGTTCCCAAGTACAATCACTAATGTCATACCCTTTCCAATGAACAAGGTACTCCAATCTTCCTCGAGATATTCTCAAATCTAGGACATGCTTGACTTTGAATTCTTCATGATCATCAATCTCGATAGGTGGTGAAGGACTCAATCTCTCCCCCCTTAATGATGAAATCTAATATGGTTCCAACATGGACACATGGAAAACTGGATGTATTCTCATGGTACTTGGTAATTGGAGCTCGAAGCTGACTAGATTAATCTTGGCCAAGATGGTAAATGGACCAAATCTTTGATGATCTAGCTTTGCACAAGGACTTGAAGTTTGCAAATTATTTTAGAGTAACCACACTTTATCCCCGATTTGATAGGATGGATTTTGAACATGATGCTAATATGCATGATATTATACTACTCTTGAGCTTTATGGATCTCTTCTTTGAGTTCTTTGTGAGTGTCCATGAGGTACTGGGCCTTATCTCTAACAGCTGGGTTCTTGACATGATTTGAGTTTTATATCCATCCTTGGATGTTGTCCATAATTTGCAAAGAAGGGAGTGTGCTTGGTAGATGTATGGACACTGTTATTATAGGAAATCTCTACAAAGGATAAAAGCTTGAACCAATCATTTTGATGATATTTTGTGGTGCAATGGAGATATTGTTCTAGGACTTGATTCACCCGTTCTGTTTGTCCATCAGTCTGTGGATGATTGGCTGTAGATAATTTAACTTGAACACTAAGGAGCTTGCATAGACTATTCCAAAAGCTAGATATGAATTGTGGACCTCGATCACTGACAATGTCATCAGGTAGTCCATGAAGCCTAAATATGTATCCAAGAAAAAGTCTCGTAGTGGTTGCACCTGTGATTTTCTTGGTAGTTGGAATGAAGTGTGCCATCTTTGTAAATCTATCCACTATAACAAGAATGGCATCATATTTTATTTGACCGTGGTAGATCTGTGATGAAGTCCATAGATAATGAAGACCACACGCTTTTTGTAATAGGTAAAGGTTGCAAGAGGCCATGAGGTTTATATTGCGCTACCTTAGATCTATTGCAAGCATCACATGTTCATATATATTCTTTGACTTCCTTCCACATTTGAGGCCACAAAAATCTCTAGATATGAGTTCTATTGTTTTATTCACTCCAAAATGTCCTACTGCAAGGTTGTCATGATGTTGCTGAAGTACTTGGATCCTAGGCTTTCTTGGAGGGGTGTACAATAGATTCTTATAGAATAGTAACCCATTATTTTCTTGGAACTTGTTTACATCATGGAGTTTCCCTTCTTGAATTTTTTGTGTGATGTTACAAAACAATTCATCATGTGGTAAAGTCTCACGAGCCAAATGGATCAAGGCTAAATCTTCTTGATTGTTTGAAGATATGGCTGCTAGCTAGAGATATTCAGGCTTGAGTAAAACACTCTCTTGTTGATCAAAAGCCTCTTCACCTTTCTTCAGTGCAAGATAAGATCTTCTCGATAAGGCATCTGACTGGCATTGTTGGCATCCTAGAGGATATGTGATGACAAAATTGAAACCTGGATAGAAATTTACTCCATCGAGATTGCCTTCTATTGAGGATGCGGGTAGTCATAAAGTACTCTAAATTTTTATGATTTGTATATACAATAACTTTATGAGCTACTCCTTCTAGATGGTGATGCCAGGTATCAAATGCATCTATGATCGTAAGAAGCTCTTTTTCGAGGAGAGAATTTCCTTGAATGATATGAAACTGGATATAGGTGTCCATCATCCCCATGTTGGGATAGGATCACCCCCAAGGCAAAGTCTAATGCATCTGTCTCTAAGAAAAAAGGCTTGCTAGAGTCAGAGTGAACTAGAATTGGAGCACTAGTGAATGATGATTTCAGGGTCTGAAAGGCTTTCTTTGCATCTTCATTCCATGAGAATTTTGTGTTTCCTATAAGCTTGGTAAGGGTGTCACTATTTTGGAGTAATCTTTGATGAATAGCTTGTAAAAATTGGCAAACCCTAGAAAACATTGTACATCTCAAACACTCGAAGGTGGTTGCTAATCAAGGATTGTCTCTATCTTCTTAGGGTCCATAAAAATTCCTTTATCTGATACAATGTACCCTAAAAATTCCACTTCTGTCTGATGGAAAGAGCACTTCTCCAATTTTGCATATAATCCTTTTTCTCTTAGTTTCTCTAGGACTATATTTACATGAGATTCATGTCCTCTAGATTTTTGGAGAATATCAAGATATCATCAAGGTATATTACAACAAAATCATCTAAATACTCTCAAAAGATATCATTCATCATATGTTGGAAGAAAATTGGAACATTCTGAGACCGAATGGCATAGCTACATATTCAAAATGGCCATACCCCTTTGCTAGATTCTCATCAATGTTCTTGGCTAGTTCTGTAAGTTCCTATGGGGATAGTCTATAGATTGGTCCAAAGGGCGGTTATGCTCCCCCTTGAAGTTTTATGGCACAATCATAAGGTCTATGCTCTGGGAGGATATCTGCATTCTTCTTTTCAAAAACATCTTCAAAGCCTTTGTACTGATTGGGTAGCTCACTGGATCATCTTTCTTGGATTCTTGAGCTCGTATGGCATAGATCATATATGCTAAATCGTTCCTTACAACATGTATGAAGGCTTTGGCTCCGACATATATCAGATTCCTCTAGATATCTCGACGGATGATTTTATTCTTTTCCCAATTAATGCATGGATTATGTTTCTTTAACCAGGGCATTCCAATGATAACTAGATGTACTGGGCTCGATATTACATAGAAACATATGTGGTGTTCATGGTCACCAAGGTGTACTCTTAGTGGTGTGGTTTCCATGGTTATATTCCCAAATGCTAGAGGTCGTCCATCTATTACTTCATCTACTACTGGTTTCTTCTTGTCAAGTACAGGAATTCCATGTTTCTTAACCAATCCTTCATTGATGAAACATGAGGAGGCTCTGGAATCTACTAGGGTTGTAAGAGAAAGGGTCTTTTTGGGCATGATTAACTTGACAGGTGCAATACATGTTTCTATGGGTGTAACTGGAATTATGAGACCCTTTCTTATATCATGCTCCAGCTGTATAGTCTCTTTTACAACTCGACTTCCTCGTTTCCCTACTCTACAAGGGTGGCTGTGACTCTGGAGTTTGTTGTCTTGTTGGGACAATTGACTACAATATGCCTAGGGTTTCCACAATAGAGGCATAACTTTTTATCTCTCCTTCTCTATTTCTCTTGTGGTGTTAGAGGCTGCAACCTGGTTACATCTTTTTGCACAAGTTCAGGCATAGACTCATCTTTAAGAGTGGGCTGAAAGGGTTTCCATTGGCGAGGTCTTCCTTCTACTTGTTTTTCTTGTTTCCTTTCAAAAAGTTGGTTATCGCATTGAATAGCTTGCATGATGTATTCATTTAATGCCTTAACCTCTGGCATCATGAGCAGAAGGTCCATCACATCATCTCTTAAACCCCATCTAGATTGGCTCATAAAATAATCTTCGTGCCAAGTGAGATCACATATCAATTGCCTAAATTCTGATGCATAGGTAGAGGCTTGACCGTCACCTTGACATAACTTTGGAAGTTTTGTTTCTGCCACTTGACTTGTGTTTGCATCTCCAAATGTGGCAGTGAGTCCTCGAAGAAACCTCTCATAGTCCTGAACTATTGCCATGTTCTTCTCCAAGATTGGGGAAAACCATGATAATGCTTGGCCTTCAGAGCAAGGTTCCAATAAACTTGACCTTGGATGACTCATCAGGGTATCTATCATGTTGCATACGAATGTGCAATTTAACTTGCTAGAGAAATCCATGAAACTTTGTGCGATCCCCATCGGACTTTTCTAGCATGCAAATCTTAGGTTCCTTCATGAAGGATGTACTAGGCCATTGATTCACTTGAATACTTCCTTGATTTGCCTGAAGACTCTCGATTCGTTTTTGTAATTCTTGGAGGAGTGCACCTACATGCACCAGATGTCCCATCTCGACTTGTGTCTGTCGATGACTTAGGTCCTTGACTTGTTGTTGGAGATTCTGAAGTGATGCTACAATCTGTTCATAACCGTTCTCCATGATGCCCGGTCTTTGATAGAATCGAGTCTTGCCAAAATGTCAGGTGAGAACTAGATTGTGCTCTCTCACTACAATAGACAAGATTTTGGAAATACACTTCTGATTACAAGAACAACCATGTAGGGAAAATGATACAATAATATGTAATTGATACAAGATGTCCCACAACCCGAGACTGATAGGTATGAATACCTGGACTAGAGATGATACAAGACGTCCCACAACCTAGAACTAATAGGTAGGAGAAAGATCTCTGGGTTACAAGAACTCCCTTTAGGGAGATGATCTAGATACAAGAAATAACTAGACAAGATCTCATATTATGAGATTACAAGAGGACAAGGCTAGATGTCCAAGAACTAGACTAGACAAGACTAGAACAAGGAACAAGACAGGAATTCGAACTTGAAGAGTACTTACTTGGCGGTCATGACTCCTTGAGCTCCCAATACTGGTATTGGCAAGACTGAGAATGAATGTGGCCAACCCCTCCTTATATAGGTTTTCCAAGGGTGGTTATGAATTGATGATATAATCAATTCAAAACATGATCTCTGGATGTTAGAATCAAACAAGAAGACAACCGATCTTAGGGTTTTTTCATGTTCTAGACGCAATGGGAGCATTGGCTTCCCCAAATTCTAAACCAATCATGAGATAGAGGTCACATGGAATATGAAGTTCAGAAGATCTCTTTTGTCTATGATAGAGCTCATGTATTGTCAAAAAACTGATTCTCCTATTCATACTCAGATAATAATTTGGATGAGCTTAGACTGGGAAGAAAATTTGTCATGACAAGACTTATTAAATTTAAGAATTAAACAATTAGAACAAGTGAATGAGAATATAAAATAAGCCATTAAAAAATTAAAAGAGTTATGTATGAAAAATAAGATTCATTTTGATAAGAGATATCGACTTAGGGCACGATCGATAGAGTACACGGATTCGGTTACTTGTTTATGACAATAACATTGAAACCCAATGCAATGCACGATGAAAACTAACTAAATGATGGTTTGATCCTTATGTTGTTGTTTTTGTTTTTACTACAAGTACATATTGTTTATGAGAATTAGATGGCACTCCCTTGAGAAATAAGATTTCAAGAAAAATAATTAAGGTATTCAAACAAAGGACAAGTAGTGACTACGAAATAGATGATGAATTCTTGTATGAGGATGATGCAGATGAAGAATGATGAAAAGAATAATCAGGTGAAACACTTTCTCAACCTAAATTACATTTTTATATATATAAATGAATGAACATATGCATTGCATATTTGTATGTAATAAATGTATTAACATTTGTAAAAATTTAAGAAAATTAAGTAGGATCAAGATAGCAAACATCTATTATGGTTTTGTGTGAAGCATGAAAGACTAGAAATAATATGAATAGAATCAGTTAGCGGACTAGAAACTTTTGGGAGTGAAAAATTTGGAATGTGATAGCAAACATAAACTAAGTGCATATATATACTAATAGATTTGAACACTTAGTGAATGGGATTCTTTGGATCCTACTATTTATTTCTTGCTAGATCCTACCTCTAGATAGATCATGATTCAGGCAAACCTTCATAGTCAAGCCAACAATATATGTATGTGCATGTGTTGTCAATGCATTGAGATGGGCTTGTAGGTGGATGGAAAAACCTTGATCGGGTGATCAAGGCCACGAGCTGATGCTAGTTTCATTGTAGGCCTAACATATATGTTGTCATGCACCTATATGGGTTGGTAGGCAGGTGGAGTCACTCTGGTCGAGTGGTCAGAGCCACAAGCGAATGTCGATTTCATATAGGGCTGATGTTGTGTGTCGTGCACTATGTCGGGTCGGTAGATAGGTGGAGAAAACTTGGTCGGGTGGACAAGTCCATGAGTTGCACCTGATTTTGGCATAGGTCGACTTGTGAAAATACAAAATAAAAGAAAAAGAAAAATAAAAAGGAAAGAAAAGAATAGGATATGATGGAGAGTTGGACAACAAGAAATAAATGGGGAAACAAAATATAGTTTTACAAACTAAGTTAGTAGAGATTAGTATATGCTAGTGCTTAGGATAAGTAGCTCGATATGAATAGGTTAAATGAATGAAATAACTATGAAGCCTACAATTTATTCATATGATTCCTTGTCTGACTGCGAAAATTGAAATATAATAGGATGTGTGCAAAGCTTGCATCTACTTTATTCTCTAAATTTCTACTAGTTTTCATAAATTTGCATGAATAAATAAATAAATAAATAAATAAATAAATAATATATATATATATATATATATATATATATATATATATATATATATATATATATATATATATATATATATATATATATATATATATATATATATATATATATATATATATATATATATATATATATATATATATATATATATATATATATATATATATGTGTGTGTGTGTGTGTGTGTGTGTGTGTGTGTTGGAGTTAGATGTCTGCAGAAGCATGCAAACAACACAAGGAAGAAGAAGACGCTTGGAGCACAACAAACAATACCGAATGTATTGCCACTAGAATGTACAAAGATAAGTAGCCCATTAGGGCAATATGCGTATATACAAGCAGGGGGTAAAAAACCTCCTAAAGAGGGAAAAAAGTGCCCCGACAGTCTTAGTGTGTTCACATACATCACTACCTAAATATATCAACAAATCCCCCATGGGAGTGATGTGGTGAACAAGGAGCTGGCACTCATGTATAAGGAAGTGCCAAGCTATGTGGAATCAATCCACAAAAGGAAGTAAGCCCAAAGCTTTGCGGAAAGCTTCAAACTTCTCCCTAGGTAGAGCCTTTATGAAAAGGTCTGCAATGTTCTCCTGTGTGGGCACATATGCCAAACTGATCTCCCCAGTAGAGAACCTCTCCCTGACATAATGATAATGCACCTCAATGTGCTTAGTGCGAGCATGGAACACAAGGTTCCCCGCAACTGCTAGTGCGCTCTGACTGTCAGTGAAGATGGTGGTGGCAGAAGACTGACCAACACCCAAATCAGCCATAAGGCATCTGAGCCACACACACTCAACAGTCATTGTGAAAGTTGCCCTATGCTCAACTTCACAACTGGAAGTGGCCATAGTAGGTTGCTTCTTGCTCAGCCAAGATATGCATGAGCTACCAAGCGTGAAGCAAAAACCACTAGTGGACACATGAGTGTCATAGGAACCAACCTAGTCAGAGTCAGAAAAAGCATGCAAATATGGCGGTAGTGACCCCCCCTTGGGATAAAACAACCGAGTAGCCAGGTACCACTCAAGTAGCGAAAGATGCGCTTAACCACCTACCAATGCTTGATACCTAGGCAATGCATAAACTTGCTCATCTGTGAGACAACAAACTGAATATCTGGCCAAGTAATTTATAAGTAAATCAGGCATCCAACACACTGCTGATAGAGAACGACATAAAAAATGCATCTCCAGCATCATGAACACTCAATCGTAAACTTGTCTCCATAGGAGTGGTAATAGGTTTATAGTCTTCAAGGCCAAAACGCTGCAATAATGTGCCAATATATTTGGTTTGACACAAAGCCATTCCACCATCAACGTGCATAAATTGAATGCCCAAATAATGATGCAAATGCCCCAAGTCAAACATCTCAAATGAGGCATACGAATCAACCTTAAAATCAGAAATATGCTTCTCAATAGGACCAGTGAGCATCATGTCATCAACATAGACAATAATGATCAAAAGCACATCATTAGCATGCTTAACATATAAGGTGCTTTCAGTTGGACTGTTCTCAAAACCATGTGCAATCAGATAGGCATGTATCTTCTCATTCCAAGCACGTGGTGCTTGCTTTAAACCATATAATGCTTTCTTTAACCTGCACACCTGGTTTTCATGCCCTTTTTGCACAAAGCTAGGGGGCTGAAAAACATACACTTCTTCATGCAACTCACCATTCAAAAATGTTATTTTAATGTTCAGCTGATGTACATTCCAACCATGATGGGCTGCAAGTGCACAAATGCTCAGAACAGTTTCATACGACATGTAGGTGCAAATGTCTCATCAAAATCAATGCCTCTTTCCTACGCATACCCCTTTTCAACAAGCCTAGCCTTATACCTGTCAACTGTTCCATCAGGCTTACGATTTAGCTTGTAAACCCACTTAGTGCCAATGGCCTTCTTGCTAAGAGGCAAGTCACACAAAGACCAAGTACCATTCTTCATTATAGCATCACATTTAGATTGCATAGTAGCCATCCAATTTTTGGAATTTTGTGCTTCATCAAACGAAACAGGCTCATTCTCATCACAGAGACTAGATGCAGCCGTAGCATAGCAATCTGATGCAAAAAAGGCACTATGAGAGCCTGAACGATTACAATATGTTAGAGGTGCATCTAATTTGCTATCATGCAAGGTCTGCACCAGCCATTTTGGCATAGTTTTTGCCTCCTCAATATGAGCTCTCTCATTAACAAGTGCATCATGTAAATTTGCATCAGAAATGGGATGATCTACATCATCACATGAAACCTACAAAGGTTGAGAAGTTGCCTCATTAGGACCAGCACTAGATTGTTCACCTATAAAAAGAGGCAGCAAAGTATCATACATGTCTTTGGAGCTAACAAATGTCTCCTTAGTACATGAAAGCAATGGCTGAATAGCATCTTCCACAAAGACAACATCACGACTAACGAGAATGCGTTTAGTCTATGGATGATACAGATGATAGCCTTTACTTTCAGAACTGTACCCAACAAAAATACATTTTACTACTTTATCATCCAATTTTCTACGATGTTGTTCAGGCAGTAATGCATATGCCAAACAACCAAAAACAGGCAGATGAGCAACAAATGGCTTGTGATCATGCCAAGCCTCATATGGAGTGATATAATACAATGCTTTAGTGGGACACCTGTTAAGTACATATGCTGCACACATGACAGCCTCAAGCCAGAAACTATGTGGTAAAGCCTGACTCTTGACCATACACCTCACCATCTGCATGAGTGACTTGTTCTTCCATTCAGCAACTCCATTATGTTGAGCTGTATATGGCACTCTACACTAGTGTTTTATCCCACGTTCATCCAGAAATGCATTAAAATCAGAAGACATATATTCCCCCCCTCGATCAAAACGGAGGGTGCCCATTTTACATGCTGACATATTTTCAGCCAAAACCAGAAACTGTTTGAAGCATATAAACACTTCTGGCTTTGCTTTGAGTGGATATGCCCATGCATGCCTGGAAAAATCATCAATGAAAGTCATGAAGTAAAGATAATTTCCAAAAGAGGGTGTTTGCATAGGACCACATACATAGTTATGAACAAGCTGCAATTTCTGAGTAGCCTGAATTGAACAATCTTTTGGAAATGAGAAACGCTACATTTTGCCCAAAATACACCCTTCACATACATGTTTACCGGGTGCCTCAAGTTTGGGCAAAGAGGACACTATTTCAGATTTTTGCAGGCGTAGCAAACTAGCAAAGTCAGATGACCAAAGTGTGCATGTCGAAGCTTTGCATCTGACATAGCCTGAGAATCATGTACTATACATGCCAAATCATTCACCGATATTTCATAATCTATGAGCTTATAGAGCCCACGACATAAAATGCTAGAAGCAATAATAACATTGCCATTTGACAGTTCATGAACTGTACATCTGTCATCAACAAATTTCACAACCAAACCAATCTTGGCTAATGCAAAAACTGATAACAGATTCTTTTGGATCCGTGGCACAAATAAAGCATCTGACAAAGTGAAAGAACTACCATCAACAGTAGTCAAAATGATCTTACCAACTTCCATGATAGGATAAGAGGAGTTGTTGGCGCATGTGATAATATTCCCTGTAGGGGCAGGCTCGAATGAAGAGAAGAAACTATGCCGCGAGGTAATATGTTTGGTTGCCCCACTATCAAAGTACCAAACATATGAGTCTACTACGGTAGACATGCACTGCTCATGAGAAGATGGGTCAAAACTGCAAACAATAGTAAACACCCATTCTTCATCCAGTGCAAGGTTAGCAGACTCTGTTTTTGGAGTAGAGGCCTTTACAACAACCATTCCAACCTCTTTTTTATTTGCCTCTTTTGCAAACAGTTTAGGACAATTCTTTATGATATGATCATTTCCTTTACAATACTTGCAAAATTTTTTTTGCTTTTTTGATTTCTTCTCATCTTTGTCTTTGTTTTTTGAATGTGTAGAATTAGTAGATTTCTGCTTACTAGTTGAAGAGCTCCATTTTCCTTTGCCCTTCTGACTAGCTAGGAAGGCTTGATCTGCAACATGCATAATGGATCTGTTGTGCCTCGACTGATCTTCCTGCAACAGAAGAGAGACTAACTCCTAAAATGACAAGGCATTTGGATTGCCTTTCATCATCAACCAAAGAGTAGAAGCAAAACTTTGATATGAATCAGGAAGACCATTCAAAACGGTCTGCACAAGTGAGCTATCTGGTATAACCTCATTAGCAGAAATCAACTGTTCCTTCAAGTCTTTGATCTTTGTTAGAAAACTATCCATAGAATCACCTGCATTCATGTGCTCACTCTCCAATTGTTTTCGGAGGTAAGCAACACGAGCCTCACTCCTAGCTTGGTACAATGTGGTAAGTGTATCCCAAGCATCCTTAGCTGTTTTGCAAGAGCGAATGTGAGGAATAATGGCACGTTTGATAGAAAAAGCTATCAATGCATGTGCTTGAGCATCTCTACCATCCCAACGAATTTGCTCTACAGTAGGTGCAGCAGAAACCACAACACGAATAGGAATCTACAGAATATCACCATCTTCGACACCATCTGCATCAGCTCCAGCACCTATATTTGCAGTACCTGTATTTGCAGGTGTAACAGGACATCTTTTGACACCCTGCACAATGTTCCACAATCCTTTTGCAACCAATACATGTCACATCATATAAGCCCATAATGGGTAGTTGGTACCATCCAACTTATCCTCAACAACCAATATACGGAATACATCATTGCTTTCAGCCATGGCCGGTAACTAAAATACCTTGATGCATAAAATTGAATGTATCTCAAAAAGTTGAACAGAACTACCCAGAGGAATTCTGCTAAACTTGTAGCAGACTTTGAGACGCCTATACTAGCGAACCAAAATTGATATGTACCTTATGCACAAAAAGAGAAAATAGTCTGCACAAGTGTTGCGATAGTGCATTCGAAGGCCGAAACGAGCTTAGATCGCGATTTTGGCACTATAGAGCAAAGCCATTTTTATCTTTGAAACACCTTGACTATGCTCACCAAAATTTGTGCGATTCTGAGACTGCAACCAGAGGAGTGTCGATGACGCCCTAGATGAAGCGACGAACTGCTCTGATACCAATTGTTGGACGTAGACATCTACGAAAGCACGCGAACAACACAAGGAAGAAGAAGAAGCTTGGAGCACAACACACAATACTGAATGTATTACCACTAGAATGTACAAAGATAAGTAGCCCATTAGGGCAATAGGCATATATACAAGCCGGGGGAAAAAAACCTCCTAAAGAGGGAAAAAAGTGCTCCGGTGGTACTAGTGTGTTTGTCACGAGGAAGGAGATAAAGAAGAGAGATCTCACACACACTCTCACTTTCAAGGAGAAGCACACACACAGATTGAGACAAGGAAGAATGATCTTCTTCTTCTTCTTCTGTTACATAAAAAGGAATGTACAAGAATGACCTAAAAAACAAGAATACAACAAGTGCAATATATAAAGATCAGTACATAAGGAAAAACCTAATGTCCACGAATGAGTGAGCTGGCAAGGAACAAATGTGCTATCACTCTTGGTAGATAAATCTAATAAAGCTCAATGAAGTATCCCTGACATATACCGGCGTGACCACTATATGTGTCAGAGAAACGAAAAACTGGTATGTGTCATCCTGGATCATCACATGTTGAGCTTGATATTTCAACACTTCCCCTCAAGCTCAACGCCATATCCTGTAAACCAAGCATGTCCCGAAACTTCTTCAACTTCTCAGCTTCAAGTGCTTTGGTGAAAATATCAGCAACCTGCTCATCTGTTCTCACATAAACAAGATCAATATCACCTGCTAATACCTTCTCTCTGATGAAGTGATAATGTACCTCGATATGCTTTGTTCTAGCATGGAAAACAGGGCTCCATGCTAATTGTATGCTGCTAAGATTATCACAATAGATAGTGATAGGCTTTTGCACTTTCACACCTAAATCTGCAAGTAACATCTCTAGCCATGATGCCTCACATGCTTCCATTGCAACACCTCTATACTCAGCCTCTGTACTAGACAAAGCAACGGTGGGTTGCTTCTTGCTACTTCATGTAACAGCTGCACTCCCAAGTGAGAATAGAAAGCCACTAGTAGATCTTCTATCTGGAATGCTACCAGCCGAATCTGCATCAGTGTATCCATAAACCTGCAAATCTACACCAGCCTGATAAAACAATACATAATCCAAAGCAGCACTCACATAACATAGAGTGTGCCTCTGAGCATCCAAATGTGGCTTCCTGGGAACCTACATAAATTGACTTTCAAGTCCAATAGTAAAGCTTAGATCAGGCCTTGTAATTGTGAGATATATAAGACTTCCCACAATTTTCCTATACATAGTACCATTTTCCAATGCTTCACCTGATGTAGTATCCAACTTCAAATTCTGATCTAATGGCATAGAAATTGGCTTACAACCAGCCATACCATACTTTTGTAGCATATTCAAGGCATATTGCCTTTGCGACATCCATATACCTGTTTCTGTATGTATAAACTCAATGCCCAAGAAATAGTGTAGCACACCAAGATCTTTCATGTCAAATTCCTGCATAAGAAGTTGCTTTACCTCTTTGATGCTTCCTTCATTATCACCACCTACAATCAGGTTATCAACATAAATAGCCACAATAGTGATGCCATCATCAGCCTTCCTTGCATATAGTGAGTGATCTGCATCACATATAGAAAACCCAATGCTGGTTAAGTAATCATTAATCCTTGCATGCCATGCATGAGGGGCTTGCTTCAACCCATACAAAGCCTTTTGCAACCTGCAAACATATTTTGGATGCTTTGAATCTTGATATCCTTGTGGCTGGTCCATATATACTTCTTCCTATAACTCACCCTGTAGGAAAGCATTCTTCACATCCATCTGATGCAAAGTCCATCCTTTTGCTGTAGCTAATGCAACAAGTGTCCTGACAGTAGACATTTTAGCTACAGGGCTGAATGTTTCCTCATAATCAATGCCATATATCTATGCATATCCTTTAGCTACCAATCGTGTTTTACCTACTTATGGTACCATCAGCATTATGCTTTACCTTGTAAACCCATTTGCAACCTATGGGTTTCTTTCCTTTCAGTAATGGAACCAGCTTCCATGTATCATTTCCATAAAGTGCAGCCATCTCCTCATCCATAGCTTTTTCCCAATCTGCAATTCCAATTGCATCTTCAAAGCAAGAAGGTTCAGCATCTTGTATTACCTTTGTCATGTAGGCACAATGACTAGCCATGTAACTATCATATGCCAATCATTGCACTGAATTCTGCATCCTCCCAAATCTTCTTGGTCCTGGGTCACTTCTCCTTGTATCATGTGCATGTGCCCTTCTTACTCCTAGAGTCTTCATAGAGGGCATTCCAAGTTCCTCATCAAGACTCTTTTCTGAACTGCTTGAATCCCCATCAACGCCTTCAAAACCTGCACATGTTTTATGACGAACAGAAAGATTTTCTTTACCTTTCTTGGATGTATTTGATGAATTTGCTGGACTGAAATTTCCACGTAATCTTCTAGTCCATGGATTTGAGTTGGAACTATTGCTTGGTGATGCATCCGGTCCACTCAAAACCTGAGATTCTGCACTTGATTTTTCAACATTTTCTTTATCATTTGGTTCAAGACTCAGTCCTTGTTTGGCATTTGCATAGAAGCTTGACATTTCATCAAATACCACATCTCTGCTCACCTTTACCTATCGTGTGAGTAGGTTATAACATTTATATCCCTTTTGCTCAAGGGAGTATCCAATGAAGACACACTTTTCTGCTTTTGGATCAAGCTTCATCCTCAATTCATCTGGGACATGTACATAGGCAATACAGGCAAAAACTTTCAGATGTGATAAGTTTGGCTTTTTACCTGTAAACTTCTCTTCAGGTGTAACTTGATGTACAACAATAGTCGGAGTTCTATTCATGATGTATACAACAGTATGCACAACTTCTACCCAATAACAATGAGGCATATTCTTCTCAGCCATCCAGGTTCTTGCTATTTCTGCAATATGTCTATTTTTTCGTTCAGCAACACCATTCTGTTGTGGTGTGTACCTGCATG
>CM035410.1:49987614-50005114 GCA_020310875.1 Ceratopteris richardii
TTGAAAGAGCTTACACGTATCTTTGGACAGATAATCAAAGTAGCAGAGTCCTTGGTGGTGGATATCACCAGCATGCCTGGATTCATCGATAAAACTAAATTTATCGATTTACATTATCAGACAATGAAGAGAGGAAAGCGATTAAAACCGGACATGACTAAACACCTTATGAGGGCATAGGTAGATCCAAATACTATGTGAGTATGGGAGATCAAACATCAAACAATCTTTGTTTGCTCCCATATTCCTCTATTCTTTTTGAAGATGCAGCTCTCATGGTGGGAAGGACAATCTGGAATGATCCATAAAGTCAAATTATCCCACCTGAGATTCATCAATGAAATATTTGTTGCCAAGTTATTCAAATTACATGGTGCTAACATACAAACTCGAGAGAATGAATCCACAGTGTTATTTGTCATGCACAGTGGAATTATTAGTCCACTTGAATGGTGGTACATTGGACATGTGGCTAGAAAGAAGGAAGAAGGAGTACCTAAAGGTACCATGAAGCAGAGGTGTGAAGGACAGAAAAGGAGACATAACAACCGTGAAGACAAACATTCGAAAGCTGATCAAAGGCTTATTACAAACATTATCATTTTTACATAGTTGTAATATATCCTACAATGATCTCCATCCAGGCAACATCTTGTTGCATTTTGAACATCAACATACTTATATCGGATTATGCGATTTTGGTAGAGCAACATATTTACCAACAAAAAAATGTTTTTCAAAGCTATCTAATTTATCAATTAGAAATGAGTGGATTCGAAAGTACTTGTGGATTGCACCCGAATGCATATCCAATAGTCCTCCACCTTTTAATAAGAGAGAAGAGATATTTACAATTTTGATACTCCTGTTACAACTCTTGATATATATAGATTTCAATAGTTATCCCATTGATAAGAATGGGATTTACAAGTTAAAAAATGCTTTAGAATTAGCTTCTGACAAAGACGTATAAAAAAGAGTAGATGCACATGAACTACTTTGAGTATTCTCACATCTAACTCAGTATGGTTTAAAGATATCCATGACAGATCTATTAACACCATATTGAAAACGATATGTATTGAACTAAACTATCTGGATTAAATGATATAGATTCATTTGCATTAAGTGGAGTAAATGTTATGGATTCATTTGAATTATGTGGATTAAATGTTGTGGTATCATTTGAGTTAAGTGGATGAAATGAAGTGTAATCATTTGTAATATGTGGATTAAATGATGTGGATTTATTTTAATTATGTGGATTAAATGAAGTGGTATCATTTGACTTATGTGGATTAAATGTTGTGGATTCATTTAACATATATGAATTAAATATTGTGGATTCATTTGAATTATGTGGAGTAAATGAAGTTGTATCATTTGAGTTAAGTGGATTAAATGAAGTGGATTAATTTGTAATATATGGATAACATGATGTGGATTTATTTGAATTATGTGAATTAAATGAAGTGGTATCATTTGAATTATGTGGATTAAATGAAGTGGTATCATTTGAGTTATATGGATCAAATGTTATGGATTCATCTGAATTATATGGACTAAATGAAGTGGTATCATTTGATTATGTGGATTAAATGAAGTGTTATCATTTGAATTATGTGGAGTAAATGAAGTGGGTTCATTTGAGTTATATGGATTAAATGTTATGAATTCTTTTGAGACAAAATGAGTGTTTTTGTTTTGCAGATTTGAAAGTAAAACATGGCAAGAATGCCAGATGTGAATGGTGATCTTGATCATACTGAATCTCAAAGGATTTTATCTGAGTAGAATGCTCAATTTACACAATCACGATTTCCATTTTTTATTCCATCAAGATTTAGAGCCAAAGGGATTAGAATGAGAAGCATTTTCAATTAAAGAGTAAAAAATCTATGTCCAAATCATTCTGTTCATGATGTTCTCTTTCGGGTTACAGGAAGGGCAAAAGAAACAACACCCTTAAAGCTTTTAGAATTACAACATAAAGGATTAGCAGAAACTCTACTTCGATGCTTTGTGTAAGTTGAGAGATCATTACCAAATAATAATCAAATAGCATTATATTCCATTCAAAAGGTTTTTGTACAAGATATTCTTCATCGACGTGTAGATTGGGATGATTACTCAAAGAATGCAGGTATCGGTTTGGGTCGTCCTCAAAATCGAGTAGAATTTTGTAGTCAAGGAAACGAAGGCCCTCTTCCTCGAAAGCGGCCCTACATTTTGCTACCTGAAGAACATAATCTTATACATGATTTGTTGTCACAAGGAGCAGAATTATACAATGAAAGATTAACAATTCCTGCATTACGAGGAACAATAGATGATCAACAAAAGAGGATTGGTGATCTAGAAATTCCAGTGGAAAATTTACAACTTTTTGTGGATGCATATGAGAGAAAATATGGAAGACTCTCAAAGGCATCATCATCTTTTGATCAGTTTACTGCCGATGAGTTATTGAGTCAAGAAAACACTGAATAGACAAAACTTTTTTGTAATCAAAGACATGACTATTGTAAAACCATTGATTTTGCAATTGAAGATCATAGTATTCATAGTACATCATTTCTTCATTTTGAATATCATCATCTATGAAAAGTACCATGTCATCTATTTCTTCCATGTTTGAACCATCATTGTGATCTACATCCAAATCATGATCACTCCATGAATCATTTGTTAAACTTTCATGAGTTTGACATTCTCCAAACGTTTGTTGTGCTACTGTAGAAGCTATCTTGGTTGGAGCATGTAAAAAATGCATATTACAAAACACATATACCAAATCATTAGCACATGATACACTTAAGGGATTTCTTCATTTTGAATGAAGAAAATCATAGGCACTCCAATTATGTTCACAACTACCACTTGAAACTCCTACTAAAAGCACTCTCATAGCTATATGTTGCAACTCCACTGCTTCACCTCTGTACTCTTTCCACCAAATAGGAGGTGGATGCTTTTAAATTGATTCAATGTGCCATAGATCTCCAAAAGATCCTTCTCGATTTACATATGCTACTCTTTGGTGGAATGCATCTCAACCATCTGTACCTAGAAGTAATAATTGACATGTGGTTTTGAAGTTTTCCATGAATTCTTTGTTTGAGGCTTGACCATTGCGTTGAAATGCTGGATCCAAAATGAATGTTGTTCCATGCAAATGAGTACACATTTGCATCCATCTCTTTTTTGCTAATGATACAATCTGTTTTTTCTCGTATTCCAATCACAAATTTATCAGTACCAACCATTCGTAAAAGTTCCATAGAAGGTTTAGTGATACCAATAATTTTTCAAGGTTACGCCAAAAATTTTGTGATTGTATTAGAGACATACACTTGGATGCTACAACTCGATAAGAAGGATACTTTTCTAGCCATGCCTCCCATCTTTGATCAGAAATCATTTCTACAAGAGCTGGCTTAACTTCCAATAATCAATTGAGCACAATATAGGCAGTTGCAATTCGTGTGGCACAAAAAATCTGAAGTGCTTTATTGGGAGATTTTGATCGAAAGAGCGAATATGAAAATTGATGCTCTCTGATAAATTTGACCACATGATTTGCATCTAATAAGCTTTGTTTAATGCAAGATAATCTACCCATATCTTTCAATAACAAATTTAATGTATGAGCTGCACATGGAACCAAAGTAATGCCTTCATACTTGTTTTGAATTGTAATTCCAGCACTTCAAAAATTAGAGGCATACTATCGGAGTCAAATTCTCCGGACCACCCACAGGTGATATAGCATGTTCATATACCTTTACAAGAAAAGCTGAACTTTCCTCTTTAAGAGAAGTATCAATAACTTCTAAAAACATGTTTCCTTTTGGACATATAACCATGACATCAATCAATGGTTTCTTTTGATAACTTGTCCATCCATCCAATCCTATTCTACATCCATACATGGGTACATTATAATCTAACATGGTGAATCCTTTTTGTACAGTTTACATCAGAGCATCTTTGAAAATGGGATTACAAATAACATTGAAAGGAATCCCACATGCTATAAGGAATCCTGCATGCTAAGAGTGCTTGAATCCATTTAAGATGAAGCTTGAGACAATCTTGCTTTTCAAAAGCTATAGGTATAGTATTTTGTGATTTATTACGAACAAAGCATGGTGATATAGTATTAGATCCACCATTTTTACTACATTCACCAAGTCCAATATTTTTTGATGTAGTTGGAGAAAATGGAGTACATGTTTCTTGATTATTCTCAAAAATAGTTTGAGAGAGTTGAGTAGAAATATCTTGATGATCCTCTATTGTCATTGATGCATCTACTCGTTCTTGATCTACACTTGGGATACTTCAAAAGTTCTGTGAACTACTCATGCTTTTGAATCTTTTTGATGTGATACCTTGAGCTTTACATTTATTTGCATAACTTGCAAAATGTACCCATATATCACTATCTAGATTAGAGGATCCTGCCACATTATTACCTGTACTAAAAAGATGCTATTTTATTTGAGTTGCATTTCCTCCATAACGATGTCCACAACATTTACATTGTATTGTGGACACTATTTTACCCTCTTGATGAACAATCACATATGACCATTCTTTTCCCTTTCCCATAGTGCTTGCAAATTGCTTTATGAAGACTATATCTACAAAAAAACAGCATAAACCAATATCAAATAAGATATTTCGATCAATGTTGAGTCAAGCAATTATGATAGACTTTAATTCTCAATCTTACACCCATATATAATTGCACATACTATTGTGAAGTAAAAATAATTGTTGAGTCAAACAATCACAATGGATTTTAATTCTCAATCATACACACATATACATTTACACATACATATACTTACACATACTATTCTGAAATAGGAATCAATGTTGATTCAAACAATCACAATATATTTTAAATTCCTAATCATATGCACCTACACTTACACATATTATTGTGAAGTAAGAATCAATATTGATTTAGACAATCACAATGGATTTTTCATTCACAATTATACACTCATATGCATACACATACCCATACACACACATACATATACTATTATGAAGTAAGAATCAATGTTGAGTCCAACATAATCTACCTACATCTTTCAATAATAAATTTAATGTATCACAATAGATTTGAAATTCCTAATCATATGCACACACTTACACATACTATTGTGAAGTAAGAATCAATGTTGTATCAAAAAATCACAATAGATTCTGAATTCCCAATCATATGCACATACATTTACACATACTATTGTGAAGTAAAAATCAATATTGAGTCAGACAATCACAATAGATTTTTCATTCACAATTATACACTCATATGCATACTCATACTCATACACACACATACCTATACTATTATGAAGTAACAATCAATTTTGACTCAAACATAATATACCTACATCTCTCCATAATAAATTTAATGTATCACAATAGATTTTAAATTCCTAATCATATGCACATACACTTACACATACTATTGTGAAGTAAGAATCAATGTTGTATCAGAAAATCACAATAGATTCTAAATTCCGAATCATATGCACATACATTTACACATACTATTGTGAAGTAAGAATCAATATTGAGTCAAACAATCACAATAGTTTAAATTATTTAATATTTATAGCAAAAAATCATACCTTGTTCTCTCTACAACACTTTAAGTTCGTATAGAACAAAGTAGCTTTTATGAAAAATGAGTAAGAATCAATCATAATATAGATTTTAAATTCACATACATATACTATTGCGAAATAAGAATCAATGTTGACTCAAAAAATCACAATATTTTAAATTATTTAATATTTATAGCAAAAATTTATACTTTGTTCTCTCTAAGACACTTTAAGTTTGTAAAGAACAAATTAGCTTTTATGAAAAATGAGTATAGTCCTATTCTTTTATAAAATATTATCCGATCGAATTTTTTTCCATTGAAAAAGTTTTTGATCGAAAGCTTTTCGATCGAAAAAGTTTTGGATTGAAAACTATTTCGATCGAAAAGTATTGAATTCTCGTGTAAAAACTATTTGGGCATGTCCGAATAAGCTGATGTGGCATCGAATAATTCGATCGAAGAATGAGAGCTTACTACAAAATTCCATAATCACGAATAAACAAATGATCAATTAACGAATAATGCAACCTAGACTTCATGTGTGTACAAGGAAGTGAATAGCTAATTGTCCAAGTATGTAGGCTTGGATCTATGAGCATCATCCAAAATATCCTCAACAACCAACATACAGAATACATAATTTCTTTTAGCCATTGTGAGTGGCTAAATGCCCTAACACAAAAAAATGACTCTATCTCAAAACATTGTACCAAAGCACCCTATCAAGCTCTGTTAAACTTGTAGGAAACTTTGAGGCGCTTGTACTAGCGAACCAAAATCCGTATATATGTTTGACACAAGAGAACAAAATTGTCAGCATAGTCACTATGATAGTGCATTTGGTGCTCAAAAAGAGATCAAATAAAAAGTTTGACTCAAGAGAGTTAAGCATTTTTGAACTCCCAACCAAGACAAGCATGCTCACAAATTTTTGTGCACTTTTGAGATTGTGATTGGAAGGGGTGTCAATGATGCCCTAGAGAAAATAGTGACCTACTCTGATACCGATTGATGGAGCTTGATGTCTATGAACTCACACCAACAACACAATGAAGAAGAAGAAGTGCTCCACATACCATAGGAAATCCCAACTGTTGGTGTTGAATGGGATAAAGAAATCAAGAAGTTTGAGGACCTTACTTTAAGTGGCACAGTGACACATAGCTTCAACGCTAAAAATGTGATCAATTTTTACTAAGAATGTTTTCAACACCTTTGAAACTAATCTAAAAAGACCTGAAACCTAGACAAGCTGCTCTTCACTTGAAAAGGGTAGCCTAGACAAAGAAAGTGATCTAGGAGCTTGGAATGTGTGGAACGTCAAATATAAGTGAGCTTTAGGTCAATTACTTATAGCTTGTGAAGAGTCAACCAAGGGTCATATTACCTCTTGTAAAAAATCCAATGAGGCATGGAACATCCTACAAGATCTTTATGAAGACAAAGCTCCGTCAAAAATTTACACCTTAGAAGCCGAATTTCACAACCTATCCATTAGGCCCTAGGATCCTATTTCTAAATTTATAACTACATTTGAGGATTATCAACGTAAGCTAGCATTATGTGGCCACCAAGTTTCAAGCCAAAACATGGCTATTCACCTTCTCAATAAGCTCTCTAAATCCTATGCGACATTTGTAACCACCCTTTGTAATTGCAGCCAAGTATTAACTTGGGAAGAAGTTTGGTGACTTTTTCTCCTCCATGACTCTCGAGCAAAGTCGACATTCTCACACGAAATTGCAATGATGGCTAAGGAACCCTTCAACAAAGCAAAACATCCCAGTCATAACACTAGCAACTCACCCAAACAACGTTCCAATACTCCGTCAAAGAACTTTAGTTGTAATCACTATGGCAAAATGGGGCACCTTGAAAAACTTCACTGTTCTAGTGAAGACCTATTTATTTCTATAGAAGCCAAGGCCCTATTTACTTTGAATTCATCTCAAGAGTGGATATTTGATAGTGGAGCCACATCTCACATGTGCAAAGATCAAGAATCCTTCCGTCTGCCAAGCTTGCATCCAATGCAAGCAACATAGGGCTCCCATTCCCAAGGAGGTTTCCATACGAGCCAAGAACCCTTTAGCCCTAGTTCACATGGATCTCTGTAGACCCATGAATACATGTTGTATAACTATGGGTCAAAGTGGCCAAAGACATGGGTTTTGAGGGTTCAAAACCACTTGGAGAACCCTTGGATTCTATTGGGAAACCCTTGGGAAAGTCTCTCCAAGAGTGTGGTTTGAATCCTTGAGTTATTTAGATTTATTTACTCCCAAATTGAAGGGTTTTGACCCTTAGGATTGATACTTCCTAAGGGTATGGTATTTAAACCTTAGGGGAGGCCTCTCAAGCCTTGAGACTTGTACATACAAGTTTGGGAGAAGTCCTTTTAAGAATTGTTAGGTCGCCGGATTGGAATAATGTAATCTTATATTTTCATATACCGCACGCACTGAAAGGGCGTAGCAAAGTGATGTAACCCTTTTACCCATTAATGAAGAGATATTACGGTGTTCTCCATTGCGAGAGGAGACGGGGATCGCCAGGTTGTCTGTCTGGGCGATTTGCGATCTTACGGAGATGCTGTGGTGCAGAGTTTGCATATATTTGGAATACTGTTAAGTCTGTTCTTATTGAATTGCCGTAATTTATTACTAACACAGTAACGTTGTCTTAACATCAATAAGTTTAAACGACTGTGTGGCTGATAATTTGCACGATAATCTACGGTGTGAGGATAACCGTAATCAAAGAATTGCAACTGTGTAACAGAAGTTAATGCCTGGACGTATACTTACTGTTTGGTTAATTGGTTAATTGGGAAAATTAAGTAAAGGGCCTCTGCATAGTTAGACCCCTACCATCCCCAAGAACCCGAAAAGAGATTAAAAGTGGACATGACGGAAGTCCCTTTTAAAACTGGCGCCGTCTGTGGGAAGATGGCACTAGATTGAGAATAATCAGTAAAGGTAGAGCAGTACGTAAGGCAAGCGGTGCAGAAGTGATATATGCCGGTTACTCGGTCCGGTGAGTCCTATCCAAAGTATAGGAGAGACCAGCATCCCTGGGCAGTTCCAAATCTATTAGGGACACCCCCAGGAGGTAGAAGTACATGTCATTTAAGCCCAGTGGTAGAAGGATCGGAGCCAGTTAGCAGTGATTCCGGTGCCAGTTCGATGACACATGATGAGATTCCGATGGATTCCGGTGTGATTCCTATACGTTCTGAAGAAGGTATAGTGACTTCTGGGTGCACAGAGACGCAATGCGCAGTTAGTCCAACGCTATTTGGTCAGAATTTGACTACTTTTGGTGATAAAGTTGCGTTACGGAGTGCGACCGTGGCCGGTGAAAAGATAACCTGGGGTGGTAAAAGTTCGATAAGTTCCGAAGGGAGTTCGGTACCATTTAGTGGAATTTGAAGTTTTTCGGTGACAGTGCAGTACTACCCGATGGACCCTTATTACGTTCACCACTGTTCAGGGCAAGCCTCTCTAGCTTCGATACCAAAGCTGAGGACAAGTTATTTGATTTGGAGATAAGTAAGAGATTCAACACCATTTTCGAGCCGGAAGGTGAGCAGTTTGACAATACAGATTTTGAAGGACAAGAGACACCTCCTCAACAGACACATAACAAAAACACTACTCACAATAGCACTATGAGTGGTTCACAGTCTCAGCAGCAGACACCCCCATAGCCCAACCGCAGTTCCAGCAACAGCAACAGCAACAACCGCAACCAATTATACCAGTTCGACCGGTTCCAATAGGAGTGACTTACACAAAGTTCGACGGGTTTTCGGGGGATGATCCCGATACACATGTCTGCACATTCGAGATAAGCTATGCAGTGTTGAATCATCCACCAGATCCAGCATACAAGGCCATCGTATTTCAGGCCACTTTAGTTAATGAAGCAGCCAGGTGGTTGACTGAGTATGATATTAATCATTTCGCTAACTATGATGATGTGAGAGATGCGTTTTTACAGAGGTTCCGGTTGAAGAAAAATCCGACCGAAATCTTTGATTATTTGCAAAACAATCGGCAAAAGCCGCATCAGAGTGTTCAGGAATACGCAACACTGTTTAGAACCCACTTAAGGTAGCTGCCTCCAGCACATGCTAATCTACCGGATGATGTTATCACCCAATGGTTCATTAACGGACTTAATCCATAGTTGAGACAAATCCTTATCATTCGTTGTGTGGGCGGAATGACGTTGGACGCAGTAATTGCGATGGCCTTACAACTGGAGCACAAAGTTGGAGGATTTATGGAAGACTTGGAATGGCTGAAAGCTAGTTAGAACGTAGCGGATGATCCGGCCAAATAGGTGTATTGTACCAAGTGTAAAAATCTAGGGCACACCAGTTCTACATGTGCCCTCAACCAGATGTGTTGTGCCATTTGCAACACAACAGGACACTCAACGGAGACCTGCACATATAATGCAAAGGTGTAGGGTAGAGCAACTGTAAATGCCATCATACAAGAACCAGGTCAGCCAGCAACCCATTACGTGCCACCACAGATGCAAATCAATCAGTCGCAAGGATATATGAATTTCCGGGGTCAGTGGAACACCAGTTTTAATTCAAATCGATGGCAGGCGGGTACATCAGCAGAAGGTACCTCTCTTCCACAACCTCGATGCCATTTTTGCGACAAGATTGGCCACATCCGTAGATTCTGCAAGGAAGCAGCAGAGTACGACAAAAGGAAGAAGGAGCGACAAAATCCAATGACCAACATGGTTTATATTTCACCAGTTGAGTCACAAGCAGCTGTCGTGCAGACAAGATCGGGTAAGCAGTTGCAATCAGCAGCTGAAGTGTTTGAGCTTGGTATTCATGAGCAGTAGTGAATGTTTGCAAAGGCTAGTCACTGGACAGCTAAGGAGCCGACTGTGTTTCCTGATCCAATTTTGGTAACACAGGTCCCCCTGCTGCAGGCAAGATTGAATGAACAAAATTTGACCACAACAACATTAGAATCATCATTAGAATCGGGGAGAAGTACGACCCAAACAGATCAGGTATGGGATATTCTATCTAAGGCTTCAATCACACTCCCTTTGGGACAATTGCTCTCCTTAGTGCCAGGAGTCAGGCAGCAATTTCAACAGCAGGTTAACCCTGGGTCTTCATGTACTCCGGTGATCGCAACCATATAATCGGAAATTGATTCTACGGTGGATCACTCAGTCCCATTGATCACAGTATGGCATAAAAACCAGAAGATTACCCAAGTGTTAATTGATGGCGGTTCGGGTGTGAATATTGCAACAACAGCGCTTTGCAAGAAATTGGGTTGGACCCAAATTGAACCTGTACAATTTTTTGTACGAATGGGAGACCAATCCCGAGTCCATCCGGTGGGATTCGTATGTAATATTCCGATTACCTTGCAGGGCACCACATTTAAAATGACTTTTGTAGTCTTAGAATTACCAGAATCCAGCCTCGACTACAACTTACTTTTCGGTCGCCCATGGCTGAAGCAAGCCAAAGTTGTACAGGATTGGTCAGCCCAAGAGTTAGATTTCAAAGACCATCACCGAAAATATGTAGTTAAATTGGATGCTATGCAACCTTGTGATCTTCATGCATGACCATACGTAGCGGAGCCGGTCCATATGTTGGATGGATTATCTGATGATGAGGAAGAAGCATTCCTGAAGACCAATAAGGATTTGATCTCATTAGGTATTGTCGATCTCGAGTCGGTAGCAGACCAGTGGAGTCTGGCAGCTTTTATGGTCATACCAGTGACCGGAGATGCGGAAGCAGATGATAATGTAGTTATGGATGAAGTCACCTTGCATCAACTCTTGCAGTCAGCTGATGATTTGGTAAAACCTCGACAATTTTATGTACCAGAAGATCAATTAGTAACATATAATTTGGGTGACACGGTCAACCCACGAACAGTTAAGATTAAGGCAGGATTATCAGAGACATTCCAAGATGATTTGATACAACTTCTGCGTGAATTCTCCGATGTTTTTGGTTGGGATTATAGAGACATGAAAGGTCTTGACCCGCTGATTTATCAACATCGGGTAGTGCTCAAATCAGAGGTGAGGCCAATCAAACAATCTACTTACAGAATGAACCCCAATTATGCAGCACAGGTCAAAGCAGAACTTGATCGTTTATTGAAGGTGGGATTCATTGTGCCAATTGAGCATGCTGAGTGGATATCTCCAATAGTGATCGTCACGAAGAAAAATAACAGTTGCGTATCTGTGTTGATTATCAAAAACTGAATGCTACCACTGTACCGGATCCATTCCCTCTCCCCTTTCTGGACACGATGCTTGATAGGGTAGCAGGGCATGAAATGTATTCATTTCTAGATGGTTACAGTGGATATAATCAGGTGAGAATGGAAGAACAGGACATACCAAAGACAACTTTTATCACGAACTGGGGTGTCTATGCTTGTACCATAATGTGGTTTGGTTTACGGAATGCCCCAAGTACGTTCCAAAGATGTATGCAAGAAGTCTTTTCACCCTACTTAACTACATTTATGCAAGTATATTTGGACGATTTTTCCTTATTTGGCAAGAATTCGGTGCACCTGTATCATTTACGGTGCTGCTTTGAAAAATGCCGAGAGTACCGATTATGCTTGAATCCGAATAAATCTGTTTTCACGGTCTCTTGTGGCAAACTACTTGGACATATTATCTCTAAACAAGGAATACAAGTCAATCTGGATAAAGTCGCAGCCGTGTTGGAGGCACCAGTCCCCACGACAACGAAAGACGTTATGCACTTTCTGGGCCAAATCCGGTGGCATGGCAGACATTTACGGTGGTTAGCTCATTTAGCGACCCTACTTAATCGGCTTATGACAAGTGCTCCGCGGCAGTATGATTGGACACCGGAGTGCCAAAATGCATTTGGTCGTTTAAAGGTTTACTGACGCAGGCCCCAATTTTGCAACCACCTGATTGGGAACAACCGTTCCATGTCTTCGTGGACGCATCAGATATTGCGATTGGTAGTGTCCTCATACAACAAATTGAAAAATGGTTTCGGGCTGTATATTATGCAAGTCGCCGATTAGCCCCTGCCGAAAGAAACTATTCAGTGACCGAAAGAGAATGTCTCGGGTTACTCTGTTAAAAAGTTCTGACATTATTTGTTGGGCTGAAAATTCACCTTCCACATGGATCATGCCGCACTCGTGTACTTGGTCCGACAGCAACATTTAGGTGGTAGGCTGGCTCGATGGATTTTACTCTTACAGGAGTTCGACTATTAAGTTATTCATCGACCTTGCACAGCACATGCCTTGGCGGATTTTCTATCTCGATTGGATTCCGGTGAGCGTCCGGTAGGGGTTGATGACACTACACCGGCAATTTACATTACCAAACCAATTACTGATGAATCTGCAGAACCTCTTGTTGCTCCTACATACTACAATACGTTGCTAACTTTCCTCACTAACGGGTGTCTCCCTCCTCATACTATCCCTGCTCTGCGGCGGAAACTTGCAGTTTACAGTCGAAGATTCCGGTTGATTGTAGGTCAACTGTACTACATGGATCATACTGGTGTTTTACTTTGATGTATTCCTCCCCATGAAGCAGAATCAGTTATTGCTATGGCTCTATCATTACCCTCTGGAGGACATTTTGCAGCTGATCTTACTCACCATAAAATTTTGCAAAGTGGGCTTTGCTGGCCTACAATGTACAAAGATGTGACTCAGTTTGTATAGCAGTGTGATACCTGTCAACGGTCTGGACAACCATTACAGTGGCACTTTTTTCCCCTTCAACCTGTTTTACCTCTGGAACCCTTTCAGAAGTGGGGTCTAGATTTTATTGGCCCAATAACACCACCAGCGACCCTCACCAACAATCGATACATACTGACTTGTACAGATTATGCCACTAGGTGGGCGGAAGCTTGGGCTTTACGGTCTGCCACAGTTGTTTTGGTGGCCAAATGTTTAATGAAGGATGTCTTCCCACGTTATGGATTACATCTGGAACTCGTGACGGACCAAGGAACGCATTTTGCCAACAACTTAATGCAAGTACTGACTTAGACTTTTCAAATTGTACATAAATTCAGCTCACCGTACTATCCACGTGCTAATGGTTTGGCTGAAAGCACCAATAAGACTCCGTTGAATATGCTCCACAAATTGCTTTGGCATGTCCGGAATATTGGGACCAGTTACTACCTGTAGTTTTGTGGGCTTACCGGACCACGTACAAGGTAGCTACTAGCATGACCCTGTTCAAGCTTGCTTATGGATTGGAAGCTATTGCGCCAATGGAAGTAGTAGTGCCGAGCCTACGAGTTGCCTTAGCTCAGAAATTGCTGTCAGAAGAATCTTTGCCCTTTCGGCTGGATACACTCTGATCATTGGATGAACAGCGCTGGGAAAGCTTCATGAATCTTCAAGAAGTTCAGCTTCGTTAAGCCCATACTCATGACCGTTTTCTAAAACCCCCCTGTCTTTAAAATTGATCAACTGGTGTTATTCTATAATGCTAAAGCAAACCGATCTGCTGGGAAATTTAAATTACGGTGGTTCGGTCCATACCGGATTGCTGAACAAGTGGGCCCAACAACTTTTCGATTGGCGACCTTAACAGGTGTTCTTTTGCCAAAAGTGATTAATGGTTCTAAGCTTCGGCCAAATCACCAACCGGACGATAACCGATGATGTGTACCTCGTCTTGTTCGCGTGTCACTTGTTTTATTTTTATCCCCGTATTTCGGTTGACAACAGCCGTAATCTCCTCGTTTTAATATCTAAATATGATTAATCACCGTCATGTGTTAGTGTTTCTGCTCATGCATGCATGCCGTAATTATGACGGATATCTTTCCAATACCGCATGATGATTAGGGTTTTCGACCGCCTAATGTTTCCTGTGTGACTACTTAATCTTGTTTCTTTTCTTGTTAATCACTATTGTGTTTGTGTGCTTGTGCGTTATTTGTTTTCTGTGTTCTTGTGATTACTCGTGCGTGCCATGGAAGCTCTCACAAATGTCACCACCTTCCGTGCAGGACTCACTCCTGAAGTGAGTGAGTATTTGTGCACGCATGGTCTTCTGGCCTTCGCTGAATTGCCTTGGCATTCAGTGGAGTGTCAACCATTCTATGTGTAGATCATTCTTTCCATCGCCTCTACACCTGCTACAGAGCAGTGTTGGCCCATAGCCTGTTTACCATCACGAGATGTTATTATTTTAGCTTCGTTTGCTGATGCCTTCCGACTTCCTCGAGAAGGATTGGAGAATGGTCCACTTCTTCCTGTAGCCACCATGAAAGAGTTGTTTTCCCGGCACTCATCTAATGAGTACACCATTCTGTGTAGACCTGAACCGGAGCGTACATCATCCATTCATGTCGATTCTTCCATTCCTTCTTCTCCAATTAAGCAGCAGGAACAAGGTTCCCACGTAGAAGACTCTGAAGAAGTTTCTTCTCGAGAGGATTCTCATTAGCAAAATCAAGAAGTTGTGAAGGAAATTTTTGCAGAAGTTCTTAACGAAGTGATTGCCCTGGTTGACGCTGTGATTGACCGAACTGAGACGACAAAACAAAATCCAACCGGTATAATCTTGCTGCCAAATACCTTTATCCCACTTCCTCTCCCAATGAACCTTGTTGAGCCCGTTGTCCCCATTGAGCCTGTTGTTCCCAATGCACCCGCTACTCCATCATCTTCTCCCGATTACTCTCCACCACCTTCCCCTCACCTATTATTAGCCTCGTCATCCCACCCACTTCCTACTCTTCCTCCTCCGACTCCAATGTTTAATGATTAGAATCAATGGGTCGTTTCCCGATCCAATTTTCTCAACAATTACCTCTTCAAATGAAGTTGGCAACCGAAAATATCAAGCAAGAACTACAAGAGAAAGTTGACTTGTTAGAAGCCGATATCGCTCCGTTGCAGGAAGAAGCTAATGCGGTCAAGGCAGAGAACCATGCGCTGCACGTGCAGCTTCAACAACTTCAAACAAGGATTGCGGAGCAAGACACCTTGGTTGCCCAACGAGATGCTCCTCTTGTTGAGTTGAATGAAAAGGATGCTCTTTTATCCGCTCGTGATGAAGAGATCAACCTGATAAAACAATTGGTGCAGGACAAGGATGATGCTCGGGTTGCTCTAGGCAATTTGCTGGAAGAAACTCGCATCGAGTTGGATGAGGTCGTGCAAAAAGCACAAGAAATGGCTACTTTGGCTAAGCAGACTGCTGCAGAATTACAGGCCGCATCTGCCGATCTTTTTCAGGCGAATTGTGCCTTAAAAGCACAAACGGATCTGACAATTCAACTTAAGAAAGAATTAGTAGGAATCATGAAAGAAAGGGATGCCTATTATAAAACAATTCAATATCAATCTCATGAGCTGGAACACAGAGAAAAGCAGCTAGGATTTCAAGCAGAAAGATTATCGCGGATTGATGCTCAGATTGCGGATATGAAGCAACAGAGAGATGCTGCCTTAGCTAATGAATTTTACTTACAAGAAGTATTTTTGCACACACAGGAAGATCTTTTGATGAGTCAAGTCATTGCGACGAGTTCAGTACGAACTGACGCACAATTGGTGGAGCCGGAAACCTTAAAGCTGATGCTGGATTCATTAAAACAGAAAATTACTAGAACCTTTAAATTAGCCCGAACTATGTATATACAATGCATTGTAGATGAGCCTTAATGATTATTTTCTTTGTGGGTTCGAGTCCACCGTGCGTGCCAGTGTCAGGCCGCCGGATTGGCATAACGTAATCTTATATTTTCATATACCGCACGCACCGAAAGGGCGTAGCGAAGTGATGTAACCCTTTTACCCATTAATGAAGAGATATTACAGTGTTCTCCAGTGCGAGAGGAGACGGGGAAAGAATTGCCGTAATTATTACTAACACAATAACATTGTCTTAACATCAATAAGTTTAAACGACTGTGTGGCTGATAATTTACGCGATAATCTACGGTGTGAGGATAACCGTAATCAAAGAATTGCAACTGTGTAATAGAAGTTAATGCCTGGACGTATACTTACTGTTTGGTTAATTGGTTGATTGGGAAAATTAAGTAAAGGGCCTCTGCATAGTTAGACCCCTACCATCCCCAAGAACCCGAAAAGAGATTAAAAGTGGACATGACGGAAGTCCCTTTTAACAGAATCCATGTGAAGGCCATGTGATTTCCAAGGTTAGAGGGCCTTGGATTAGAATCCATGTGGAGAGGACACTTGGCAAGCTCTCCTCACATTTCCCCCCTTGGCCTTGAGGTATATATATGGGTGGAGTTGGTTGGGTGGATACGTGCATCACTCACCCCTTGTGGGTTTGATTTCACTTAGAATACTTAGATAGGTCTCTCTTAGAATAGAGTTTTTGTTGTTCATACAACATTGGTATTCAGAGCAGGTTGAATCTCTTGGCTATGGAAGCCCGCGAGCTCTTCATCCATGAACTTTTTTTTATCACCAGAAAAAATAGAATTCAATGCACCCTCGGTTGTGCATGTGAACCCCCCTCTCGATACAAGAGATCGTTTTGATGATGCGCATGCTGAGCCTCATTCAAAGATAATACTGGGGACAGATATTTAGCGCAGGGTCCATTCACAACGGACATATCGAGAAGATCAGGTCAGATACACTTTTCCATTCTCTTCACTTCTGAAGTGATAGGCATAGGCCCCCGCAATGCCTTTTATAATCCTTCGTAGCGCTATGAACCCCGCATGTGGGATTTCTCCTAGTTTCCCGAAGTCTGGAACTCAATCAACATCAGGCTTAAGTACCCTTAAACTATCTCACTTAGATTTAGTTCGGGTGCCAGCCAAATGTATAT
>CM035410.1:50010114-50082614 GCA_020310875.1 Ceratopteris richardii
TTCTACAATCTGGATGCATGCATGTGTATGTGGAATGTGCATGAAAGAGTGTGTGAATGTGTCTGAATACATCTATGTATTTGTGCATGTGTATGTGTATTTTGGATGTGTGTGTATGTATGTGTGTGCACCGTGCATGTATGCATGTGTCTTGATATGCATATGTTCAAGTGTATGTGCAAGTTCACATGTGTATGTGGGCATACATGTATGCATTATATGTGGATCCATGACATATGTGTGCATTGTGCATGTGTATCTATGCCTACGGTTAGTGAAGTTGAAAAGAAGTTTGACTAAGCAATGGAAGAAGAAGATAGCAAAAGTGAAGAGGATTACAAAGGAAAGATAGTAAAAAAGGATATTTAGCATAGTGAATGATGTCAATCACTCAATCATTTCTATAGTTTAAAGGGAGGTGAGGGGGTGGTCTTATCTTTTAGCCTGGTCCCTACTATCCCATACTAGGGGCTCTCAACTCGAATCCATGGCAACACAAATCCTCTAAACATGATATTTGAATTCTATAACTAAAATGAAACACCACAAAGTATCTCACATGGTGGATTTTCATGAATCCCATATCCTATAACTAAGATAACTCAGTTTAGATGATTCTATGATCACCTACTTACCAATTCTAGCTAGTTTCCACCAAAGGGATACCCATAACTATGTTTTGAATTTTGATTTAGAAATCCATCTTGAAACCAACCATTAAGGAAAAGAATAAGACTCATGAGAGAAGAATAAGATACCCATTGGATATCCATTGGCCAAAATGGTTTTAAGACTGGATAGTAAACTAATACTAAGCAAAAAGGATGTTAAACTAGTGTTATCTAAGAGGGGATTAATAGAAATTTATTCCTCTATTTGTGTAATAAGATAATTATGCATTTAATATGAGAAATTACTTTATTTTTTTTGTTGGACTATCAATACCTTGTTGTAGACTTCACACTTGAATTCTTGAGTGCTTATGCCCACATGAGCCTAAGTATGTTCCCACTTAGTGATGTGGCAATTTCCCTCCTTGTAGTGCCCAAACTACCCTAAAACCCATGTACTACTAGTTCATGGCCATCTCTATGTATTACTTCCCCATATCCTTCCCTTTAAGAAGCATTGTATGATAACAATGCAAAGGTGGGAAACTGTCTAGCTAATATCTCCCATATACATTGTCCTTCAAAACTATCACTCCTATAATACATAACCTCCTCAAAATGATGTAACTCAAAATGATGATGCTTATCCTATGCAGTAATAATATTTAAGAAAAGTGTAGAGTGTCAAGCTATATAGTCTTGACCTTATCATAATGGAGATATTAAACCATAAAACCCTCTAAATAATAGAAAAAAGTCCCATAAGAAAGTGACGCCAAACCCCTCCATAACCAACATGATAGAGTTTCCCTCATGCCACACTAGGTCTTACTAATGTTGACTTTACTCACAAGTAGCTCTTAGATAAAATATTCTTGTGCACTATGCAAATCCATCATCCTACGTCATATAAAAGAAATCTATGGGAGTATAATAAAATATCCACATCCCAATAACCAAGTTATTTTTGGTTTCTCATCCATGAACTTTGGACTTAGCTCTCTTGGAGGAATGTCTAATGGCAGTGATGCAAGCTCTAATATTTTATATTTAATTTAATTTTCTATATCACTGCAAAATAATTCCTTCTTAATACTCAAAGAATCCATAAGTACCAATCATGTTGATTGGTGCTCATTGATCATGCTCATGAAAAAAACACTAGCTAAGAGATTGATATTCATATAGGTGAGATTTATCCCTATCTCTTGAAAACCTTGAAGAGAGAGGTCATCGCTATATTCCTAGTTTCATGAATGTTGACAAGTACTCCTTATCTAGTTAAAGACCACCACTAGAGATAAACATAACCAACTCCCCTAAATTCTTCACGTGAGACTCAATCTACCCACTATGAATATCAGATCTCCCTAATGTATGAGAGAGGATCGTGTCATTCATACCTACACAATCTGTAGAGTACATAAACCCTATCTATATCTCATCCAATGAAGAGGGATCTAGCAATGGAATCTTTTCCACTTTGCCTTCCCTATAAAACATATTTTGATGAATTCCTTTCGCTCTAGTCCCCATAAATGAGAACACATAAGCTCGTAATCTTTCTCCATCAATAAATAGTCAAGAAATAGACTCCTATATTAAGGAGAACCTCATTGAAACATAGAGTAGATGAATTTCTAAAGTAGAGCATAACTTTGCTCCTCAAATATCAAACAAGAGATGTTATGTAAGCAAATCGTTTGTGTCTATTAGAAATCGTGATCTATGGATGATGAGTCCAATTTTCTATGATCATTGAAGAAATTCCCTCAAAGGGGGACAATTCCCACTTTCCCATATGAGGAGCTCTCAACTCTAATCCATGGTAACACAATTCCACTAAACATGATATTTGAATTCTAGAACTCCAATGAAACACAAAAAAATATCTCACATGATGGATTCTCATGCGTTCCATATCTTGTAACTAAGATAGCTTAGTTTCAATGATTCTATGATCACCAACTTACCAATTCTAACTAGTTTGCGCCAAAGGGATACCCAAAACTATGTTTCAAATGATCCATTACTGGATTTAAAAAGATGTCTTGAAACCAACCATTAAGTAAAAGAATAAGACTCATGAGAGAATGATAAGATACCCATTGGATATCCATTGGCCGAAATCGTTTTAAGACTGCATAGTAAACTAGCAATAAGGGGAGAGGATGTTAAAGTAGTGTTATTTAAGAGAGGATTGATAGAAACTTCTTCTCGTGTAATAATAGAATTATCCATTTAATATGCAAAATTTCTTGATTTTTATAGGTTTTCCACTCGAATGCTTGAGTGCTTATGCCTTTGTTAGTTTCTTGAAAATAGGATTTGTCGAATGGCTTACTCGATAATAGCCTGTCATATCCGAAGAGAGGTTTTCCTTCAAGAATCTTTTTGGTATTATTCATGAGGTTATTTGAAGAAAAAATATTGTTACATTTTCACAAGGTTACTTTTTTTTACCTCTCAAAATTTTGGGAAAGCAACTAGTCGGCGATATATATTTTTTGTCTTCCCTTTTTTTATACCGTCCACTTATGTGGGCTAGCATAGAAGATATATCATCCAGATAAGAGTTAGAAAATACATATTTTAAATAGTTTTGGCCTATTCAAGAGGAGTATCTCATCTAGGCCAAAAAAATCCTTCTTTTTTAGCTCCACTCTTGTACCTTAACCTAGAAAGTAGCTAGCGTAGAATGGATAAACTTGTTTTTCCTCCTTTCCTCTAGCCTATATGAGGACATGGCCTTTGTATAGGCCAAATGAGTAACTATTCTTGGCTAGGACAATGTTTGTTCTTAGATGTTACCAGGGTTATCTCTCATAAAAGAAAGCTAATTTTCCATGTCATCACACGGGATAGAGAACAACTACAAACGTAGAGTCATTCCGTAGATTCAATCAATAGGGATATTCATGAAACATTAGCTTTTCAAGGATCTATCTAAATCTAATGTTTTGATTTTTCTGAGAACACTTCACAGTTTCCACGTGGATATCGATGTGCCTTGTGTCATTCATGAGTTTTCATTACATCTCTGTGTGCTAAAACAAATGTTGAGAGTTCATCCATCAAAAGCATGGTTTGCATTGGTCATGCTTGATACTTCATAGGAGGCCACTCACTAGAATTGTTTCGTGTCATCCTACGCATACACTAAAGTTATCAAAGATGAGAGGGACTAGGTGAGAAGCTAGAGAAAACAACGAAGAATTGGAGAAGAAGTATCAAGGAAATATTAAGAAAAGTTGATTTGCGTGAATAGAAATCAAAATCAATGAGGAAAATTTGAAGTAGATGAGAAAAAACTAGATTAGATGAAGCAAACTTGGATTGGATTAAGAGCCAAATCTGACAAGAAGCATATGGATTGAATACCAAACAACTGAGCGTGATACACAACTTATCGTATCATGAGAACTTGGAGGATTTTCATTACCAGCACTGACCTTGGTAAATTCATATTTTTGGATGACTCTTTAGTCATAGGTATTAAAAAGAGATTCTTGTGAATATCACTATTGTAAAATTTTGGCTTTGTGGATAAGTTTTGTTGTATAACTAGGGCTAATTGCATGGGTCGTAAAGGTTAAGGTCCTTTGGGTTTCCTAGGGAAACTCGTGGGAAACCTTTTTGAACCCTTGGGTTTTATTTGTGAACCCTTGGGAATTGAATGGTTTGAACCTTATGATTTTTATCCTAAGGTGTGGAATTGTTAATTGAATAATTCAAGTTAAGGCCCCTTGAGGGTGTACATAAAAGTCTAGAGCTCCTCTTTAAAAACCATGTGATTTCCAAGTGATCCCATGTGATTTCATGTGAGCCCATGTGATTGCTTGACTTAGAAACCTATGTGAAGAGCCCTTCTTGGGAAACAATGTGACTTGGACACATGGCACCCCTAGATCCCTTGGGCTAGAGGTATTTATATGGGTGAGTTGGATGGGTGGGCAAGTGCTCTCTCTTACCTTTGGTGGTTTTGTTAGATGCTTGTGTTCTTGCTAGTTAGTTTTGATATCCAGATCCCTCAAGGGTAATTTATTTCTAGTTCTTTACATGACATTGGCACTCAAAGCTAGTAGACTGTGCATTTGAGATAGTGGATCTAGATATTTGAGATATTTGTAACTCTATTTTATTTTTCTTTGGATTTCGAGATCACACATGTGAGTTTAGGCGAGTGTGCTCTTTGTCATACTAATACCTAATAGCTTTAGGAGTCTCTTTTTAAGAGACCAAAAGGACATCAATATGACCCTCTACTTGGAATGGTCAGGTGCCCAATTTGCAAGTGTGAACTCCGAAAGAGCTCACGAGCTTCCTTTGCACGGAGGTCTGGACAAGGCTTGCAGCCCGCCCAAGCTCCATCCTTTGTGTGAAGATTGGTCAAATGAGTGAGCTACAGCTTCCTCGCTGAAAACTGGACATGTGGGGTACTTCCTCGGCTGTTTTCTTTGCCTTACAGATAAAACAAGCTGAGCCTTCCATGGTCTGGAGATCATAGATTCTCTCTTTATCATTCTCATTTTCTCTCTCCACAGCATGGCATATGAACAGATGGACACCTTATGCTTTTATGGAGGGCCAAAGGAGAAAGCATGCTTTCTTTGAAGTAAGTAAGAGTTCAGTTCTATTTCGGAGGACAAGGCAGTCGATATGTATGGCAATAGGAAAGACATCAAAGCAAAGAAGAAAGCCTGGAGCTTGAACGAAGGTTATGACATCTTCATTTCCAAGCACAAAAAAAGGAGACTATAGATTAATTCAAGTTATTTCTTTTTCTTTTTCATATGTTTGAATTCATCATGCATTCAATACTTCATATGATGTAAAGGATGCATGATTTTATAGTCCATGGATTGCTTATATCACCATGGATTTAGGAAAATATGTATTCAACTATGAGCATGCATTGTATACATGGAACTCATCTTATGACTGAATTCACAAGAATTATAGGTTCTCATGTATTCGTGTAGGTATGCATCCATACATCCTTAAAAACCATTGGGTGTACAAGTATGAGGATGCCTAAAGAAGAACACTAGAAATCGAGAAGTCATGAAGGCACAAGCTTTCAACCTCCAGTACAAGGTATCCCAAAGATCCCCAACAAATCCCATGGGTAAATATCAAAGACGAAGAAGGGATCTATAGGTAAAGACTTGGTCTTATCTCAACTTAGCTTAGCTAGATGAATTTTATGAAAGCCAAAACTAGTCAAAGGCATCAAACCATTAATGGTTTGATAAATCGTGCCAAGGAAATTTTAAAGGTAAACCAAAGAAATCTTTTAGGTATAAGATTAATAGACATGAGATTCAGACATCTTAGTCCTTTCTCTCATGAATAAGGTACCAAGAAATTCCAAAATGGTATTCAGGGTCATAGATAATGATTAGAGAGCATTGAGAGGACAAAGAATGTGGAAAGATAAAGGATGTAGTTCTACATATTGGAAAATGAACTCATTGTTATGGGAAAGTGGGAATTGACTCCTGGTGAGAAATTTTCTCTGATTACCAGAGAGGAAATAGACTCAAGATTAGGAAACATCGGGATAAAACTTAAAGATAAGAACATGGAGAGTAAGGTCTTAGGTTCACAAAGGGGTAAAAAGATATACATAATTGAACCATATAAATACACTTGGTTGTATTTACAAGAGTAAATTAAATAAGGTTGACATTTACCTTAGAAAAAGTCTATCCTTTATCCTCTTGCTAAGATGCACTCTTTTCAATAAAATGCATAGCAAACTTTAGAATATGCAATAAATATGGAAAAGATGAAGATAAATATTTTAGGGATTTTTATGGCATAAACTCTAGAAGTGAGTAGCTTGTTTAAACTCAAGCCTATTCAAGTCCTAAACGACATAATATCATTCTTTGAGATTTTGGATGATGAAAATAAGTGATTCCAGAATGGTCATTAAATTCCTCCAAGGTTTTGACATATGATGCCAAGAAAGAGATATGTTTTCTTGCAAGACCTTGGAACTTAAACTTGAATCATTTAATTCCATTCAATAGATAGAAGATTTAGTAGTAAGGTATCTTGTTGGCTTGATATTATTCCTCAATTAGTTTGAGGATTTGAAGGTGTTCGTTGTGTAAGATGGTTTATTCCTCTATGTAGAGCTTTGGTGACCTTTGAGGTCAATATATGTAACTATCTTGGTATAAACCAAAGCTATTTCATGATAGTTAGTAGTAATTCTCTTTGGAAGAACCTCCTAAGCTAAGATGAACAATGAACCTTGGTAAAGACCTAGGATAGCAGCCTACCAAGTAATTCCAATTCCTAAAAATGTAAATTTTAGCCTTTGGATCAAGAAATTCTTGAAGATCAAAGATTTTCACAAATAATTGACCTCAAAGAACAAGGAAATATTCAAAGCATAAATCTAAGGAAAATCAAGGATGATCAAGTCAATTGTAGTAAGAAATGAAGTTTCCAAAATTGGGTTTAATCACTCTTTGAATACTTGAACATTATGTTTCAAGGAATGTTGAGTGATTGATATAACTCCACCTAGCTTTCCATGGATTGAGGAGCTAGTATCTTCTACTCATATTATTGAGCATCTTTAGGTAGGAGCTCAGTAGACCCACTTTTCTAAGTTCATACTCTTTGCTAAAACCCACCAAGAATTAAATACATCTTTATTTAAAAGTCACTATAAAAGACTAAGTCAACTATTGAAAGTGGAAGATGAATCTACTTTTTGATTGTTTTGAGACACAGGGGGGGGACATCTTTTGCATATTTATAAAATTTTACATTTCTAAGAAGGTATAGGGTGTACCAAAATGCAAGATTTAATGGAGAGTGATATTGTGAGAGTGCCAAAGGAAACAATTAAGCTTTGAACACCAAAGAAATCCACCCATTTCATTAGTCCACACGTAGAAGGCATGCATGTACTTTCAATTGGACTAAGGGAAAGTGATTGGCCAAGGATTTTGGTTCCTTTCCTTTGAGAATGAGGAAGGGGTTAGCCCCTATGTGATTACAAAAAAACCAAATCTAAAGAGATAGATGAAGATATTGAGAGGATAGATCATGGTGCACATGGTGGAATAGTACACATTTATACGTACACACACATTTTCAAGGACCAAATGCTAAAAAGGGGAAGAATGCTGTATAGCTAGGATTAATTGCATGGATTCCAATGCTTAAGACCCCTTGGTTTCCCAGGGAAGGATTTGGAGAACCTTGGGTTCCATTTATGAACCCTTGCGAATTGAATGGTTTGAACGTGAGGATTTCTATTCTAGGGTTTGGAGCTCTTTTAATTGAATAATTCAACTCAAGGTCACTTGATGAGCCCATGTGATTGCTTGACTTAGAAACCCATGTGACGAACCCTTCTTGGGAAACAATGTGACTTGGACACATGAAGGCCTAGATCCTTTGGACTATAGGTATTCATATGGGTGGATAACTACTCTCTCTTACCTTTGGTGGTTTTGTTAGATGCTTGAGTTCTTGCTACTTAGTTTTGATGTCTGGATCCCTTGGGAGGTAGTTTATCTATAGTTCTTTATATGACAAGTTTTATGATGAATAGTGTTCGATTTATGATATCTCTCATTGAGAAGAAATCATGAGGTTGGTCTCAAAGAGAGGGGAAAGTCTCTAGTTTGGGTATCATTCTTGTGGGCTCTCGCAAAGATGAGAGACATATGCATATCGAGAGCAGCATTTCTTCACATTAGAAGATCATGCAAAAATGTCAGAGCACAAAGCAAGCCTTTACTCATGGCCTCAATACTTGGAACTTGGGCATAAAAATGAAGAGATAGGGCAAATGAGATAAAGGCTGGTAGTCATACATGCGTCACAATTGCTTATTCATCAGTGAGCAAGAAATATTGAGAATCGTAATACAATAAATTTATGATGTGTGAGCATATAGCTATTTATCACAAATGCTTATTCATCAGTGAGCAAGAAATATTGAGAATCGTAATACAATAAATTTATGATGTGTGTGAGCATATAGCTATTTATCACAAATGCTTATTCATCAGTGAGCAAGAAATATTGAGAATCGTAATATCTATTTTACAGAAGAAGCAAAGCCATCGGGAGTCATGGCGTGCAGATTATGGAGCTCTTTGCTTCCAACTTCTGCCATGTGGGACGTTCGCTACTCACAACTACAGAGAAAAAGGAGAGAATGAGGAATACTAATCATAAATGCCCCACTGTAGCTCGATTTTTCCATTGCTTCGTTGCCACTAACCATAACCATTCTAGACAAGTGCGGCATGAAACTACAGTGTTGCACACAGACTACTTGACATCAAACGACAAGACGGGCGACATGGATTTGACCACTGTCTGCCGAGAGAGAGAGAGAGAGAGAGAGAGAGAGAGAGAGAGAGAGAGAGAGAGAGAGGATTCCTTCACAAGCAACCACAGAGGGCAACATACTGTTTCGCTACAATGGAATGAAGGAAAGATAAGTGGTGCCAAACCCACATTTCGAAAACATCCAGCTACGCTGGCAGCCATTGGAAAAGGGGAAACTATTGTCAAAAAGTGAAAGAAGCATGTAGTGCCATGAAATGGTGTTCTCCGTTAAACCTATCAGAAAAAAACGAGATGGAGGATATGTCTTCCAGCCATAGCAAGTAACATAGTACCCATATTGAAGAACGACGAAGGGCGATGTTCGTAGAAGATAACCACTTCCATTCAGCTGTGTAATGTCCTTCGTCTATCGACAGATTTAGCGCAAGTGAGAAGCAACATTTTGCCATTGGATTCTCAGCCAAATTAAAGAGGATGAATTGGAATGTAATAGAATATGGCTGCATTTCTCAGGTGCAAGTACATAATTCATGCTAAAACCCAATTGAGTGGATTTTCGACTAGAACATGAGACAGTGTGCCCATCACAGATTCCTGCAGATATCTTCCTTGCTCTCTAGATTCAAACGCTACTCGAACAAATGCATTTCTTTGATTCTGCAGCAAACAACCGCCTTTATTCAACCGTGGCATGTATACAACCGCCTTTATTTTTATTCAAGGAAAAACAATAAAAAACCATGGAACAACAATACCGGAAACAGCCTCTCCTTCTCCCCCACAGGAAGCTTCCCGCAAGGGAAAACAGTTGGCAGGTATGCCTTGGAAAAGCCCCTTCAAATCGAAGACGCATGGTCGGGACCATCCCCCCTCAAGAAAAAAAGAAGACTCCAAGAGGAAAAAAGAGAAGTCACACCCTCGGAATGAGGGAAGTGCAAGAAAATGATCATCGCTTCACTAAACACTAAGAGGCTAACTGACCACACAAGAGCCACCATTATTGGTCAATGGCTCCGCGACATAAGTTTAAACCCGGACTTCATCGGTCTTCAGGAGATTAAAATTGAAGGAGAAGACCTTCAGAAAAAACTTAAGGGCGTCTCTGAGTCCCATGTGTGGTTTTCCACAACCCATCAGCGTGGTTCTGGTGGAACTGCCATTGGTATCCATCACTCTGCGCTAAAGTTGACTACACGAGCGAAGACAGAAACCATAGGTGGTTGGCGGCTACATTCAGCACCTCCTTTCAATTCTCCCTGATTTCTATGTATGCTCCAAACGAGGATGCTACAAGGATCGATACTTGGTCCTCCTTGGACTCGTTTTCTCATAATTTCATGATTTGCGGTGACTTCAATATGGTGGAGGACCCCTCTCATAGGTGGAAAAACAAGGGCCGTATCATTGATGGCCAAGAGAAAGACACATGGGACCAAACCAAATTGTTTTTGGATCTGGTCGAAGTCAAGGACCCAAACGGCTTTTCTTGGTTCAATCTTCAATTGGGTGAGGATTTGAGGAAAGCGAGACTTGACAGAAGCTACATTTCACAGAATCTCATCCATCAATGGGGTCCTCCCACCCTAATGCAACGTATCGACCTCACCGTCTCAGATCATTACCCAATGTTGCTCACCTTAACCCCTCCTTCTAAAAATCGCAAGGCACCTTGGTTTCACGCCAACCCGTTTGTGTTTTCGCTCCCCTCTACCTACCATGAAATCACTAACGTGTAGCTTGAGGCCTTTGCCATCTGCACCTCTCCAGCCAAGTGTTGGAGAAACACTGTGGAAAAGTCTCGTCAGATCTTGACTAGGACCACGAAGGCTCTCAAAACCATCCGTCGAAGATGGAGAGAAAACCTATACCACCGGCTCCAGAGAATCGAAGAAGAAGTTAATAAAGGGAAGTTCAATCTCAGAAGGGACTCCAAAATATCAAAGGTAGATTAAGATATGAGGAGGAAATCAAAAGGAGAAATCTTCAAATTTATTTTAACAAATGGTGGGCTGGTAAGGCAGACAGACCTTCCAAAGAGATGTGCAATATTCTCAGAAAAAAACAAATTAGAGAGGAGATCCCGCTCCTGCTTGACAAGGATGGGGCAGAATGTAAAACAGTGGAAGAAAACATTGGCATTATAGAAGCACATTTCACGAGTCTCTTGGGTAGTGCTTGTCCCCTCTCCCCCCATAGGCAGGACTGCATGGCCACCATCTCTCGGACTTCCCTGCATAGAATCCCATGCAATTTGAGTGCTCTGCTTGAAGAGATCCTGGAAGTTATCGATTCGCTTCCGAACGGCAAGAGCCCGGGGCCTGATGGGCTCACTAATGAGTTCTTTAAATCATTCAAATACGTGGTGGCCACCCCCTTGCGTCTTGTTTGGCTTGAGGCACTCGAGTTCGGCACCCTTTCCACTTGTCTCAACAACGGCATCATCAAACTTATACATAAAAAATGGGAAAGGAACAAAATCCAGAATCGGAGACCTATCACAATGTTTCAAACAGGATATAAGATTCTTGCTAAAGTCATTGCCAATAGGATATCTTGTCATTTAGACCAATGGCTTAGCAAAGACCAAAAAGGCTTCATTAAGGGAAGGTGAATATTGGAAGCCATCATTGATATCTAGGAAGGTCTGGACTACGTTGAAGAAACTAATCAAGACATTGTCTTTCTCAAGATCGACTTTCACAAAGCCTATGACAGATTGGAATGGGACTATATTTTACAATCGCTAAAAGACTTCGGGTGTAGTCGGAGATTCCTCAGGATGATCTCCACTCTCCTAGGCAATGCTTCGACCAAAGTCAATGTCAACAGACAACTTTCAAAGGCAATCAAACTGAAACGATCCATCAGGCAAGGTTGCCCGTTGGCCCCGCTGCTCTTTGCCATCGGCACTGAAGGACTGAGCCGACTTGTGGAACAACAGATGAAGCTTGGTCACATAAGAGGCATCACTTTGCCACATAGCTCTCAGCAAATGACCATGAGGCTTTTTGCAGATGACACAAATGATGATACCAGCTTGGAAATGTTTTGGTGGTGCCTCGACACGTTTTGTGAAGCCTCTGGATCGAGAATTAACCATACCAAGACTGCATTCATGGCTATCAAAGGGAATCAACCCAATCTCCTCACGGTGCAAGGATGCCAAAGCATTCAATCAGGTCAGGTCATTCGTATTCTTGGTATCCCCTTGGGTTTCGGTGTTACTCTAGAATAAAGGTGGGCTTGGGTCCTCGCTAGACTTGATAATAAACTTAACTACTGGAGGGGATTGCAAATCAATTTTGTTGGTTGGGCCATGGTGATCAACACATTCCTCATATCCTCAATCATATACTTTCTCTCTTGCTGGAGACCGAAGAATCAAGATTTAGCCAAATTAGAAAGTACTTGTAGGAACTTTCTTTGGACCGGGGACCATAACAAGAGGGGGGTGCCTAAGACCAAATGGTCAATATGCACTAGTCAAAAGGAGAATGGAGGTCTGGGTATTATGGACATTGGCAGCATGGCCAATAAACTTGCGGCTAAATGGATGATTAAGGTGTGGTGCAACAGAGATTCCTCTTGGGCCACATTAATTTTCGGAAACAAAAATGCAATTACTTTGGTAGGCTACTTGGATGGAAAAACCTCGACATCCTCACCCTCCTATTCTCTCTGATTTCGGTCTCACCCAAAGGATCGATCTTGGTTAGATCCTTGTGGTTGAGTTGGAACACATTCAAACCGCACATGAGAATCAATGAAGATTGGAAGTGGGTTGTAGGTATAAGACAAAACGACTCTATTTGGTTCCCGATCCAAGGCATGAGAAACGTGGAGCCTTGGAATGTCTTGAGTGCCAAGAGACTCTGGAATAAGGGATTCAAACAATGGAAGCACCTCTCGAAACAGGACAGGAATAGATGGGTGGACTTTGAGGACCTTGACCCTACTACTGCGGTCACATATGAGGAATGGAATGTTTTACTCAGCAGACGCCACGCTTGGAACCGATCTAAAATCTGACTACTTATGGGACAGGACTCTCCGAACCCAATGGGCCTTAAATGGTATAGCGGTAATCACCTCTCCAAGCTTCCATATGTCAAAGCTTGCAATGACATTCACATCATCCTCAACAAGAAATGGTGTCTCAACTGGACGCGACTTCGATGGGATATGAAATTTATGTCTATCTGGCGTCCTCTCATTGAAAACAAAAAGGCGGGTCTCCTATGGCAAATCCTACACCGTGGAATATGGACCAATGCAAAAGCTAACAAGATCTGTGGGGTTCCACCCTGGTGCAAGGGATGGTGCCATAGCAAAGAGGATATTGGTCACCTGTTCTTTGCTTGCCCTAAATCCCTTCGGTTATGGAGGGTCCTTGGTCGTTCTTTGGGACTCCAAGAACAAATCAATTGAAAGCAAGCCCTCATTGGTGAAGTGATTGGTTGCTCTGTGGCGTTGTGGAATGTGATTAGGGGAGAGATCCTTTGGAAGATTTGGCGAGAAAGATGTGCTCAAAACTTTGGCAATACCCCTAAGGAGTGGTCGATCGAGAAGTCCATTTTCCTTCTCGGCAAAAGAATTGTTAATTGTAAGAAAACTCCCCCCTTCATACATCAAAAAGAGCTACAGTATGTCAACAATAAGCTTAAAACCAAGTGGGCTCCACATAATGGGGATGCGAGGTTTATCAACCTCCTCTATAACTCCATGTAAGCCTTGCAAGGCCTAACCCAAAGGCTATGGTAGATCATCGAAATGAAAATTAGCCATCAGAAAGATATTATTTGGAAGCCGGCTCTGTTGGGAGAAGCGAGTGGTCGTGCTGTGACTCTCGGAAACGCTCGAAACTCTGGTCGTTGAGTATTCACTATTCATCCTTTCAAAAGGATCGCTAATTGTAAGAAATCCCCTTCTTTTTAGGAGTCATCAAGTTTTCCTTTTGATCAAGAACACACTTTACCCATGTGGGCCCCGCATGAGGGTGATGAGTGGGCGATTAACCCTATTCTTGTAAACCCACCTACACTCTGTAAATGCCTCCCCCGCTCTGTGGGATTTGGGGGATCCCGTGGGCACTAGTCCCCTTCTTTTGTATTTTTCCTTTATTTAATTCAAGTCCGGGAGAGTAGGCTAAGGCCGAACTTCCTTTATTTAAAAAAAAACAAGTTGCACCATTATCGCACAGAGAGAGAAAGGAAAAAAAAATAAACCCTCGTGGGATACGGGGGGTCCCATGGTATAGTTGTCGTTTCAATCAATTCAAGCATAGGGAGGTTAGACTTAGGCCGAGCTTCCTCTTTCAAAAAAAAAAACGGGGGTGGGGGGGATGGTGCATAAATCCTTTCGCTTTCATTCTTGAGTTTCTGCCCATTCTTAGAACTTTAGTTAGTAATTGTGGGCTCATTCTGACTAGCTACGCAAGCATCCATGATATTCATTCGCCATTGCATTAGTAAGCCTTCTTATTTCTCACTGCTGCATTGTATTTTGGCATCCCTAAATAATTCTAGATCCAACCATGATTCAGTGATGCAAAAGAGCACTAATGCTGCTCAAATCTAGAGTGATTCTATCGTAAACGTACACTGCACATGTCACATGAACAAAACCCATAACTTTCCATTAATACAAGAGAACATTAAAGAGCTATAGGATGCTAAATAGAATTTTCCCTAGAGGATCGTCAAGGAATGTTTGCAAAAGAGTAGCTCCTTTTCATGGGATACATGCATGATTTACGTCTCACTTGGAGAGCAGCATTTTTTTTTTCGCCTCAAAAGTATTGAAGACATATATTTTTTGTGAACTTCAAGTTTAGATGCATGTTTCTGTTGTATGAGAACAAATGTTTAATTCATTTTTAAGGGATTAGACACTACCACATAAGAAAGTGGTAAGACCTTCCTCTCCACATACATTCTCTCTCCTTTGTAATCAAGAAGCATAAAAATTCACATGTACTCTCTCATGCACATCACATACAAAAATATTCTAAACAAGGTCATGGACACGCTAAGAAATGCATCAAGGAATCCACAACAAGAAGCAAAGAAGAAGAAAAAATATTTCCACAAACACAATGGACAAAGGATCCCCACAGTGGATCTCACATGCTAAGGAAAGGATGGCAAACCACCAATGACGATAAGGAGGCTTTCTTCCAACAAAGATCAAAGAAGAAGGCAAATGGATCCAAACGCACCACCTCCTCATGATGTAAACCCTTCTACATGTCTCGAGATCTCATATGTCCATAGATCCCCAAAAGCACCATGGATCCCATATATCCATGGAACAGTGCCACATGGATGCAATAAGTGCATGAAAACCAAGGGATGTCATATGTCCCACACTTGGATGCCATATGTCCAAGTTATGTATAAGGATCCAATATATCCTTAGATCTAAAAACCCAACGGACTAACTGATCCCATGATGTAAACCCTTCTACATGTCTTGAGATCTCATATGTCTGTAGATCCCCAAAAGCACCATGGATCCCAATATGTCCATGGAACCAATACCACATGGATGCAATATGTGCATGAAAACCAAGGGATACCATATGTCCCACATTGGATGCCATATGTCCAAGTTATGTATAAGGATCCAATATATCCTTAGATCTAAAAACCTAATGGGCTAACTGATCCCATATGACACGTTCCCCACATTACAACCAAAAGGGTCATCACATGGAGGGGGGTTTTGAGATATCTTTGCTCTACCCTTTTGTATTCACATGCATCCACTTTATCCCACATGCAAGGGCCTAATCTTAAGATCTCATGCATTCTCAAGAACGCTCCATTTATCCCACATTGGATGTACTTTTCCCTCTAGTCCATATAAGGAGGGCCTCATTTCACCTCTCATTATTCACTCAAGCTCTTGGCAAGACCCTACACTCTTCTCATGTAGTCTCCATGCTCGTAGAGCATTGTATGTCAGTCACTCTTATTTTATCTAATTCATTATGTTTTCCTGTATTTTGTTTCATCCACCATAGCTTGGTAGGGTTTTCTTTCATAGTAGAGTAGGAGTATTTTTTTCTTCAATTCAACAATTGCCACACTTTGGTAGGGCCTCAAGTATCAGCAATTCCTAACATGCCTTGGAAAGGGACTGCACCAAGACAATTTTAAAACAATGAGTAGCTCATTAGTTGGATTATTTAACTCAAGGCTTCTTCTATACTGTAAGGAACAAAAACTTCAAGAAATTCAAACTTATATAAAGGTCGCTCTAGCCATATTACCAAGTTTATTTGGACTTTAAATCACCTTGTCCTAGAAAGAATGGACATGCATTTCATTCATGGTTGGACATTGGGGAGCTCAGTCCCAAAATAGCTCTAAATTTATTCACAATGAATTCATGGTTCTCATCTTAGAGATGCAAATAGTACCATCCATCTTTTCATTACCATGATGTACTCTTTGATTATATTTTTATCAATGATTTTATAGCTCTTTGGTAGGCGTCTTAGACTTCTCATACATCCCTCCTTAAAGAACAATTGAATCTGATTTTGAATTAGTTTCTCTTCATGCCTAAGCTTAGTTCTAGTTTTAGTAAGGTGAGGCTAGATATCCACTTTGCCTTTATCAGCCTCCTTCTCTAGTCTAATGAGCCTAATAGAGATCTTCTCCCTTGTTTCCTAATTTATGTTCCTCTTGTTTTCATTATAATTAGTTCTAAAGTGTGAGGCTTAGGTGGAATTCACAACTTAAATCCAAAATTGAGGCACTACAATGAAAATCATGTGCAATATGCCCTCAATCTCATGGTAAGCCAAAAGAATATAGAATATCAAGACATTATAATGAAAATAAGGGGCTTTGTTGCTCCTCCCCAACCCATTGAAAAAGGAACAAGGATAAGGTACTGATTTGAGAGAAAATTACCAATATAAAGTAAATCTTTAGCATACTTGAAATGGTTTTCCACCTTGAAAGAAGCATAACATCTATTGAGGAAAGCTTTGGCCAAGCCATCACCACGCTACAAGTTGGGACACATTGAATCGTGTTCTCATTTAAAATCTTGTAGATCAAGGTTGAGCTTGAGTAGCCCCAATTTCTCCACCATCCATTGTTAACACCTTTTTCTCCCACTTTATTGACACGTGACCATTTCTAAGAATGGGGCAATGGGACATGTTGGATTGCTTTATCCTCTCCTTTGGTCTCACTAATCTCCACCTTCTTAGTAAAGGTATTAAGATCATCAACCCAATGATTGACCTTTTACTACTTGCATCATCCTCTTTATCGGTGGAATAATCATCTCGGGAGCTATGGCCATTTGAATCCATTGAGTCTTCCACTTGGAAATACCATCCAAATATCCAAATTCATTGAATATCATCAACATTCAAATCCATGTGTATAGGAGATGCTTGATGCCTTGCTTCATTAAATGCATTTTTTTATCCCTATTCGTGTCATTTTGGTGCACCTTAATATGTATCATTTTGTCTGCCAAGAGAGAGAGAGAGAGAGGATTCTTTCACAAGCAACCACAGAGGGCAATATACTGTTTAGCTACAATGGAATAAAGGAAAGATAAGTGGTGCCAAATCCACATTTCGAAAACATCCATGCTAGCAGCCATGGAAAAAGGGAGAAATATTGTCAAAGTGAAAGAAGCATGTAGTGCCATGCAATGGTGTTCTCCATTTAGCCTATCAGAAAAAAACGAGATGGAGGATGTGTCTTTCAGCCATAACAAGTAACATAGTACCTATATTGAAGATCGACAAAGGGCGATGCTCGTAGAAGATAACCACTTCGATTCAGCTGTGTAATGTCCTTCATCTATCGACAGATTTAGCGCAAGTGAGAAGCAACATCTTGCCCTTGGATTCTCAGCCAAATTAAAGAGGATGAATCGGAATGTAATAGAATATGGCCACATTTCTCAGGTGCAAGAGCATAATTCATGCTAAATGCCCAAATGAGATGGATTTTCGACTAGAACATGAGACAGTGTGCCCACCACAGATTCCTCGAGATATCTTCCTTCTCTCTAGATTCAAACGCTACTCGAACAGATGCATTTTTCTTTTTCACCTCAAAAGTGAAGGCGTATATTTTTGTGGACTTCAAGTTTAGATGCATATTTCTGTCATATGATAACAAATGTTTTATTAATTTTTAAGGGATTACACACTGCATGAAAGTGGTAAGGCCTCCCCTATTCACATAAATTCTCTCTCATTTGTAATCAAGAAACAGAAAATTTCACATCTACTCTCTCATTCACATGCCACACAAAGAAATCTTCTAAACAAGGGTATGGACATGATAACAAATGTATCAAAGAATCCAGAAAATGAAGCAAAGAAGGAAAAAAATGTTTCTACAAACACAAAGCAGAAGACACCTAGAGATCCCCACAATGGATCTTACATGCTAAGGAAAGGATGAAAAACCACCAACAAAGATAAGGAGTCTTTCTTCCAACAAAGATCAAAGGAGAAGGAAAATGGATCCAAAAGCATCATCTACCCCATGATGTAAACCCTTCTACATGTCTCAGGATCCCATATGTTGGTAGATCCCCAAAACCACCATGGATGCCATATGTCCATGGAACCAATACCACATGAATGCGATATATGCATGAAAACCAAGGGACACCATATGTCCCACACTTCGATGTCATATGACCAAGTTATTTCCAAGGATCTCATATATCATTAGATCTGAAAACCCAATGGACTAAGTGATCCCATATGTCACGAGTTCCCCACATTACAACCAAAAGGATCATCACATGGAGGGGGCTCTTGAGATATCCATGCTCTACCCTTTTGTATTCACGTGCATCCACTTTATCCCACATGCAAGGGCCTTGTCATAAGATCTCATGCACTCTTAAGAAAGCTCCATTCATCCCATATAGGATGTATTTTGCCCTCTACTCCATATAAGGGGGGCCTCACTTCACCTCTCATTATTCACTCAAGCTCTTTGCAAGAGCCCACACTCTTCTCATGGAGTCTCCATGCTCGTAGAGCATTGTATGTAAGTCACTCTTATAGTATCTAATTCATTATGTTTTCCTATATTTTGTTTCATCCACCATAGCTTGGTAGGATTTTGTTTCATAGTCGAGTAGGAGTATGTTTTCTTCACTTCAATGATTGCCACACTTTGGTAGGGCCTCATGCATCAACAATTCTTAACATACCTTGGAAAGGGGCTGCACCGAGACAATTTTAAAAACCATGAGTAGTTCATTAGTTGGATAATTAACTCAAGGCTTCTTCTATTTGGTAAGGAAAAAAACTTCAAGAAATGCATACTTATTGATAGGTCGTTCTAGCCATATCACCAAATTCATCGGGACCTTACATCACCTTATCCTATAAATAATGGACATGCATTTCATTCATGATTGGACGTTGGGGAGTTTGATCCCAAAATATTTCTAAATTGATTCATAATAAATTCATGGTTCTCATCTTAGATTTGCAAATAGTACCATCCATCTTTTCATCACCATGATGTGCTCTTTGATTAGATTTTTCTCAATGATTTTACTTCTCTTTGGAATTCTTGTTTTATTTCTCACACACCCCTCCTTAAAGAATAGTTAAATTTGATTGTGATTTAGTTTCTCTGCATACCTAAGCTCAGTTCTAGTTTTAGTAAGGTGAGGTTGGAGATGCACTTTTCCTTTATCAACCTCCTTTTCTAGTCTAGTTAGCTTAATAGAGATCTTCTAGTTTCCTTTATGTTCCTCTTGTTTTCATTATAAGTTCTAAAGTGTGAGGCTTAAGTGGAGTTCAAAAGTTAAACCCGAAATTGTATTGGGGAGGCATTACACTGAATATCCTGTCCAATATGTCCTCAATCTCATGTTGAAACAAAGGAATATATAATATCAAGAGATTGTAATGAAAATAAGGGGCGTTGTTGCTCTTCTCTAACCCATTGGAAAAGGAACAAGGATAAGGTACTGATTTGAGAGAGAATTACTAATATAAAGGGAATCTTTAGCATAGTTTAAATGGTTTTCCACCTTGAAAGAAGCATAACATCCATTGATGAAAGCTTTGGCCAAGCCATCACCACACTACAAGTTGGAACACATTGAAAGGTGTTCTCATTTCAAATCCTGTAGATCAAGGTTGAGCTTGAGTAGCCCCAAATTCTCCATCATCCATTGTTAACACCTTTTTCTCCCATCAATTGCTTTGGTTCTCCAACATTTTGAAGTATCCAATAGATTTATATGGAAAGCCTTGTGGGAGCATTAAAACTCAGTTTTCTCTATCCTATTAATAGAGGCATATACTGAAGTGATGGACACGAGATGTAGGCCAGCAAAATTGATAATGATTGACCACTATTGAATAGCAGTGGTAGTTTGGCTAAGGAGATAAATCCATTGCACATTGGCATTGATGAAAATTTTGTCACCACCCTTAAAATGGTGTGTACAAAGCCATGTGTGGAACAAGGAGATCTACTTTAGTCTATCTATAAACTCTTACTTATCTATCTTCACCATTTACAAAGATAAAATCTACGTTTCGTAACCATCACTTAATAATCATGGTCTTATTAAAATGTGTAAGGCTTGAACATTGAATGACATAATCATGATGTTTTTTCAAGGCTATGATTTTGATCATCTTCCTCTCCTCTTTCTTCTTTTGACTCATTCTTGTATGGCTTGTAGGAACAACATTACTGACACGTGACCATTTCTAACAATGGGGAAATGGGTCATGTTTAAGTGCTTTATTTTCTCCTTTGATCTCATTAATCTCCACCTTCGTAGTAAAGGTATATAAGATCATCAACCCAATCATTGATCTTTCACTATTTGCATCATCCTCTTTGTTAGTTGAGCAATCATTTTGGGAGCTATGTCCATTTGAATCCTTTGAATCTTCCACTTGAAAATACCATCCAAATACCCAAATTCATTGACTACCATCAACATTTAGATCCGTGTGTATAGGAGATCCTTGATGCTTTTCTTGATTACATGCATTTTTAAATTGTAATTCGTGTCATTGTGATGCACCTTACTTTGTATCATTTTATCTCTACTATATGAACATGCCCTTACTTGGAGGACCTTGGCTACACATGTGAACCAGCCCCTTTACATGATCATGAAGGCTTCTAGAACATATGCCATGCCATTTCGTGCATCATTGATGATGTCATGATGGAACATTATAGAAGAACCTTAGTGACCCTTTGACACCTATATGAGGGGATGCCCATATAGATCCTCAAGCTTTTCATTACTAGTCTTGGGAGCTCAACGACTCATGGCCTACAAGTAAGTACCTTGTAGTTTCTAGTTTTTGTTGTTTTTTAGTCCCTTGTTCCAGTCTTTTAGCCTATCTTCTAGTATCCTTGTCAAGTCTTATTGCAATTCATGGTATGAGATTCCATCTAGTCTTATCTTGTATCTTGTTCATCTTGATCAAGGGAGATATTGCATTTTCTATATCCTATTTCCTACCATAATATTGATTTGAGGGATCTTCTAAACCTTTCGAGCCTTTTCTATATATACCTACAATCTTGAGTTGTGGTATCCTTCATATCTTGACATATATGCATTATGCACATGTTAATCTCAAGTTCTGGGATATCCTATGTTAGTTGGACACCCTTGTATTATATTTCCTTGAATGAGTTATCTTTAAATTAAAAACATATTTTGAAATCATTTGGGTAGGGATCCCACGACAGAGATGCGACATGTTCTTCTAGTTTTAGAACATGACCATGTTCTTCCAGTTTAAGAACATGAGGCTTAGGGGTTGCCTACGATTACTATATATAGCTTTATTTTCAAGGACAAAAATATTTTCCAAGGGGGCAAGAATGAAATAAAGTAAGTCTATGATTTGAGGGTCTGAGTGGTTCAGACAAATCCGAAATCGGACATTGTTTGATCAGTCATGTGTATGGCCAAAGATCTCAAGGCTAGACTTAAGCATAAGTTCATGTGCTCTCTTGTCTTAAATAAGTAATCCACTTAGCCTAGTTGTTAAGTCTCAAGGTTATGAAGGAGGAGGTCTTGGGTTCAATCCCCATGGGGAGCATGGGGAGAGAGTTTTTCCCAAGGAGCTCTAGAGCCTTCTAACTCAAGTTAATGTGAGTTAACTTGCATCCGGTGAGACTTAACTCGAGAGGCGAGTATGCCAATCACTAGTGGGGTCTAGTGGAAGGTACTAAAGTAGTGGTCAAGATCACTCCAGCCACTAGTAGACTCTAGTGGAAGATATGAAAGGAGTGGAGGAGATTGCACATGCACTTGTGGACTCTAGTTACATTTGTGGTCCTCGTTGATTCGAGCCACTATAGATACAAGCATAAGGTTGGGAGGAGAGTCATCTCTCTAGCACGTGGTGGTCATAGTCATTAGTTTCTTGCATCTCCATTGTTACTTAGTTGGAAGCTATTGTCATAGCTTAGTTGCATTTTTTTAAAAAATACAAAAACATAAAAACTCTAAAAATATCATTGAAAATCATAAAAAGAATAAAAATTAAAAACAAATAACTGAGAAGCAAATCAAGTTTTCAAATTAAAATAGGGGAAATAAACCAAGCTCAAATTCAAAGAAAAAAATCAAGTTCAAGAGAAAGAAATCAAATCCAAGAAATCAAGCAAAAGTAAATAGTGTTGATTAAAGCTAGATCAAACGAAAAGAAAAATCACGTAAATCAAGACTTTCATATTCACTTAGACCCTAGAAATTGATTCTTCATAGGGAGTTGATCTAAGATTAAAGAGACATGTTTAAAAACTTACTTTCACCTCCTGGCTCAAGATTCATCTAGTCTCTTCTTGGAACTCTACTCCAAGCTAAGAGAAATCATTGAGCCAATTACCTTAGACATTGTTCTAAACTCTAGGACAAGCCAGAGAAGATAGATGGAAGAAGTATTTAAAGAATTAATTATTGAGAAATAGGGCTTGAGTAATCAATGCAATCTTAAAGGGAAAAGGGAAATTTACTAGATTAAATGTAACTAAGTACTTGGAGAACTTTTAAGTCCAAGCTTAGGTTGGTGGACTACCTCAAGAGATGTTGACACATTTCTTTACATGGGTAGTTTTCAGGATCAATTTTGACATCCATCTGAGTACATATAGAGAAGAGTTGGGTAGATTTTAGAAGAGAGTTACATAAACTCTTCTACCTAGAGGAGTTTAGTTAGCACATTGAAGAGGGGTTCTTGTGATGGGTTCATTCCCCAAAACCCACTTCATCTTTGACACATCTACTAAATGAGTTCTTGAGGAGGTTTGTTCAACTTCCTCAAGCTACCCTAATCTCTTTGAAGCGAGGTCTTGTGATTCTATTTCTCGAGATTTTAAATCGTGAAGAGAGTACTAAAGTTGAGAGAAGGATTGAGGAGACTGGGAAGAGATTCGGGCTGACTGAAAACTTGGCAAGAGTTAGAAAAGAGGTAGAGGTAGCTGCCTAGATGAGGCAATGATAGGCTCTCCTTGATGATAGGCTAGTATAGAGTGCTCCATTATAGCCAAAGGCGAAACGTATTCTAGTGGGCCCAAATGTGTCTACAGCATCAGCTACAGCTAATGTTGCATCCAAATCACATATGCCATTGGAGTTACAATTAGAGATTCTTAGCAAATGAATCGATAATGTTATGGTGATGTAGGCATCTCTATCCAAAGAGATGGCTTGTCTTCATAACAAGGTGTACTCCATGGGTTTTCAAGTCCCGACTCCTACTCAGTCTAGCACTAGTTATTCAGATCCATTATGAAGAAATGGCATACCTATGCCAAACACACATAAAGGAAATAGGATGCCTTAGGTTGCACTTGTAGTGAAGCCCATTTCTTAGCAAAACCCTATACCTCCAGTTCATCCCATGTATTAGAGAGATATTGGGCCTTATTATAGACGACAAACTAGGGGATTTGGAGGGACTTGAGGAAGAAGGTTTTTGTGGTGTGACGCCCACAAACACTATTCTTATGGATGTGAGGAGCTTTAAAAGCAGGCAAGAGATCATCAATTACTAATAGATATAGACAAGAAAATTTGCAAGTTTAGGACTCCTCCTCCTCTACCTACAAACTATGGAAAGGAACGAATGAAGAAACTTTATGAAAATCTATCAAACACATATGCTAGTACATCAACAGCATAGTTAGATCCATTGGAGGTAGGAAATGGAAAAGAGATTAGGCCAAAGATTCAAAAGAACTAATCCATTGAAGTGCTAGTGAGAGCTAGAGATGCAATCATGCAGAAAACTACTTGGAAGTCTCTTGTATATCAATTTTTTTTTGTCTACTCACATATTTCTAATGTTGAGGATAAGAGGAAAAGAGACAAAATGAAAGACAAGGCAGAGCCAAAAAGAAGAGTGAGTAGGAGGCAGATTGAGGACAATGAGGAAAAGGCAAGAGACATTAAGGAGAAAGTCCACTTCGAGGAGCCTACTACATCTCAAGAAGAGGTGAAAAGAAAAGAAATTAGAGAGGGAAAGAGGCAAATTAAGAATAATCAACCTCAAAAAAAGCCAATTGAAAATCAAGAAACAAAGAAAGTACTAGAGAAGAATCAAGAAACTATTGAAAAGATAGATAATATTCAAGAAAGTGAGAAGAAAAAGAAGATGAAATCTCCAAAGGTTGTAATAATTTCAAAAATTGAAAGAAGAATCACACAAAGGAGTTTTTGAACGAGATTTTACTGAAGATTCAAGTAACTATGTCTTTAGAGCAAGTCTTCTCAATTGTGAAGCCTAATTTCAAAGAGATCTTTGTTAAATTGATTAAGAGGAAAAAAAATTCATTACCTAAAGATATAGAGATGGGAGACGAATATTATGGCACTCAAGTTATGAATGAAGGTGTTGCTTTGAGTGACTCATGAGATCATGAAGATGATGAGATCGCAATATGTCAAGTGAGCAAAAATTCTCTTGGACCCATCATACTTGACGATGAGACAAGAGAATCATAGAGTGATTATAGTAGAAACTTTTGGGCAAGAGGGACCCCAGAAGTAAAAGCAAAATTAGGAAATGAGAGAGATCCATATTTATCTTTGGCCTTGATTGACTTTGGGTCAGAGATAAATATGATATCTAAGAAGTTGTATAACAAATTTAGATGGCCAACAGATAAGGAACATGGTGGAGGATGAGAATCGTAGATAATTGGCTCTAGAACTCTACTAGGAGCTTGTGTTTTTGTGCCTGTGACAATTGGGGGAGATTCTAAGGAATTCCATCTTTTTGTTCAGGATAAGTATTCATATGAGGCTATTCTTGGGCAACCTTTTATAGTCAGAATGTGGATGTCGGATCTGTTCATGCAAGAATTTGATCGAGATCCAGTTTTCACTCCTTAGGAGTCATGAGAGTCTGCCTGAACCATGCGAGAAATGAGAAAATTATGAGGAAACACCCCATAAACTCTTACGATCTTGAGTGTGATGATTGTGCACCAATGAGAGAGTATTGGGCATATTTTGATCAAAATTTCTATTAGGATCCATTCTTGAGCGAGACAATGGTGGAAAGTGATTTGATGTCTCGCAAGACTTTGTACATTTTCAAAGTTATTATATATATTCATTTGCATTTAACTTACATTAGTTGCATTATTCTAGAAGAACTTGAGCAACCACTATAAAGAAAAGAAAAATTTGAAATCATTATGCTCACTTATATTCAAGAATACCATTTAATTGTTGAATTTTTGAAAGAACATAAAGTGAATGTAAATACCAACTAAAATATTGTTGATAAGAAAATCAAACTCATAGCTCAACCATTGCCAATATATAGTTATGAAAAATATCTAAGAGTTTTTTATGAACCTATGCCAAGATGATGAGAGCTTATAGGACATGACTTTACTCACGAGTCTATTAAGTAGATAAAGTTTGGAGAGAAAACATTTCTTGTAGAAAAGAAAAGAGAAAATTTTTAAGAAATTATCAAGAGACACAAGAAAGCATTGGCTCTTTTACCACATGAGATAGGTTGTGTGGATCCAAAGCAAGTTCTTTCCATAATCATCTTTGCAATGCTATATATTCCATGGAATATGCAACCTATCCAAGTCCCTAAGGCTCATTTACCTGAGTTGATGAGATTGTTAAAGGAGAAGATATCCATGCAGATATTGGAACCATCTTCAGCACCATACTAGAATAGGTGGTTCACAGTGCCAAAGAAGAATGGGAAACTTCATTTCATCCAAGATTTTCAACATGTGAATAAATTCAAGATTAGAAATGTAGGGACAAGATCTATAGTAGATGAGTTTGATGAAGCATTCTTTGGGTATCCCATTCAATGGATGAATTGTACTCAAGGTGTGAATAGTTTTAGTTAGCTATTGAGACCGGAGACATCACTATGATGAAGACTCCACTTGGCCTTGTACATATGTGTATTGTGTCATAAGGAGCAAAAACTTCAGTAGCTCACATGATGAATGCCATGAATCTGGTTCTAGATGACTTTATTTATACCTTCAGTGACTATGCCTTTTATTGATGATATTTTGATAAAGAGTTTTGATGAAAGAGTGAAAGATGAGACTTAGATACTTTAGATTGTCAAAGATTTGTTAGTGACCATATCTCTCTCTCATTGTGAGAAAATTTTTGAGAGATTCAAGAGGTAGGGCTATCATTTTCTAGAGACATCTCTGATTCTCGGGAAATCTATTTTTGGAGTTGACAAGGCTCTCAATGTAGGACATCTATGTGGACATTATGGCCAAAAGCCATACCCGCAGAGAGTTAAGGCCATTAGTGGAATTTTTGAGGTGTGTCATAATGTTAGTGAAGTAAGGAGATTCTTATGAGCCTATATCTTCTACACATTCAGATTCAACACTTTGCTCATGTTGAGAACCCTTTATATGATCTATTGAGAAAGAGAAAGAAATTTATTTGAAGAGTAAATAGTGAAGAGACATGCATAAATTGAAGCAATTGCTAATTGAAGCTCCAATTCTGAAGGGTATTCATCATTTTGGTTAGAAGCCTATTTGTTTGACCATTGATACTACTCCTGCTAGTATAGGCTAGGTCATAGGTCAGGATGATGATGAGGGGCATAGATATGCAGTTCGTTTTGGTGTGAAGATAGTACATGACACTTAGAGAAAGTATCCATAAATTAAGAGAGAATTATGGAGATTGGTGATTGCATTGAAAATTGATAAAGAATATTTCATTGGAGCAAGTGTTGTAGTTGAGCCTAATTATCTTCCTCTGATTGGTATGATTTCTAATTGTTCTTCTCTGGATATTGCAATGCTTAGGTGGACTTCATAGGTGAAGTTTATAAAACAAGCTTTTGTCCACATAGTTGGGAAGTTAAACATAGTTGTTGATATGCTTTTGAGAGCAAAGTTTGATGATGATTATAATGATGATGAGATAGAAATAGATATAAATATGATGAGATATGACCCACTAGTCTATGTTTATGAGAAACTCCATGAGAATGAATGGAGAATGGAAAGACACAAGAAATTATATGAGTCCACTGAAACCTTCCTTAGGCTGGTCCACAAATAAGTTTAGATCCATCATGAAAAAATCTTACAAGTTCTTCTTCAAGGATGGATTTATTTGGCGACACGCTATAAGCAAGGTGAAGAATCCACAATGTGTACTGAGTAATAGAAGTCTTCAGAGCAAGGCCATGAGAGAAATGCATGAGACCTTATGGGTAGGACACAAAGGATTTTATATGATCGATGAGAAGATTAGGGAAGCCCATTAGTAGCTAGGTATATATTTGAGTGTTTGAGACTTTGTGAGCACATGTACCATATGTGAAGTTCATTCTTTAGTTAGGCATAAACATTGTTACATCTGACTTATCCTCCTTGTATTTTTACAAGTGGTTGGTTGATCTTGTAACCATGCCAAAAGGAATAAATAAAATGAGATACATAGTACTTGCTAGAGAGGACTTGACTAACCATGTGGAAGGTTGAGCTCTTCACATGAAGACTACTTATAATGTATGCAAATTTCCTTTAGAAGAAGTGATTTTGCAATTCAGACACATAGAGAAAGTGGTTGTAGATCAGGGAGAATTAGATGTGAGAGAGGAAAAGGAATTCTTTGACCAACATGAGATTCATTTGTCTCTCACTATTGTCTATAACCCTAAGACTAATGGAAAGATTGAGAGAGGTCACCCCTCTATTGTAAAGGAAGTCTCTAAGGCTTGCAATGTTGACATAAAGCAGTGGCCTAGATATCTTTCATTCATGTTATGGGTAGATAGAATGGCCTAGACTATGCCTACTAAATTGATGTATTGTCAAAAGCCAGTTTTCTCCATCTAGACTTAGATTATTTAAAGAATTTGGAGAAGCTTGTAGGAGGTAGAAAAGTAAGTTGCAAAGCAACGAAGTTTGTTCAAACCGACCGCAACAAGACAAGCCCTTGAGCTTATGGAGACTCGAATAGACCTTATAGACATGTGATAAGTGCAATAAAATGCACTATGTACTTTGAAGCATCAAGGAGAAAGAGTCGATACAAAATAGATAGGTTTGCATATTGACTAGCTCAAAGAACTTACTATCTTTGGATGAGACAATCAACTTCAAATGCTCATAGAGACTCGCATGATTACAATTAGAAACAATCATTTGGGAGGTGTTATGCACATAGGGTTGAGTGTATAGAATGCACAAGAGTACAAAAAAAAGCAAAATATCCTTTTGAAATGAACCTGACACTCAATAGTGGTACCTCCTATTTTTTAGGAATATGTAGGGATAGATCCTGAGATAGAAGAAATGAGATTTCTATCAATCTACAAAACCAAATGCTTTGAAAATTTATACACATAACCTTGACACTAATATCTTTCCAAGGATTCATCTCGCATTCAATTATCTTACTGTTATTGAAGAAGATGATGTAGAAAAATGAAGGAGCAAAACAATGATGGCCACAAGTGTATGTATATTGCTTCCATGTAATGTACAATTGATTTGAAGTCTTTATATAGAATCTTGAAGTGCTCCATGACTTCTACAAGTGTCCCTGCATATATTATTCAAGGTTCTTTCATTCACATGATCAAGTCTCTTATGCCATACCTCAAGCTCACTTAGGGTTTGAGACCCAAAAGTTAATAGATCTATGTTCCTAGTTTCTCCAAATTCAAAAGTAAAGAGCCTACCATGCTTCTCACCTCTAGCTATCTTCTTGAAGTCTTGACATGGATCTTCCACAAAAGCTCCATGTTGGGTGAACCTAACTTGCAAGCTTTTTCAACTATTTGGCCTACACTTACTAGCTTTTTAGTGATAGTGGTTACATAGCGTACCTTACTCAGAATGTTTCTCCTTTCATTGGAAGCTTTGACATTACCAATCTTCTCCACATTGTTCTTTGTGTCATCCCCTATTTGAACTTCATGTCTATGCTTTGGATTTTCCAATTCAAATAGAAGAGCAATGTTTCCTGCAACATAATTTGAACATCTTGAATCTATGTAGAACAAATGACCATCTTCTAATCTTCTTTGTGGCTTAGATTCATAAGAATCAATGATTCTTTATGTGCTTGATCTTTGAAGTTATGTCCACATCTGTTTCTATTGTTGCCAAATCCACCTATTCCACTTCCTTTTTGGGTCGTCCCATTGAACCAACAACTCTGAGTGGTGTGGTTGGTCTTATCTTAGATGGCACAAGGTTGAACATTCTGACCTTTGGCTTTGTCATGATTTTTTCCTTTCTTCTTCCCTTTCCACTTGCTCTTGCTTGCAAAGTTGGCTTGAGAAGTCTCCTCTTCATCTTCTTCCTTCTTCTTGCCTTTCAACTTCTTATCCTTCTTATCTGCATATAGAGCACTAGTTGAATTACCATGATAGGAGTTACCTTCCTTTATTGTATTGTTGGCCTCTTGATTGAAGAGTTGTCCAATAAAGATGTTGAAGTCTAGAGTTTGCACATCCATGATGAGATCATAAGCCATGGTGAAGGATTGCCATTGCTTATCACTTCGAATCCCATTGAGAATTTGCCTCATGATAACCTCTTCTTCAATTAGCTATCCAAAGGATGCTAACTGATCCGCAAACTCCTTAACCTTGGTAACAAGCTCTATGATGGTTTGTTTATGTGCCTTCTTCATTTGGTTGCACTCGTTCCAAAGATGATTCTTTCTTGCTTTGGTACTAGTAGAAAAGAAAGTATCGAGGGCATTCCAAGTCTCTTGAGATGTCTTACATCCTCTAATATGTGGTAATAGAAAGCCAGAGATAGATTTTAGGATGTACGACCTTGATTGAGCATCCTTTGTGCACGAAGGTGTGAGCTTATCTATCTCCTCTTGTGCAGGTCCTGCTTAGGATCCTCAAATAAGCATAGCTTCATCACTTGCTACAATTCCATAAAGATTTCTACATTGAAAATAGGCCTCCATTTTGAGTTTCCAAGCCGCATAGTTGAGTTGATCAAGCTTCTTGATCATTGAGGGAAATTCATCACCCATCTTGATCGAGCTCTGATAACACTGAAAGAACTTGGTGAAGCTTGTAGGAGGTAAAAAAGTGAGTTGTGAGGCGATGATGTTCGGTCCAACCAACTAGCACAAGACCATCCCTTGAGCTTATAAAGACTCAAATAGAACTTTTACGCATGCGATAAGTGCAAAAAAATGCACTATATACTTTGGAACATCAAGGAGAAAGAGTCTATACAAAACACATAGGTTTGTGCATTGACTAGCTCAAAGAACTTACTATCTTTGGATCAGACAATCAACTTCAAATGCTCATAGCAACCAGCATGATTACAATTAGAAAGAATCCTTTTGGAGGAGTGATACAAATAAGGTTGAGTGTATAGAATGCACAAGACTACAAGAAAAAAACAAAATATGCTTTTGGAATGAACCTGACACTCAACAGTGGTACCTCCTATTTATTAGGAATATGTGGAGATAGAAATTGAGATAGTTAAACTGATATTTCTCCCAATTTGTATATTAAAATGCTTTGAAACTTTATATACATAAACTAGACACTAATAAATTTCCAATGAGTCCTCTTGCATCCAATTCGGAGCTCTGTAGAGAGAGGAGTAGCCTCTACAAGCTTACTATTGTTGAAGAAGATGATGCAAAAAAATGGAGTAAGACAATGATGGCCACAAGTGTTTGTATATTGCTTCCATGTAATGTACAAGTGATTTGAAGTCTTTTATAGACTCTTGAAGTGATCCATGACTTCTACAAGTGGATTTTGAATTCAAATGAAGGTAGGCTTAGTTGTTGGAGGGAATCAATTCAATTTCCTACAATCTAGGAAAAGTGAAGATCTAGTTTGATCTGCTTTTATGTGATTGATTAATTCATTCATTGCAAATCAACCACCTCAAATTTGTGGAATTTGAGCTCTCTCTTTCTACTTTTACATGTGTAAAGCTCTAGGCTTTTACAATGGTAAAGAATCCATAAAAAATCTTTTAAAGAATACAATAAATGAGCATAAGTAAAAGAACTCTCCAACGGATATTCTTTCGCCATAATCCAAGCACTAGCTTTTGATGTAGATCAAATCCACCTCAAGCATAGTGTAAGCTTGATGTTCCAACAATTATGACATGGATGATGCTCTTGTGGAATGATGAAATAATAGGAGAAGAATTATTATCATTGAGGATTTAACAATTAGAAAAAGGAAATGAGAAGTTAAAAGAAGTAGTGCAAAAGATAAAGGAGTCAAGGTTGAAAAATAAGATTTATTTTGACAAAATTCATCAACTTAGGCCACATAAGATAGAGATCAATTACTGGGTATTGGTGTATGATGGTACTTTATACTCAGTATGATGCGAGAAAGAAGCTAAGTAAAAGATGGCTTGGGCAATATGTAGTGTGTATCATGAGCTTTGTGAAATCGATGGTATTCCTTTAAGATCTTTAATTGCAGGGAAAAGAATAAAGTTATTCAAGAAGAGAAGCAAAGAAGAGTATGAGATTGATCAAGAATTGTTGGAAGAATAAAAATGAAGATGATCTTGCTAAAGGAAATTAACATCAGGTTAATGTATTCTATTCTATTGGTCCACTTTCATTTATTTTTTTGTATAATTTTTTATTTCATGCATTTCATATCTTGCAGTTCATAATGTTCTGACAAAAGAGAAGAAGTGATTAGAAAAGCCAGTAGGGATGTGCGCACTTGAGGGAGTAGGTTGGGACACCCTATAGTCATTATGAGGACCTAGATAGGACACTCTTACTTGAAGCTCTTAGTAGAAAGAAGGACTTGTTTTATATGGATAGGTTCTGTGACATGCTAAAACACTTACAAAATGAAACCTTGACTCCTTCTAGTGCATATCTCTAGATCCTAAGCTCAGATTAGGGGTTAGGCCTTTCCCCTTTAACAAAAAAGTTGTGAAGATCCTACATTGTATAATATTTTAGTAATTTTATGCATTCCTCCTCCATAACAAAGCAGAATTTAAATAAAGATACAGTACATTAAGGGTTGTTGTAAAGAGAAAAACAAAAATAAAGAAAAAGATAAAGAAAAAAAAACATTTTTCATGACTTAGATATGGTCCCGAAACCACTTCTAACATTTACTATGTGGGCTACATGAGGTGGAGCTATACAATAGTGGAGCGAGTGGTATTTTTTGATAGATGTATAGGAGCAAAACATAAGTGTTAGTATATGATCAATGTCTACCCCTCATGATTGTATGCACATTTTGTAAGGCCCCCATTATGAGGAGAAGCCAATTGTGCATTACCCAATTGATGGGAATCCCAAGTTGCATGTTGGATGAAGGTCATATTGGACCATCTAAGGTATTGTAAGGAAAGGGAGTTACCAGCATCCCCAATTGTGGGGTCCAAGGTAGCGGTGAGCAGCCCCGACTAGGGGGCCCAAGGGGGCGAGGGGGCCCCCTAGCTGGGGGGTCCTAGGAGGCCAGCGGGCCCTCTGGTGGGGGTCCGAGGGTAGCACTGCCAACATGAAAATGAAGGGAATATTCCCTATCGAAGTCGAAAATCATTTATATTTTCTAGGTTAGTTCAACCAGCCTAAGCCATGTATGACAATTATGCGGGCGGTGACCGCCCACACTCTACCGCCCATGTATAGCCGTCCACAGAAGCCCACCCATGATCCTATAAACACATGACTTCTGCACTACCTGAGACATCGAATTGAGCCAACATACCTCTACCTTGTATCTCTCTATCTAGAGTTGTCTATATCACCATTTAAGCTCTACCTTGAGAGCGCACGGGTGGACAATGCCATCATCTTTGTACTTGTTGTTAGTTGAAAATTGTTGAGATTCTCCTATATGTGTTATCTTCTCTACTAATACCCCTGTATTATATTGTGTAACTATTGTCTTACATGGTATCAGAGCCATAAGGTTCAAATAGCTTGAGAAGTATCACTATTTTAGCCTACTAGGAGACTAGAATATCAGTAGATTATTCGAGTGATTACATGATGGCTTCATCATCGAACACTGGTCTTGGTGCTTCAGCTAATGTTAATGTTGCACCTATTCGAATTCGCCCACTTGCATTCACTGATGGGAAGCTGGATGGATCCAACTATACACTCTGGAAGTTCAAAATTTTTGCAATTTTGGACTCCTATGAATTACTTGAAACTTTCATGGGACCAATGGGATTGGATCCAGAGCCTATACCAGTTGAAGATCCAGCAAATTCAAGATTGATGAGTCAGCCAGATCCAGATCTTCTACGAGCTTGACAGAGGCGGAATGTTGATGCATTATGTGCAATTGTCACTAATGTAAGTGATTTTGTGCTTACTTTAGTTCAACATAATATTAAAGCACATGAGGCTTGGGGCATATTGACTCATCAATATGAGACCAAGACCCTACTAGGATAGAGAATTTAGAAAATCAGTTGTCAAATGAAAAGCATTCTGATTCTGAAAAGGCTGAAGATTTTATCAAACGGATAAAACATCTTCAAAACGGATTTTATAAAGAAATTGCACATTTAGATAATATTTTTTTCTCCATGAGTCTAAATGATCCCTACATTTGAAGAGTTTTGTGCTATGCTTTTAGAAGAAGAGATGCGGTTGAAGAATCAGCAAAGTACAAGTGATGCTACATTCTCAGCAAATGCAAAAGGTAAAGTCTCTTCTAATGGATCAAAGAAGAAGCCAAAGAAGAAAAAGTTCACAAGAAGTCGCTTCTATTGTGAAAAGAAAGGACATGCCATCGAGGATTGCATAAAGAAGCAAGCTGATGAACAGAATGGGACTGTAACATCATCGTGGAAGAACAAAGAGTCTGCAAACAACATAGAGCTGGAACTATGGGTAGCTATTGAAGAGGTATGCTCATCTGCTCAAGTTCGTGTTGATGAACCACGGATTTTAGATAGTGGAGCTTCTCGCCATATGACCTGTAAAAAGGATTGGTATAGTTCCCTAGTGCCTCTGCGGGAATCCATGAATGTAGTGGTGGGAAATGACTCCAAGTGTCCAGCAAAAGGAACTGGAACCATCTCTTTTATCACTTCTCTAGGTGTTGAGAAAATGTTATCCGATGTTCTCTATGTACCTACACTTAAAAGAAATGTGTTGTCAATTTCTGCAATAACAGATCATGGAATGGAAGTTCACTTCAATAAGAGTGGTGCAAAAATCATGGATTCATCAAGTAATGTAGTAGGTAAAGGCATAAGATGTGATAACTTGTATGAGTTAAGTGCCTTACCTGCTATAGAAGATAAAGATGTAAGCAGGTTATGGCACCAATGACTTGGGTATCTCGGATTTGCAGTTTTGAAGGAGATGCAAAGAACAGGGATGGTTGCTCATTTGCCTGCATTTTCTAGGGTTGCACGAACCTTGTGAAGCTTGTATGATGCGCAAGCAACAATGAAAGGCATTTCCAAGAGAGACTAGTAATCGATCTCAAGCTCCTCTAGAGTTTCTACATGCTGATCTCTGAGGTAAAATGTCTACACCTGGTTTAGGAGGATCTTTCTACTTTTTGTTGTTAGTCAATGATTATAGTAGAAAGATGTGGGTTTATTTCATTCGAGAGAAGGCTGATGCTTTTGAAAAATTTAAAATGTGGCATAAGTATTTGGAAAACGAATCAAGAAGGAAACTGAAGAAATTCAGAATAGATAGAGGAGGTAAATTCTTGTCAACAAAATTTAATAATTACTGTAAGGAGCATGGTGTGAAAAGGAAACTTACCACAGCTCATACACCTCAACAAAATGGCATTGTTGAGCACACAAACAGGACAGTAGTTGAGATGGCTCATTGTATGTTAAAGGCTCAAGAGATGCCTGATTCATTCTGGGCAGAAGCAGTCAACACAGTAGTCTACATCCTCAATCGAAGCTACACAAAAGCACTAAAGGGGATGACTCCTCAAGAAGCATATTTTGGTAAAAAGCCTTCAGTTTTGCATTTCCAAATTTTTGGTTGTTTCTGTTATGCACATATTCCTAATTCAACAAGATCAAACTTGGATTCAAAAAGCAAAAAGTGTGTCTTCCTAGGATATAGTGAAGAGTCTAAAGCATACAGGTTGTGGGATCCTGAGGCAAGGAAGATTTTTGTCAGCCGAGATGTGGTGTTTGATGAATGAGCACACTTAGTAGAAGATAAAGGTAAATCTACTATCTCATCAAACGGAGAAATATCTCACCTTGTGCCTATCAAAAGACAGGCTAAAGTTGAGGAGGAGGAAACATCTGATGGAGAAATTTCCTCAATAAAAAGCCAACCAGTTGTAGCTGCACAGCATAAGCCACTACCAAAGTGGGACATCAGCTCTTTGATGATCACAATCCACATGTAGATGTACCAGAATCATCCTCGGATGGATTATAAAGATCAAAGAGAATAGAGGAGCAAAGAAGAGCCTTAGAACACATTGTTAACATGGATCTAATGGCAGACATCATGGGCTCGATAAAGGAACCTACCACCATTAAAGAGGCCCTTGATGGTCCAGGTTGGAGAGTGGAAATGTAGTGTGAGTATGATAGTGTACTAAAAAATGATACATGGGATCTAACCGACTTGCTACCAAAGAAGAAGGTAATAGGTACTAAATGGATTTGGAAAGTTAAGTATAAAGCAGATGGAACATTAGAAAAGTATAAGGAAAGATTAGTTGCACAGGGTTTTTCATAGATTGAAGGATTTGATGTTCAAGAAACTTTTGCACCAATAGCACGCATGACAACTATTTGCACGATACTTGTAGTAGCTGCACAAAAGGCTTGGCCTATTTTTCAGATGGATGTCAAATCTGTATTTTTGAATGGTCACCTCAAGGAGGAGGTATATGTATCTCAACCACCAAGTTTTGAGGTGCCCAATTCTGAAAATAAAGTTTGCAGGTCGAAGAAAGCTTTGTATGGACATAAGCAAGCTCCACGGGCTTGGTACCAATGGATAGATAATTTTTTCAAAAATATGGGTTTTGAAAGAAGTACTTCTGATGCTAACTTATGTAAAGAAAAGGGATAGCAAGCTAGTTGTTGCCTTTGTATACATAGATGATTTGATCATTACAGGAGATCATCAGGAACTCATCAATCAAACTAGATCAGCTTGGGAACTGAGTTTGAAATGACAGACTTAGGTCTACTCCATGTTTTTTTGGGAGTTGAAGTATGGCAAAGGAAGGATGGCATTTTCATCTCACAACAAAAATATGCCAAAGAAATTCTCAAGGCATTTGGAATGATGGACGGCAAACCAATTAGCACACCTATGGAGGTAAATCATAAGCTATCTATGGATGATAACATGCCTGATGTAGATGCTAAGAAGTATAGGAAGCTTGTTGGAAGTCTTATTTTTCTGTGCAACACTAGACCAGACATTTGCTATGTTATTGGAGTGTTAAGCAAGTTTTCCAACAAACCTAAGGAGAGTCACTAGAATGTTGGAATGCAAATTCTAAGGTACATTGCAGGAACCTTGGATTTTGGTATTCTTTTATACCACAGGTGATACACTTCAAGGATATTGTGATTCAGATTGGGTTGAAGATTGTGATTCTAGAAAATCAATTCTTGAATATTGTTTCTCACTTGGTTCACGAACATTTTCTTGGGTAAGTAGGAAGAAACCAACTATCGCACTCTCCTTCACTGGAACAGAGTACAAAGTAGCTTGTTTTGCTTCTTGTGAGGCAGTCTGGTTAAGGTGAATTCTTGGAGATCTAGGCTTTCCATCAAATATGGTGACTATACTCAAGTGTGATAATCAAAGTTGTATGGCTATTGCAAAGAAACTAGTATTTCATGCTTGCACCAAGCACATAGAAGTATAGTACCATTACATTTGTGAGCTAATGGAAGATGAAATTGTGGGGCTAGAATATTGCACAACAGAGGTAAATTATCCTGACATATATACTAAAGCACTTGGAAGAGAGCAGCTCAATAGCCATCTTCAAGAGATGGGCATAGGACCGAGACCTACTTGATTTATCATCGATAAACATTGAGGGGGGGTGTTAGTATATGATCAATGTCTACCCCTCATGATTATATGCACATTTTGTAAGGCCCCCATTATGAGAAGAGGCCAAGTGTGCATTACCCAATGGATGGGAATCCCAACTTGCATGTTGGATGAAGGTCATATTGGACCATGTAAGGTATCGTAAGGAAAGGGAGTTACCAGGGTCCCCAATTGTGGGATCCGGGGTAAAAGGAATATTCCATGGAATGTTAGGTCGGTTCAAATGGCCTAAGCTGTGTATGGCAATTACACGGGCGGTGGCCGCCCACGCTCTATCGCCCATGTATAGCCGTCCACAGAAGGCCACCCATGATCATATATATACATGACTTCTGCACTACCTAAGAATCGAATTGAGCAAGCATACCTCTACCTTGTATCTCCCTATCTAGAGTTCTCTAGATCACCATTTAAGCTCTACCTTGAGAGCGCACGGGTAGACAATGGCATCATCTTTGTACTTGTTGTTAGTAGAAAATTGTTGAGATTCTCCTATATCTGTTATCTTCTTAGCTACTGCTCCTGTGTTATATTGTGTAACTATTGTTTTACAATAAGAACATTTATAGTAAAATGACAGCTGACTTTGAAATGAGTTGATAGGAAAGTTTGTTGTTGGAAAGTCTAAATGATTTCTATAGGAGTAGTTTGACTTATTTTTTTATGGTAGTATGCTGACCAAACAAGTTTTCAATCATGACTTACATATTTAAAGTCATCCTTATTTTTCTTAGAACCTACATTTGCATACGAAAGTCATTTTTTGATTCCCAAAAGAAAAACATTAAATTAAAAGCTAAAAATAATTTCAAAAGAATCTTGATGCCCTTCTATTTAACTTTGTATGTTGGTCCATCGAGACGATGTGCGGGTTTAGTGGGGTGGGTGTCAGGATGCAATCCCTCGAGGATTGTGTACCAATTTTTTTTAATCTTTTTATTTTTATTTTACTGATTATGAATTGATGATTTGTCTGCAAGAAAAAGAAAAGAGTTGTATTTGTTTCATTGCTTGATTGAATCAATTGATTGTGTGATGAGGACCATTTCAATTATACTTTGAACTGAGTTTTTGACCTATGAAAACCCTAGAAACCTATAACAGTACTTGTAAAAAACCCCATTGACACACTCTTCAAATTTCATGTATTAACCCTTTGAAAGCTAAAGAAAAACCTAAGTTGACCCATCATGTGTGATCATACTTAAACACAAACTTTAGAGACCCTTTACTACTCTAAAATCTTAATTGTAATCTAAAGCTTAACCCTCTAGAACCCCCATGTATATTTGAAACCCCTAAGAAACCATGTAAATTTTACCCTTAGGAACCTCAAAACCCTAGAAGAATGACTTCAAACCCTTAGAAACCCCTAAATAATTAATTGGAAACTAACTTCAAACCCTAGGAAATTAAATTCAAAACCTTAGAAACACTTATATAAACCCTAAGATCCTTGTATAATTAGAGCATTGTATATCCATAATTAAGTGTGGCATATTATTTTTGTAATTGTAACCTCTAAAAAACCTTGTGCATACATTAATGTGTAAAAGAATAGAACCTTAATCCTAAAAATAAAAAGAAGTGAAAAAGAAATGAAAATTAAAAAATAGAAAATGAAAAACAAAAATAAAACAAAGAAATTAATAAATACAAAATAGAATGGAATGAATGAAAAGGTCTTAAATCCGCAAATCTCCAAAAATAAAAATTTGAGTCTTAAATTAGCCTTGAAAATTTTATCGGTTCTTTCCCAATGATTTATCTTTAAAAAAACCAAAGAAGTAAAGAATTGAAGTGATCCTATCTATATCAGCCGCATCTTGGCGATATCTGATATGTTTCCAAGTACTTAAAGAAGTAATTTCCTCTCATCATCAAACGTTTAACTCGTGTATTGCATCGGGTGGTGTGTTTACCACTTCCAAGCTGTTGACAGGTGCTTTGGTGGAGCAGATTCTTTTCTAGTACTATCCAACATCACTTGATAGTGATTTTACTTTGTATCCTTTCATTCATGATCAACTATGATGTACTAGGCCATTATCAAAACATTTCACTGATTGTAGCTCTTGTATATGAAAGTGTTGATGCATATGGCCTTTCTATTTTGAGTTTTATGTTTCTACTTCTCGCCTCACGACCAGGTGACTATCCGATGATGACGTACACCATCGATAGTGTCCTAGTGTTCTGATCCCTCCTGAAGCATTGATGATGGTCCTATCATCAGACTATCCCAGGAAGGCGCCTAGCGTGCAAACCTTGCTCGCTAGACAAGAGGACACCTTAGGGACTGATCCAAGTTTTTGTCGTCTTATCACGACTCCCCTTCTTTTCAATAGGGATTGTACCAGTGAACCAAAATTTGTATATATGTTTGACAAAAAAGGACAAAATTGTTAGCATAGTCACTATGATAGTGTGTTTGGAAGTTTAAACGAGCTCAAATCAAAATTTTGACTCAATAGTGTGAAACATTTTTGAACTCCCAATCACCATGAGCATGCTCACCAAATTTTGTACAATTTTGAAACTATGAAATCACCATGAGCATGCTCACCAAATTTTGTACAATTTTGAAACTATGATTGGAAGGGGTGTCAATGATGCCCTAGAAAGAATAGCGACATGCTCTGATACTAATGTTTGGAGGTTGATGTCTATGAGAGCACACCGAACACTACAAGGAAGAAGAAGAACTTGTCCACATGCCACACGAAATCCCAACCGTTACTGTTGAACGAGATGAAGAAATCAGAAAGTTTGAGGACTTACTTTAAGTGGCACTATGACACGTAGCTTCAACGTTAAAAAATGTGATCGTTTTTTACTAAGAATGTTTTCGACACCTTTGAAACTAATCCGAAAAGACGTGGAACCCATAGTTGAGGCACAAATATACGGAAGCATTTGATCTAACACAACGAAGGGGCCCTTTGGGCTGCTTGGCGACTCGAGAGGATTCACAAGCAATTGACAACCTCCTCTTCACTTGAAAAGGGTAGCACCTTTATCTTGTACTATAAAAAGGAAAGATGACAAATGGAGTGCATTAATGGGGCATCCAAAACATTAACTCGGGTGCCTTTAAGCCCTATTCAAGAGCTCCAAAGTGTAGACCATCAATTTCTCGCTTAAGTCAACTTGTCCTCGAAATTCTGTGAGGCCATCTACGATATGTGGACTATGAGGTATGTCAAATGGCCAACTTCTGTTGCGCCTAAACCAGAATGTCGCAAACAAGCTTCCAACTACTATGTGGTGATCTTAAAGGAAAGACAAGAGGTGGCCATAGCTTTTAACTTGTCAAAAAAGATCTCATCGCAACCATCAATACAAGTTGCATTAGAGGATGAGTCGCCTTAGGTAAACATAAATTACATGCTTCAAGAACAATCCACATGATGAGCATTGCGTACAAGAGTCAAGGCAAAAACTTTGGATAAAGTCCTCGAGATTAGGGGGATATGCCAAAAACAGAGGGGAATCATGATCTTACCTTGGTGTTGGGCCTCTCATAGAACAATAGAATGGGGATCCTCTCCCCTTTTTGAGTGGGCACCTTGGGGCACCTTCACGGTGTCGAAAGGTACAAGGTCGACACACATAGTGCTTATATGCATGTAATTTGTCTTTTATGCCAAATGAATTCGAATTCAATACAAATAGATAAAGGAGTTGTGCAGCTATGGCTTCAAACCATTGTCTGTAGATATACGAGATGGGTAAATATAAAGAGTTTTTCAAGATAACCTCTAGTGGAGGTGGGCATGCTTGACTATATTTCCATTGACAAATATGTTTTTACATTAGACTATGCCACATCATCGAATCTCCCCCTCAAGCTCAGAATGAGATTGATTACAAACATAAAATTAGATACATATGTCCATACAAAATGATCATTAATAGTCACATCACATTGTTGTTTCCAAGGGTCCCATATTGCATTATTTTTTTTATTATCATCATTACTAATAAATCTTTTAGCTTTTGCACCTTCCATAAACACATCTATGAAAGTTTGGGATCTTTTTTAACATGAACATATCCACCATCGAGTCCCACTTGTGAGAGTAAACTTTCACATTTTTGTAAACGTTCATCTGCAAGCTTTCTAGGTTTGATGGACTCTGCATTTAGATTGAAGACAAATGAGTTTATCTAAAATCCTTAGTTCTACATGTAATGTACATATATGCACTTTAGAGAGTTGAATTGGGAGTATAGTCTCCCAAGTCATTAGTGAAGTTGAATAGTCTTACACATTCATCGTTTGCCTTGAAAGATTTTTTTGAACATTGTCTGAGTATAGTCTCCCAAGTCATTAGTGAAGCTCAATAGTCTTACACATTGATTGTTTTCCTTGAAGGGGTTCTTTGATCATTGTCTCTAGATTTCAAGGCTTATGTACCAAGACTTATTATAGAGTATAGAAAAGTATATTTACAATATGCACCTCCGCTTATACCAAACATGCAGATGGGCTTTTATATCCGCACTTAGATGGCACTCAACTTAAACTGATCATAATTTTCCACATATAATGATTCACCTAAATGTTGTTTTTGTATAATATCTAGAATGTCAGTATGAGTAAACAACCACTTCAATGTTTTGTGGCATTAAAATGGAACTTGGGCCCACCCTACCCACCATACATCCATTTTCTCATTTTAATTTGAAGGTAGGAGAGTAAAGTTCATGTAAACTAAATTCCAAATCTCCGTTCATCAATACAACACTAATTCTCTCCATTTTTGTATTCTTTTGAGTTTGAACTTCATCAAGTTTCAATAGAAATTCCGGAACACCATCACAGTTGGATATATTTATTCCATTTTATTTAATGATAACAACCTGAAGTCTTTTTATATATATCCATACATTATTAAGGTTATTGGAAATAATTTGAAAGGTTTGTTTTTCCTATTTGATATAACATAATACCTTTAACGTTTTCATAATCCCGAACTATAGGAGGGATTTTTTTTCATTTAAACAACTTCTGTAGTTTCCTACATGGAAAGCCTTGATAAACCAAGACTCCTTAATTTATTATACTTCAAAAATTGATATATATTAGTTCTATATCCTTTCCTCCTCAAACTTATAGTACTACATACCTCTTGAATTTGAGACAGGTATCTCTAGTAATTTTCATTCTTTTCTTCCTTCGTCGTGACCCTTCAATTAATTTTTCAAATGATTGAATTTATTTTGATGTAACTCTCATTCATACCGGTGTTTCCTTCATACTCTTAAAATGTTTTAGTTTAGTAATCAAAAGTGTTAAATCCATTTGAAGTTCCTGTAGCTCTAAATGCTTTTGATGCAGCATATTTCGTAAGTAATTGATGTATTGAAGATAGTTATCATATGATTTATAGGGTTCTAAAGAATATCCAAACGAAACCTTTTTTTTTCTCTCTCTCCTAAAAATCTTATGAGATCATGTACTCTACAAAAGCTAGGGGGCTTATCAGTTTTGGGATCCAATGACAAGGAGTTCCATCTATCAATAAATTAATATAATTTTTTTCTTTCATTGCAAAGAATTTGAATTATTGAGGTTGAATAAATCTCTGAAGCACCTTCCTTGTTGTTGGATATGCATGATCCACCATAATGTTGCTATGAAATTTTTCGCTTGCATTGGTTCTTCCATTGATTTGAAAAGAAAATGGATAGTATTGATACTTGAATCCATCTTTTGCATTGATGCTTGAATCCATCTTTTGCAGGAAAGAAGCTCGAACAATACATGATGAGTGAATTTATGAAAATGATAAAATTGTGTCTTTGATGAGATTTTATAGACCTCCACATATTCACGAAAGGCATGCAAAATATGAGGATATTCAAATTTACACAAACTTCAAGGCAAAGGGCAGAATAATAAGTGCATCAAAAAGAATAATGTCTTAGCCCACGTAGCCTAGTGGCTGATGCCTTGAAGCTGCGGGAGAAAATCATGAGTTCAAGTCTTGGCTGGATATGTTCATGAGTCTCTCATGATAGCTGCCTCTACTTTACAAGGTTAGGTGTGTGAATGTGTATTTCCAATTCATTGTACTCTAAAAAAAAAAAAGAACAAAGCGTTCTCTGTGCTACACTCAGAGTCGGTCGAAACTTCAGCAACGTGCAAGATAAGAAACTTCTACGGGATGTAGAAAAAGCCAAAAGAGCTGCAAATCTTTCTCCATTGCAAGCAGCATAGATGGACTGCTCCTCAAATATTGTGCCTATGCACTTCTCCGAAGGGAGCAGTGTAGAGTGCAATGAAGAAGAAGATGAAAACACACAGAACTACACAATCTCTGCGGCTATAGTCTTCTACAAAGTGAGGCATCACGCGGATATGTCTGCCACTTCATCGGCGTCACCTGTTGCAAACCCGTACGAAACAAGCTATTGGCATTGAAGCTTTCCAGGAGCAGGATTGTTGGGCCATCTCTCATCAACTCTCAGAAAGTGTAGTGCCCTGCAAATCCTCGACCTCTCACAAAATGCGCTAGACGATATCTGCTGACAGCTATCATATGCCACTATCACTAACTTGTCATAGAATGGCTTCTCAAGTCCCATCCTAGTGCAACGTTTTGCGCACAACCAACTCTCCGGTCTTTTCCCAAGCAGGATTGAGACTCTGCCTCTTTTGCACGAGCTCGATATCTCCTGCAACAAGCTCGCTGGCAGCCATTCTATCCAGCTTCTCTAGCCTGATAGTGCTAGCTTTCATGATCAATCCTGACCTTTGTGGCCCTCCGCTGATTACATCAAGTTCCCACGTTGCCATCATTGTGTAGCTTCTTTTCCTGCATTTTGCATCTGGTGGCTGCTATTACGTGCAAGCAGGGATGATCACACGTCTTCAAACAACGAATCGAGAGAGGGAGGCAACTGTAATGCTTGCGTTAAGGCTGAGAATTCAAGAGAGATAGAGAAAGAGATGGCCAAGTCGACCCTCTCTTACATAAGTAATGATGTCATTCTAGAAATTAGAGAGTGAAGCGCTCCTAAAAATTTTCAGACTTACTCCGCTATACATCTTGTTCTCGGAAGTGTGCAGACTTTAGTTGTCCCACAACCACGCAAGAGCTTCTTGGGGAGAGAGAGAGAGAGAGAGAGAGAGAGAGAGAGAGAGAGAGAGAGAGAGAGAGAGAAACATATGAATAAAGACGAACCATGTGATTAGCACCAAACTTGTTTTCGAGTCCCAAATGCCACTTGCATCGTATGGTGTAAATAGTTGCACTATGCGTATTGCATAAGCAATGAGGTCACACTACTCTAATGCACCACGTGGCAAGCAAGAAGGGAGCAAACACTTTTGACAATTCACCACTGCACTTATCGACTTTTTCTTTCTCTATTGTATATGAGATGAATCTACCATGATATACAATGAATCCTAGTACGGTTTAATGTTCAATCAATTGTAAGCACAATAAAACCATATGGTTCATAAATGGCTCCTTGTAAGGGATTAGACACCATCTTCTTAAAGAAGGTAGGACCTTCCCAATGCCATATAAAATGTTTGAGCTATGTTCAAGTTTTTTAACTTTAATGGATTTTGGTTAAATCCAAAAAGCATGAGTGTATGCGTAAACTTAAGCAATAAAGAGATGCCTATAAATTCCTCTTGGTATCTATTTAAAGCTTTAGTAAGAAACGAATCAAAAGACAAGAAGTGAAAAAGCTCTTGTCGCTACAAATTGTTTGTGTATAATCAATTGGACTTGAATTTGAGAAATTCAAGAACTTGGAATTATAATCAATTTTCTATTGAAAACCCTAGCAAAGAGGGATGGATGTTTCATCCAAAGGTTTTAAAGTTTCCAAAGGAAAAAGCATGAGATCATGAAATGATCATGTGAATTATCAAAACATAGAAAATTAAGTTAGAGGTAATGTTTAAAACTTGAATATTTATTTTAAAGAATCGAAGTGAGAAGATACTCTATAAAGATATGTTTTGAATTTAGGATAATTATCACTCACACGTCAATGTGAATATAAGATAGGTTGGTATGGGACAACATATTTTGTACTTAGATTGATGTAGGAAAGATGGTATGGGACATTGGACCATGGGATGATAATTATTTCTTAGTCCTCAAATGAATTTTGAAGATTTGATCCTCAAGGGAATTAAAACATCAAAGGAGAAGTTTAAATTCAAGCAAGATAAAAGCATGATCTCAAGATACTTCAAGATCAGTAAGTGAGAAGATACAAAATAAGTAACTTCCAAGATCTTCTTTTTCAAATAGGGCAAAGACTTGTTCTTTTTAGAATTCTGGAAGACTTCAAGATAAAGTCTTGTTGATTTAGAAATAGTTAATAAATTTATGAAGAAGTAGGACTTTGAAATTGAATGATCATTTGAACTAAGGAATATACTGACTAAGTCAAGCACCAGGTTCCTAGTATAACTCAGTGGATTCAATCCTTTGACTCAAAGCAATGTACAAGAATTGCATTCCCAGTAAGCAGTCATAAAAATTAAATATAGGCATGAACTTAGTTTCAAGTACCGATGCATTATTTGAGTAAAAATTCATCAATAGAGCCTTAGTGGGTTGACACACGGACATTGGATACCACACTTTTATCTTGTGGTTGGATGATGTTTAGCTTTACTCCAAGAATCGTTTTGAGAATCCATTTTATTCCCCTTAAAGATAGAAAAATTGCTTCAATACCTTCTTGAAATAGATCTTTGAGTAGTGGAAGTCTTGAGTCATATAGAATTCGACTCATCCAAGTTTATGTAGCTTCGAAGCTTGAATTGGTTGTATAGAGTTTCAATTCTTTCTTTTCGCTTTTTGAATCGTTTGGATTTGACTCAAATATCGTATCCAATTCTTTTTGCAAAATTCTATGGTTAGCTAGTTGGAACAAGATAACTAAATTAAAAATCCTAGATAGATGCTATGTACAAGAACTCTTTCAATCTTCAAAAGATGATAAGTCTAATTTTACTTATTCATTTGGGTTTGCTTCAAGTTATCTAACATAAATCTAATGAATTGCTTGAGTTTAGTACAGTAGAAAAGAGAAGATAGGAATTTCTCATAAGGTTGATCATTTTCAAGAACTTTTAGCTACAATCTTTTGAGAAAAGTGTCCTAAAATGGAAAATTTTCATTTTGGATTTGACTTAGTCAAGGTAAATTAAGGTTTCCCAAAAGAAAATGGAAAACTTTCACCTAAATTTTAGATAGGGTTTTTTCAAAACCATTAGGACAAGGTAGTCCTCTAGGTGGGTGAATTAAATAGCAAGTAAATGTTGGTTGGAGTCATCCAGAGTACAAACATCTAAGTTAGATATTTGGAATAAATAGACTAGTATTTCCAACTCAAATTCAACTGAATCAAGAGTTCTCAAAGTCTTGCGCGGGATAAGAATCCCACCCTAGTTACTATGTTCATGCACCAACCATGTCCAGAAATGGAGTAGTAATTAGAATCCAACCATTTCACATGTTTGTGCCTAGATTGCACCTAGTAAAATAGTGAAATGGTCAAGGATGTTTTTAGATCCACCCTTATTACTCATTCACTACTTTGTAGTTTGATCAGTTTATCCAAGTGCAAAGCAAGATGGTGTTTTGAATCGTCTAGGGAGGGATCTCACAAAAGAGATGAAATATGTTCTTCCAGTTTTAGAACATGAGGCTCACTGGTTTCCTACAGTTACTATATATAGCTTTATTTTCAAGAAAGAAAAATTAAAGAAAATATTTCCCAAGGGGGGAAGAATGTAATAAAGTAATTCTATGATCTAAAGGTCTGGTTGGTTCATATAGATATGAAATTGGACACAATATTGTCACCCATGTATATGGCCAAAGATCACAAGACCAATCTTAAGGATAAGTTCATGTGTTTTGTTAAACAAGTAATCCACTTAGCCTAGTGGTTAAGTCTCATGGTTGTGAAGGAGGAGGTCTTGGGTTCAACCCCCATGGGGAGCATGGGAGAGTGTTTTACCCAAGGAGCTCTAGATCCTTCTAACTCAAGTTAACGTGAGTTCACTTGAATCTAATGAGACTTAACTCGAGTGGCAAGTACACATGCCACTAGTGAAATCTAGTGGAAAGTACTAAAGGATTGGTCCAGATTGCACATGCACTTGTGGACTCTAGTTACATTTGTGGTCTTCATTGACTTGAATAGCTATATATACATGCATAAGGTTGGGAGGAGAGTCATCTCTCCAGCTCATGGTGGTCCTAATAGTTGATTCTCTTGCAAAGTTGCTCATCTGAGAGACAACAAACTGAAAATCAAGTTGAGCCATGCATAAGTAAATCAAGCATCCAACAGCTTGCTAATAGAGAACAACATCAAACGCATCTCTAGAATCATGAAGACTCAACCTATTTCCATATGAGTGGCAATAGGTTTTTATCACTTTTCTCTTAACTCTATAAACCCTCTTGTATTCAGTAGCTTTTGTATTTAGTATGATGCAGCCATAGCATAGCAATCTGGTGCAAAAGAGGCACTATGAGGACTTGAATGAGTACGATATGACAGAGGTGCATCTAATTTGTTATCACGCAAAGTCTGTGCCAGCCATTTTGGCATAGTTTTTGCTTGCTCAATATCAGCTCTCTCATCAAGAAGTGCATCATGTAAATCTGCATCAGAAATGGAATGATCTACATCATCACATGAAAACTGTAAAGGTTGAGAAGTTGCCTTATTAGGACCATCACTAGACTATCCACCTATAAAAAGAGGCAGCAAAGTATCATACATGTCTTTGGAGCTAACAGAAGTCTCCTTAATATATGAAAGTAGCGGCTGAATAGCATCTTCCACAAAAGCAACATCACGGCTAACCAAAATGTGTTTAGTTTGTCAATGATACAGATGATACCCTTTACTTTCAGAACTATACCCAACAAAAATACATTTCACTGCTTTATCATCCAATTTTTTGCGATGTTGTTCAAGCACTAAAGCATATGCCAGACAACCAAAAACACGCAGATGAGCAACAAAAAAATATTTCACTGCTTTATCGTCCAATTTTTTGCGTTGTTTTTCAGGCACTAAAGCATATGCCAGACAACCAAAAACACACAGACAACCAAGAACACGCAAATGAGGCTTGCAACCATGCCAAGCCTCATATGGAGTGAGAGACTGCAATGCTTTAGTGGGACACCTAATAAGTACATATCCTGCACACATAACAACCTCAAGCTAGAAACTACCTGGTAAAGTCTGACTCTTGACCATACACCTCGCCATCTCCATGAATGATATGTTCTTCCATTCATCAACTCCAATTTTTTGAGGTGTATACGGCATTATACACTGATGTTTTATCCCACATTCAACCAGAAATGCATTAAAGTCAGAAGACACATATTCCCCCTCTCGATCAGAACGGAGGGTGCCCATTTTACATGCTGACAGATAATCAGCCTTTGAAGCACATGAACACTTCAGACTTTGCTTTCAATGGATATACCCATGCATGCATGGAATAATCATCAATGAAATTCACGAATTAAATATATTTTCCAAAAGAGGGTGTTTGCATAGGACCACAGACATCACTATGAACAAGGTGCAATTTTTGTGTAGCTTGAACAAAACCATCTTTTGGGAAGGATGAACACTGCATTTTTTCCAAAATACAACCTTCATATACATGTTTACAAGGTACCTCAAGTTTGGTCAAAGAGGACACCATTTCAGATTTCTGCAGACGTAGCAAACTAGTAAAAATTCAGATTACCAAAGTGTGCATGCCAAAGCTTTGCATCTGACATAGCCTAAGAATCATGTATTTCACATGTTGAATCATTCATAGATCTTTCATAGTGTATGAGCTTATATAGCCCATGACATAAAATGCCAAAAGAAATAATCATGTCGCCATTTGACACATCATGAACTGTACACCTCTCATCAATAAATTTCACAACCAAGCCAATCTTGGCTAAAGCCAAAATTGATAACAGATTCTTCTTGATCCCTCACACAAATAAAGCATCTCACAAAGTGAAATAACTACCATCAGTAGTAGTCAGAATGATCTTACCAACTCCCATGAGAGGATTAGAGGAGTTGTTGGCGCATGTGACAGTATTCCCTGTAGGGGCAGGCTCGAGTGAAGTGAAGAAACTGTGCTGCGAGGTAATATGTTTGGTCGCCCCACTATCAAAGTACCAAACATTGGAGTCTATTACAAACATGCACTCTTCATGAGAAGATGGATCAAAACTACAAAAAATAGTAGATGCCCATTCTTCATCCTTCACAAGATTAGCAGACTCTGTTTTCGATGTAGAGGAATCTATAACAACCATTCCGGCCTCTTTCTTCTTTGCCTGTTTAGTAGCCAGTTGGACAGCTCGTAATGACATGATCATTTGCTTTACAGTATTTGCAAAATAATTTTTGCTTTTCTGATTTCTTCTCATCTTTGTCTTCCTTCTTCGATTGTGGAGAATTAGCAAATTTCTACTTACTAGTAGAAGAGCTCCATTTTCCTTTGCCCTTCTAACTATCCAAGAAAGCTTGATCTGCAACACGCATAATAGACCTGTTTTGCCTAGAATGATCTCCTACAACAAAACAAAAACTAACTCTTCAAATGTTAAGGCATTTGGATTGCCTTTCATCATCAACCAAAGAGTAGAAAATCCTTGATCTTTGTCAGAAAATTGTCCATAGAATCACCTTCATTAATGTGCTCACTCTCCAACTGTTTTCAGAGGTAAACAACACAAGCCTCATTCCTAGCTTGGTACAATGTGGTAAGTGTATCCCAAGCATCCTTAGTTATTCTGCAAGTGTGAATGTGAGGAATAATGGCACGTTTCACAGACAAAGCTATGAATGCATGTGTCTGAACATCTCTGCCATCCCAATGAATTTGCTCTATAGTAGGTGCAACAGAAATAGCAGCACGAACAGGAATCTGTAGAATATCACCATCTTCCACACCATCTGCATCAGCTTCAGTACCTGTATTTGCAGTATTTGTGTTCACAGGTGTAATAGGATGTTTTTCAACACCCTGTATGATATTCCATAGTCCTTTTGCGACCAATACATGACGCATCATATAAGCCCACAATGGATAATTGGTACCATCCAACTTATCCTCAATAGCCAACATATGTAATACATCACTGCTTTCAGCCATGGCCATTGACAAAAATACCTTGATGCAGCAAAAAGACTATATCTGAAAATGTTGAACAGAACAACCCAAACAAGTTCTACTAGACTTGTAGCAGGCTTTGAGAGGCTTATGTTGGCAAACCAAAATCTGTATATATCTTTGGCACAAAAAGACAAAATAGCCTGCACAAGCACTATTATAGTATGTTCGGAGGTCAAAACGAATTGAGATTGTGATTTTGACACCAATAGTGAAGCTGTTTTGATCTCCTAATCACCATGAGTATGCACACCAAATTTCGTGCGATTTTGAGACTGTGACCGGAGGAGTGTCGATGATGCCCTAGATGAAGCGGTGACCTGCTCTAATACGAGTTGTTGGAGTTAGACGTCTGCGGAAGCACCGGAATAGCACAAGGAGGAAGAAGAAGCTTGGAGCATAATACACAATACTGAATGTATTACCACTAGAATGTACAAAGATAAGTAACCCATTAGGGCAATAGGTGTATATACAAGCCGGGGGGAAAAAACCTCCTAAAGAGGGAAAAAAGTGCCCCGGCAGTCCTAGTGTGTTCACACATATCACTACCTAAATACATCAACATGAATGAGCTTGTGAGGCCCTCCTTATATGGAGTTGAGGGCAAATCTCCTTGCATTTGGGATAAGTGTGCTTGCATGAGAATGAAAGTGAATTGGGATAAAAGGGTGGAGCACGGAACTCTCAAACCCCCCCTCTCAAAGAAGCTCTTGCATGGTTGTCAGACAACTAAAGTCGGCACACCTCCTAGAACAAGATGTACAGCGGAGTAAATTTGAAAGTATTTAGGAGCACTTCACTCTCTAAGTTTTAGGAATGACATCATTACTTATGTAAGAGAAGGTCGGCTTGTCCATCTCTTTCTCTATCTCTCTTGAATTCTCAGTTTGTCTTAATGCAAGCATTACAGTTCCTTCCCTATCTCAATTCATTTTTTGAAGATGTGTGATCATCCCTGCTTGCACGTAATATCAGCCACCAGATGCAAAATGCAGGAAAAGAAGCTACACAATGATGGCAACGTGGGAACTTGATGAGCATGATGTTATCAGCGGAGGGTCAGGATTGATCATGAAAGCTAGCACTATCAAGCTAGAGAAGCTGGATAGAATGGCTGCCAGTAAGCTTGTTGCAGGAGATATCGAGCTCGTGCAAAAGAGGCAGAGTCTCGATCCTGCTTGGGAAAAGACCTGAGAGTTGGTTGTGCTCCAGACGCAAGACGTTGCAGAAGGATGGGACCTGAGAAGCCATTCTGTGACAAGTTAATGATTGTGGCATATGATGGCTGTCAGCAGATACCGTCTCGGATGCCGCCGTCTAGCGCATTTTGTGAGAGGTCAAGGATTTGCAGGGCACTATACTTTCTGAGAGTTGGCCCGATAACTGGAAGCTTCAATGCCAATAGCTAGTTTCCTACGGGTTGCAACACATGGCGCCGATGAAGTGGCAGACATATCCGCGTGATGCCTCGCTTTGTAGAAGTCTATAGCCGCAGAGATTGTGTAGTTCTGTGTGTATCCATCTTCTTCTTCTTCATTGCACTCTTCGAAGTGCATAGGCACAATATTTGAGGAGCAGTCCATCTATGCTGCCAGCTGCTGGCAATGGAGCAAGACTCACAGCTCTTTTGGTTTCCTCTACATCACGTAGAAGTTTCTTAGCTTGCATGGTGCTGAAGTCTCGACCTACTCTGAGTGTAGCACAGAGTACGCTTTGCTCTTTCTGATGCGCTTATTCTTCTGCCCTTTGCCTTGAAGTTTGTGTAAATTTTGAATATGCTCATATTTTGCATGCCTTTCGTGAATATGTGGAGGTCTATAAAATCTCATCGAATACACACTTTTATCCTTTGCATACATTCACTCATCATGTATTGGTGGAGCTTCTTTCCTGCAAAAGATGGATTCAAGCATCAATACTATCCGTTTTCTTTTCAAATCATTGGAAGAACCAATGCAACCGAGAAATTTCATATCAACATTATGGTGGATCATGCATATCCAACAACAAGGAAGTTGCTTCAGAGATCTTTTCAACCTGAATAGATTCAAATTCTTTGCAATGAAGGGAAAAAATTATGTTAATTTATTGATAGATGGAATTCCTTGCCATTGGATCCCAAAACTGATAAGCCCCCTAACTTTTGTAGAGTACATGATCTGATAAGATTTCTAGTGGGGAGAGAGAGAGAGAGAAAGGTTTCATATGGATATTGTTTAGACCCCTATACATCATATGATAGCTATGTTCAATACATCAATTTCTTACAAAATATGCTGCATCAAAAGCATTTAGAGCTACAAGAACTTCAAATGAATTTAACACTTTCGATTACTAAACTAAACCATTTTAAGAGTATGAGGGAAACACCGGTGTGAATGAGAGTTAGATCAAAACAAATTAAATCATTTGAAAAATTAATTGAAGGGTCACGGCGAAGAAAGAAAAGAATGAAAATTACTAGGGATCATGTGACCAATGTATTAGGTTTGAACATCCTTTATGGTCGTGGAAGAGTGATGCTTTGTAATGAGATTATGTATCAAAGTGATTAGCTAAAAATTTTAAGATCTGATGCGATTGAAATCCCTAAAAAGTATATATTTGAAGAGCTCTTAAAGGATAATACAAAACTAATACTACACCTCTCTCAAATTCAAGAGGTATGTAGTACTATAAGCTTAAGTAGGAAAGGGTATAGAACTAATATAGAAGTATGGTACCAATTTTTAAAGTACAATGAATTAAGGAGTCCTGGTTTACTAAGGTCTTTCCATGTAGGAAACTACAGAAGTTGTTTAGATGAAAAAACATCCCTCATATAATTTGGGAATATGAAAACATTAGAGGTATTATGTCAAATCAAATATGAAAAGAAAACCTTTCAAATTATTTACAATAACCTTAATAATGTAAGGATATATAAAAAAAGACTTTAGGTTGTTATTATCAAATAAAATGGAATAAATATATCCCATTGTGATGGTGTTCCAAAATTTCTTTTGAAACTTGATGAAGTTCAAACTCAAAAGAATAAAAAAATGGAGAGAATAAGTATTGTATTGATTAATAGAGATTTGGAATTTATTCTACATAAACTTTACTCTCCGACCTTCAAATTAGAATTAAAAAATGGATCTATGGTGGCTAGGGTGTGCCCAAGTTCCATTTTAATGCCACAAAACATTGAAGTGCTTGTTTACTCATACTGACATTCTAGATATTATATAAAAGCGACATTTAGGTGAATCATTATATGTGGAAGATTATGATCAGTTTAAGTTGAGTGCCATCTAAGTGCGGATATAAAAGCCAATTTGCATGTTTGGTATAGCGGAGGTGCATATTGTAAATATACTTTTCTATACTCTATCATAAGTCTTGGTACATAAGCCTTGACATCTAGAGACAATGCTCAAAGAACTCTTTCAAGGCAAACAATGAATGTGTAAGACTATTCAACTTCACTAATGACTTGGGAGACTATACTCCCAATTCAACTCTCTAATGTTCATATATGTACAGTACATGGAGAACTAAGTATTTTAGATAAACTAATCACTTTTCTTCAATCTAAATGCATAGTCCATTCAAGCTAGAAAGCTTGCATATGAATGTTTACAAAAATGTGAAAGCTTACTCTCAGAAGTGGGACTCCATGGTGGATATATTCATCTTAAAAAAGATCCCAAAATTTCATAGATGCGTTTATGGGAGGTGCAAAAGCTAAAAGATTTTTTAATAATGATTATAGTAAACAAATTAATGGAATATGGGACCCTTGGAAACAATTATGTGAGGTGACTACTATTTATGTTCATTTTGTATGGACATATGTATTTGTAGTCAATCTCATTAGGAGCTTATTGAGGGGGAGATTCGATTATGTGGCATACTCTAATGTAAAAACATATTTGTCAATGGAAATATAGTCAAGCATGCCCACCTCCACTAGAGGTTATCTCTTAATATTACCCATCTCGCATATCTGCAGACAATGGTTTGAAGCCATAGCTGCACAACTCCTTTATCTAATTGTATTGAATTCGAATTCATTTGGCATAAGAGACAAATGACATGCATATAAACACTATGTGTGTCGACCTTGTAACTTTCGACACTGTGAAGGTGCCCACTCAAAAAGGGGAGAGGATCCTATTGTTCTATGAGAGACCCAACAACAAGGCAAGATCATGATTCCCCTCTTCTTTTGGCATATCTTCCTAATCTCAAGGCCTTTATCCGAAGTTTTTTACTTGACTCTTGTACGCAATGCTCATCACGTGGATTGTTCTTGAAGCATGTAATTTACGTTTTCCTAAGGCAACTCATCCTCTAATCCGTGAGATGTTTTTTGACAAGTTAAAAGCTATGGCCACCTCTTGTCTTTGCTTTAAGATCACCCCATAGTAGTTGGAAGCTTGTTTGCGACATTCTGGTTTAGGCGCAATAGAAGTTGGCCATTTGATATATCTCATAGTCCACATATCGTAGATGGCCTCAGAGAATTTCGAGGACAAGTTAACTTAAGCGAAAAATGGATGGACTACACTTTGGAGCTTTTTTTTTAATAAAAGGGAGTTTGGCCTTGGCTTATTCTCTCGGACTTTAATTAAAATAAAGGAGAAAAGTTACAAGTGAATGGGACTAGTGCCCATGGGACCCCCCAAATCCCACAATGCAAGGGACAAGTTCAGTAAGCTAGAAGGCATTACAAATGAGGCAGATAAATCTATCATCTCCCTCATGTGGGACCCATTTGAGTTTGAGCTTGTTATCTTTGAGGAGATAGATACACTGGTGCCTAAAGGGTAGAGATCTCTTATCTCGGGAGATTCTTTTACCTAGAAGAAGTAAGGATTTTTCAATCGACCATTCCTAGAAACTTTGGAGCTTTTGAAAAGCGCTTAAAGGCACGCGACTTAATGTTTTGGATACCCCATTAATGCAGTCCATTTCTCATCTTTCCTTTTTATATTACAAGATAAAGGTGCTACCCTTTTCAAGTGAAAAGGAGGTTGTCTAGGTTTCATGTCCTTTTGGATTAGTTTCAAAGGTGTCGAAAACATTCTTAGTAAAAATTGATCACATTTTTAACGTTGAAGCTACGTGTCACAGTGCCACTTAAAGTAAAGTCCTCCAACTTCTTGATTTCTTTATCTCGTTCAACACCAACGGTTGGGATTTCCTGTGGCATGTGAACCACTTCTTCTTTCTTGTGTTGTTTGTGTGCTTTCATAGACATCGAGCTCCAACAACCAGTATCAAAGTAGGTCACTATTTTCTCTAGGGCATCATTGACACCCCTTCCAATCACAATCTCAAAATTGCACAAAAATTTGTGAGCATGCTTGTGTTGGTTGGGAGTTCAAAAATGCTTAACTCTCTTGAGTCAAACTTTTGATTTGAGCTCTTTTTTATCGCCAAATGCACTATCATAGCAACTATGCTAACAATTTTGTTCTTTTGTGTCAAACATATATACAGATTTTGGTTCGCTAGTACAAGCGCCTTGAAGTTTGCTACAAGTTTAATAAAGCTTGATGGGGTGTTTTGGTTAAACTTTTTGAGATAGAGTTATTTTTTTGCATTAGGGCATTTACTTGCCATGGCTAAAAGAAATTATGTATTCTATTTGTTGGTTGTTGAGGATATGTTGGAAGGTACTAATTACCCCGTGTGGGTATACATGATGTGCCATGTATGTGTATGAATAGGGTGTGGAATATTGTGCATGTTGTTGAAACACGTCCTATTGCACTTAGAAATACAATGATTGAAGGTGAAGCAAATGGTGTTGAAGATGATGATCTTCAATTTCTTGATCTTATTGCGGTTCTAGTTGTACCTACTACATAAAAACTTTTTTGGGATGGTAGAGGTGCAAAGGCACATGCATTGATAGCCTTGTATTTCAAACATGCCATTATCCCTCACATTCACTTGTTCAAATTAGCAAAAGATGCTTAGGATACTCTTATAACATTATGCCAAGCAAGTAATGAGGCTCATGTTGCTTACCTCCAAAAAACAATTGGAGAGTGAGCATATGAATAAGGAAGATTCAATGAAAAATTATTTGACAAAGATAAAAGATTTGAAGGAGCAATTCAATTTGTTTATGAAATCTTGCCACATAGCTCAGTTGTGCAAACTCTTCTTGATGGCCTTCCATATTCATATCACAATTTCGTTTCTATTATTTGATTGGTGGTGATGAAAGGCAATCCAAATGACTTAACATTTCATGAGTTAGTCTTTGTTTTGTTGCAAGAAGATTAGCCCAAGGAGAATGCATCAATAATGTGCCTTGCAGATCAAGCTTTCTTAGACAACTAGAAAGGAAAAGGTAAATGGATTTCATCTACTAGTAAGCAAAAATTTGCTAATGCTCCATAATCAAAGAAGGAAGACAAAGATGACAAGAAAACAAAAAAATGGAAATAATCTTGCAAGTACTATAAGGAAAATGATAACATCATTAAGAGTTGTCCTAAACTAGTTTCAAAGGAGGCAAAGAAGAAAGAGGTGGGACTAAAACTTGTACATGGATCTTTATTGAGTATGTTGAACCTTCATTGAATATTACATCTTTTGAGATTTTGATGGAGTGGTTATCAAGATCATACAATCTATAAGCTTTAGATTGTTCACCATAGCCAATGAAGATATGCTTCTTAGACTTGGATTGTAACTTGCTTCGATCTTCTTTTGGCACATGGACAAATGTTTCACTTCCAAATATTCTAAAGTAATTGGCATTAGGCTTTCTTCCATAGTAGGATTCAATGGGTGTTTTGTTATTCAATGCACTAGTGAAGCCTCAATTGAGTAGGTGCACTGCAGTGTATACTGCTTCTACCCAAAACTTGAAGGATAATTCTTTGTTGTGAAGCATGGTAACCATTTCCATTACACTTCGGATCTTTCTCTCAACTAATCCATTTTGGGATGGAGCATGAGGTTGAGTGACTTGTCTCTTTATCCCTTTTTTCTTTAAAAATTTTTCAAAGTCATGATTGATAAACTCACTACCTCCATCTAATCAAATAACTTGACTGACTTGGATGCTTTATTCCCAACTTGAGTTATCCATTCTCGAAACTTAGAAAAGGTATCTCTCTTTGACGTCAAAAAATATACGCAAATGTATCTTGAGTGGTCATCTAATAGAAGAAAGAAGTAGATTGATCCACTAAGTGAAGGGGTATTGTTGTATGAACAACAAAAACTCTATTCTAAGAGAGACCTATCTAAGTATTCTAAGTGAAATCAAACCACAAGGGGTGAGAGATGCACGTATCCACCCAACCAACTCCACCCATATACATACCTCAAGGCCAAGGGGGAAATGTGAGGAGAGCTTGCCAAGTGTCCTCTCCACATGGATTCTAATCCAAGGCCTTCTAACCTTGGAAATCACATGGCCTTCACATGGATTCTTAAAAGGACTTCTCCCAAACTTGTACGTACAAGTCTCAAGGCTTGAGAGGCCTCCCCTAAGGGTTAACTACTATACCCTTAGGAAATATCAATCCTAAGGGTCAAAACCCTTCAATTTGGGAGTAAATAAATCTAAATAACTCAAGGGTTCAAACCACACTCTTGGAGAGACTTTCCCAAGGGTTTCCCAATAGAATCCAAGGGTTCTCCAAGTGGTTTTGGACCCTCAAAACCCATGTCTTTGGCCACTTTGACCCATAGTTATACAACATTCTTCCCCCCTTTAACATTTTCATCCTTGAAAATGTGTGTAGGTATATTATGTGGAGTATTCTTCGTGCACCATGATCTTTTCTATAGATCATGGCTTTTTTCATCTCTCTGATTTGCTTCTTTATCAGAAGGAGATTCTATCTCATACTTGATCTGAAAAGAAGGAAATCCACTTGTGGGGCTAATCCCTGCCCAAATCATTACTTAACTTTGCATGTGAAACACTAAATCAAATGCTAAGTATGGATAAAATGATAAGGGTTGATTAAAACATCCCTCCCTAATTCACTGTTTCCCTATGTGCGAATTCCGCGTCCATAGTATAAACATATGAAGTAGGTGGATTGTAATAGTCTTCAACTAGTTTGCTATGTAGATCCATTTCTACCCACTACTCGGGTGTGGACTTAGCAAAATAGATGGATCTTTTATTTGTTCAAGGCTTTGAGAAGTCTCCTTAAATTGAGGTTGATCTAAACATCTAAATAAGATGTTTCTGATTGTTTTCTACTTCTTAACCAACATCTACTGATCCTTTTTCCAAATACAGAACTATCATGTCCTATTGTACTTTAGAGTCAAGGTAGAATGTAGGAAAGAAGTGATTCCATTCTTTGGGTATCCAACCTCAAAATGATTTTCCCAAGACTTTCTGAAAAGCCTTGACTTGTTTGGAACTGTTAGAATCTATAAATGATTCCTAAGAGTTTTATTTCAAACTTTTTTAAGAGAACTTTTTAGATTCTTCATCCATTAATCTTAAAACAGTATTAGATGGATGAATAAATTCTCTTAATCTTTAAGTGTCTTCTGAAATTGAACAGGTTCTATACAAAACATCCATCTTTTGATGGTTAATTTGGTTATCCATTCCATCTAGCTAAACTTGATCTAGGAGTGACTTTGAAGATTCCTTCCACGTCAAATCCAAGGTCTAGAAAAGCGAGAAGGAAGAACCAAAACTCGATGTAACCGGTTCAACTTCTAAAACACTAAAATGATTTGGGGCTCAAAACTTTAAGGACTTAATCTAGCTAATTGTTTGAAGCATTGTTTCTATTGAATCTAAATTCTGAAGAAGATCCATTGGGTAAAGTTTAAACCATCATCCATCTACCAGACTTTAGTGGTAACAAACATCGGTGTCTCGAGCCATCGATTTTTGATGATGTTCAACTTTACTATGATGCATCTTAATTAAGTAGTTAGTCCTTTTCAATCTCTTGAGACTCCTATAGACTGGAATACCAAGTCTAGTATAAATCTCTTACTTTAGGAGATTGATTACCTTGTTGTACTATCAACAAGATGTTTTTGACTAACTTAGTCTAACTTCAATTATGAAAATAACTAAGTCAATCCTTTGTAATACCTCTTGGTGCATCTTTATTCTAAAAAATATTAACTCACTTAGTTGTATTTGTCAACCAAGTGTTTTATCCAAGATTGACTCAGTCAATTTTACCTTTCTCGATAGGATCTTTCCAAGTTCTCTCCCCAGAAATCCATGTAGCATTTCTGATAAAGAACTACAAAATCCTTAAAGAGATTACATGAGTCTTCCTAAAAATATTTGTGAAGGTCTAGAAAGTGATTTCATTTCACGATCTTCGAACTTTCTTAGTTACTTTGATATGGTCATATTCTTGACCAACCTATACTTCATTTTTATCTATGAAATTTCAGTTTCCATTGGGATGGAGTTTCACTCCAACTCATGAGCCCAAGACAAAAAGATACTTATCATATCAAGGTTTGATGTCCCATACTATCATTCCTAGATTAATGTGAATACAAAGGATAGTGTCCCATACCACTACACTTTATATCCAACATTGATGTGTGAATGATATTTATCTTAAAGTCTAGAAGCTTATTCTAACTATAGAGTACCCTTTACTCAAATTCCTTTTGAAGTCAAGGGATTACCTCTATGTTTCCATCTTGCTTGGGTTTCTAAGATTTTCAACATATGATCATTCTATGATCCTAATTATTCCTAAACTCATATTGGAAGATCCAAACCTTTTGATGAAATAAATATCCATCCTGATGGAATAAACATCTATTCTTTCTTTCTAACGTTTTGAGTGCAGTTCCAAGTGTCTTGAATCATATTCAAGATCTACTAACTTGAAGTGACAAGAGATTACTCTTGCCTTTTAGATTCCTTTGTTTATCCAAAGCTTTTCAAAAAGCTACCCTAGGGTTTTCTAGGAATCTCAGTTACTACTTAAGTCGAAGCATCTTCTAATGCTTTCGGATTTTCCTTGAAATCCCTTTAAGAATAGGTGAATACAAGTTTCACCCTCTCCAGACTTAAGTATCATTTATCAAAGTTGCATACTATGCACTTTGCATATTCTCTCCTTTGTACTTCCCCTTAGAGAAGTAAAAGTTTTGGCATGCTTTATTTGAGCTTGTGGTTCACAACCACCTTTCTTCAAAATCTTTAGTGATATTGTTGGGATCCCAGTATTAGATTTAGCATGCCATGAAGTTGCTTTCTGAGCAATTCACTGTTTGCCAAACATCTTATGTATACAAAGATGTTCTTTTATCTCATCATCTATATTCTAAGTTTCTATTTGTACCACTTCTTGATAAGTTTTGGTACTTTCTTCCCCCCTTTGAAGAGTTTTTGTCCTCGAAAACTGTGAAATCTATGGCTTCATTTGCAACTAGAGAGTCAATACTATGACTCCACCCAAAAATAGGATTATTCAACCAATCTTATACTTGATTAGAACCTAAAAAATTTCTAGAAGATTCCCTAGAAATGGTATCTTTTAGAAGATCTTCTAGAGGTAGCTAAGCGACCACCTATCCTAACTTGCTCATGAACTTCCCCTTGAATTTATGGAAATGCTCATGAGCTCTTATAATCCATAACAATGCTCATGCTTATCTGTGTTAGGAGAGGTGGATGTAATTTTTTATGCTAATCAAAGCATAAGAGGTTTGAAGGTACTATGAAATAAGAAAAATGCTTCCATTTCATTATTGTACCTATAGGACTTTAAGTTTCTTCCATTCAGAACCATTGCATCTACTGAGGAAAACTTTATTTAAATTTTCTGAGATGCAAATCTATTGAACTAATGAAGCCTTCGATTAAATTGGAAATTTTTCCAAAAGGAGGGAGCTTTCAATGATGCATTGAATACTTTTGGCCATTCATGTTGGTGAAAGTATTCTTTGCTCATTATTAGTTTCCATCAATTGTCTTTGATGGCATCAACTTAATAGAGCTTTATATCATGAGACTCTTGAAACCATTCTAGAGTTTCATCCTATTTAGGATATCTCATGCATACTTAGTTTAGAACCTTTTTCTATTAACTATTTCTAAGTATGTCTTATACTTAGAGTAGTATTGTAGGTTCTATGAAGTAGTGTAAGAAAATTCCACAAAGAACTATTTTACTAAAATCATCTACCTAAGTCATCTCATAGAGAGGCTTGACTTGGAACCATCTCTAAGTATCTCTTATACTTAGAGTTAGCATTAAGTATGCTAGGTTCTTTTTTATGTACATGACACTAAACTTATGTCATAATGAAAGAATTTCCCAAAAAGTTACCAAAGAACTTGGAATTTTTTCGGTTACAAACTCTTTCATTTGTATCAAGTAAACCTCTTACTTGGCCTTATTGATTAGGCATGCTAAGGGTTTTATGGAACTTAAGGATCCATAAATAAGACTCAAAGCTTGAGGTTTATTTGCGTTTAAGCTTTGTTGGTTTTTTGGATCAGGCCAAAATATACACACACATACACACACACAGACACACAGACACACACACACACACACACACACACACACACACACACATATATATATATATATATATATATATATATATATATATATATATATATATATATATATATATATATATATATATATATATATATATATATATATATATATATATATATATATACTTGAATGAATCCTAGATTATTCTCCAAGATTAAAATTGGAAAAGCTACCTCTTGCTAAGAACCCTCATCTCCGTTTGACACTAAGAAAAATATTCATGTTAAGCTTCTCCCATTAAATGCACCTTATATCTCCTCTATGAGAGAAAACCATCATGTGAGTAGGCTAGCAATAGAAACATTTCCAATGGCAGTTTATGGTCTGCATAGCATGTGTGTGTATCTGAGAGAGAGACACCGGGTGAGAGAGGGAGAGAGAGAGAGAGAGAGAGAGAGAGAGAGAGAGAGAGAGAGAGAGAGAGAGAGAGAGAGAGAGAGAGAGAGAGAGAGAGAGAGAGAGAGAGAGAGAGAGAGAGAGAGAGAGAGAGAGAGAGAGAGAGAGAGAGAGAGAGAGAGAGAGAGAGAGAGAGAGAGAGAGAGAGACTATTCAAACACATGCATGCACCCTTCACATTAGCTCTTCAACTGTATAGAAAACCAAAGCCAGTCCCCATCATATTTGCCCACATGGACCTTGATGTATAGAAAGTGTAAGTAGTTCCCATCAATATCCTAGACCATATAGTTCGTGTGAATCTTTAGCATGAAAGCTTTTGAATCATTATTTGTAGAGAGATATAAATGTATGCAAGTATGCAAACATATCTTAAGATACAAAGCACTTAGCTATAGTAGAGGGCTTGCATGGTCATCTTTAAGTGTTTGAATATATATATCCAGAGAAGAGCTTACAACTGACTCAAAGCTTAATTTTTAGGCTAAGATCAATTGGGCATCTATCTAGTTGGCGTGGAACTTGATCAAAAGATTCTTCTGAACCCAATAATATGCCTTAATCTCCAAGGAACAATAATTTTTACAAAACTTAGATCATCTTTTCAACAAAAGAGAAGATGAAAAATATGCATAATTCCTACATAATCATTCGTGCTTTCTTCAAGACTCCATGATCCCTTAGAAGCAGTGCATGATCAGTAATTGCTAAGGCACCTTTATGATCTATATATCATGTAAGAAATAAATAATATAGAAGTAAGTGTGTGTGCATATCCTTATTCATCTATCTATCTACCTACCTATGCATACGTACACGTGTGAATCTCTCTTAGAAATGTACTCCTCATAAAATCTTTCTACTTTTTTGCAATAAAAAATAAATTAACAAAATTTGCAAGCATAAATGAAAAGTTGAACAAGTTGCAAGTTTCAATAGGAGAAGGTAAAAAATTCTCCTTTCCATTGAAGTAGAAAAGAAAGAGGAGAAAAGCTCCTTAGAATACTCATTTGGCTTGAACAAAAGTGAACAAAGGCAAGAAGTAACTCCAACCAAGGCACATCAAAATTTGAAGCGAGGTCAAACTTGAAGAGGAGATCCAAATTATATGTGAACTTGAGCTATATCAAATTTCCATATTTTATTGCATGTAAACGAAAATTTCATGAGAAACTTTAATTACTATCAAGGTATCTTCAAAAAGGGCAACCAATATCCATAGCTTTTAAGTCATCAAAAAAATATCTAAGTGCAAACACTAGCATGAGTTGCCATAGGAATAGATAAATCAAACACTGCCTTAGCGAAAATGCATGTGTTTGCAACTATTTCACTAATAGTTGACCCCTTGGGAAAGTTGGAACTTATCACCATGGCTCCATATGCTAGCCAATATGACTGAGCCTGCAAATGCTTCTCCAAAGCGCCTCGAATGCAAAAGCATTCATGGGTTCCCATGAAACCTTAGTTCTTAGAAGGAAAATCCTAGACATGGCTTCCATGAGTGGAAAAATACATTACTATACTATCTTAAGTGGAATTAAGGTAGTGAATGAAAGACTATTTTGTGTCAAGGAATTAAGAGTTAAAGATCCTAGTGGCTTATGCTCCAATTAATTTTAAGCCAACCATGATTTATATTTTAGAGAACTAGTATCTAATTTGAGTCTCAATTTGCAAACCCATTCACAAGGCATAGCCTTGTTGCCCTTTGCATAAGAAATCTGCTCTCAATTACCATTCTTGTGAATAGAGCCTAACCCACTTTTCATGATATGCTTTCCCTTGACACGATCATCTCTCTAGATAGCCTCTTTATAGCAAGAGCCTCTCCCAGACCTACGAGGATAATAAATCCAAGGTTGGAACAAACCTATCATCAATTGAATGAAAGATATGTGAAGGTATTTAGTTAGGTACACTAAAAGACTATCTTTTTGTAAGACTTTTATCATGTCCTTAAATTGCTAAGCATGCTAGTAGGAGGACAAACATTCTCAAACACACCACTCTTTGCACTTCACCTTCCTTCAAACTAATATAATTAGAGCATTAGTTGAAGGTTTCCTAAGTTAAATGAACAATAATCATCTATTTCAACAAAAATGTTTCAAATGTATAGTCTCTAATTTATGACAAAAAGAATGAAACAATGATTGAAAGAAGGAGAAATGAAGGGGTACAAGAGATGAATATTATGCAATGTCACAAATCCAAGATAGCCAAAGTTAAATAAAAAAACGATGATTATGTGGAAAATCTAAGACGATCAAGACACACCTGGCAAATCACAACATGTAAACAAATAAGAAATCTATTATGTAACAAAGACAAGAATAATTTGGTGATGATAATAGTTTTTGCATCCTTTTCAACAATAAAAAATGATTTCAAAAGATAAGTAATAAGTGCTCAGTGCATGTTTTCCTCTTATCGAGTCATTGTTGCAAAGGTTTCACTAGAAGCCCAAGATCACATATGAAACAAGCCTTTATTAATAATGTGAATGAAATTCACATAATGGTTGATAGATCAACCATTATATGATTGTGATGTTAATCTAATGAATATTTGAATTTATCATCCTTTTCCATGGAACTATTTTAAGTATCATGAAGAAATGTCTATGGATCTATATTTGGTATCAAGAGAATATTTGTCACGTACATATTTTTTTTTTCAAAAGAACTCTAAACTATAAGAAACAACATGATACAAGAAAGTTAGATAGAGTTATAAAGAAGGTTTATAAGATTCATGGATCCCAACAAGAGAGATCATGTTGATGTTCTTGAAAATGAGCTTGATCCAAGAAGCATTGTCATCACACTAGGCTTTAACCATCCATTTGGCCACTAGCTTATATTCCAAGGTATCCACATCAAGGATGCCCATACCACACAAGTTCTTCAAGGAAAAACATAGTTTTCACTTGATCTTCGAGATACCCCTGCTATTAAGATCATCCTCGAAAGGAAATTTATACAAACCATTTCCATCTTTTGCAACTCCTTGTGCAAGGTCACCAAAAAGCAAAGAAATAGATGATAGAGGAGATGAGGAATGTGTTCACCACAACCACATGCCCTACAACATTCCGAACCGTAGTGGGAGTACTTGACACTCTTGAACACTTAGAATTTATAGGGGTGGACCTAAAGGTATCATGAAAGCAATCTTCCAATGGTTGATTCTAGACTTGGAGGAAACACAAAAAATAGACCAAGGAATTATTATAATTGAGAGATAGATTTAGTATTGTTCTACCCAAAAGCAAAGGTGTTGTTAGGGAAGAGTCTTAGAACCCTCTAATCTTGGACAAGAGGGAGGGAGAACACTCTATGTGACACATGATCTCCAATAAGGCAACTAAGCTTGTTATCAATGATGGAAAAAGCCAAGAGAAAAGCAAGAAACCGTATTTGATAGAGTGCGTAAGGTAAATGGTTGAGGAGATCTCACCGTTAATATTGATAAAAGTAGAAGAATTTTGGAAAAGCATGGAAATAATTTTGATAAACCTAGCTCCATAGCCAAGGTGCTTGAGAGATTGAAGGATAAAGTCTCTTTAAAATTTTATATGCACTTTGTCAAAGTCAATCTTGAGGAGGAGAATGTTTTGGAGGGTGTTGAAAGACATCCTGTTACACCTCTGACTACAGGTACTGCAAATACAGGTGCTGGAGCTGATGAAGATGGTGTCAAAGATGATATTCCGCAGATTCCTATTTGTGCTGCTGTTTCTGCTGCACCTATTGCAGAGCAGATTCGCTGGGATGGTAGAGATGCCCAGGCACATGCATTGATAGCTTTGTCTGTCAAACGTGCCATTATTCCTCACATTCACTCTTGCAGAATAGCTAAGGATGCTTGGGATACACTTACCACAATGTTGTACCAAGCTAGGAATGAGGCTCGTGTTGCTTACCTCCGAAAATAGTTGGAGAGTGAGCACATGAATGAAGGTGATTCTATGGAGAGTTTCCTAACGAAGATCAAAGATTTGAAGGAACAGTTGATTTCTGCTGATGAGGTTATACCAGATAGCTCACTTGTGCAGGCCATTCTGAATGGTCTTCCTGACTCATATCAGAGTTTTGCTTCTACTCTTCGATTGATGATGAAAGGAAATCCGAATGCCTTATCATTTGAGGAGTTAGTCTCTGTTCTGTTGCAGGAAGATGAGTCCAGGTAGAACAGGTCCATTATGCGAGTTGCAAATCAAGCTTTCCTGGCTAGTCAGAAGGGCAAAGGAAAATGGAGCTCTTCAACTAGTAAGCAGAAATGTGCTAATTCTGCATATTCGGAGAAGGAAGATAAAGATGAGAAGAAATCAGAAAAGCAGAAATTGTTTTGTAAGTACTGTAAAGGGAATGATCATATCATAAAGAACTGTCCAAAACTGGCTGCTAAAGAGGCAAAGAAGAAAGAGGCTGGAATGGTTGTTGCACAGGCCTCTACACCAAAAACAGAGTCTGCAAATCTTGTGCAGGAAGAAGAATGGGTGTTTACTACTATCTCCAGTTTTGACCCATCTTCTTATGATCAGTGCATGTCTACAGTAGACTCAGATGTTTGGTATTTTGACAGTGGGGCAACCAAACATATTACCTCGCAGCGTAGTTTCTTCTCTTCACTCGAGCCTGCCCCTACAGGGGATACTGTTACATGCGCCAACAACTCCTCTTATCCTGTTATGGGAGTTGGTAAGATCATTTTGATTACTGCTGATGGTAGTTCTTTCACTTTGTCAGATGCTTTATTTGTGCCAGGGATCAAAAAGAACCTGTTATCAGTTTCTGCATTAGCCAAGATTGGCTTGGTTGTGAAATTTGTTGATGACAGGTGTACAGTTCATGATCTCTCAAATGGCGATGTGATTATTGCTTTTGGCATTTTATGTCATGGGCTGTATAAGCTCAAAAACTGTGAAAGATCTGTAAGTGATTTGGCATGTGCAGTAAATGATTCTCAAGCTATGTCAGATGCAAAGCTTTGGCATGCACGCTTTGGTCATCTGAATTTTGCTAGTTTGCTACGCCTGCAAAAATCTGAAATGGTGTCCTCTTTGTCCAAACTTGAGGCACCTGGAAAACATGTTTGTGAAGGCTGTATTTTGGGCAAAATGCAGCGTTCATCCTTTCCAAAAGATGGTTCACTTCTGGCTACTCAGAAATTGCAACTTGTACATAGTGACTTCTGTGGTCCTATGCAGACACCTTCTTTTGGAAATTACCTTTACTTTGTGACTTTCATTGATGATTTTTCTAGGCATGCATGGTTATATCCACTCAAAGCAAACTCCGAAGTGTTCATGTGCTTTAAACAGTTTTTGGTTTTGGCTAAAAATTTGTCAGCATGTAAAATGGGCACCCTCCGTTCTGATCGAGGAGGGGAATATATGTCTTCTAATTTTAATGCATTTTTGGCTGAACGTGGGATAAAACACCAGTGTACAGTGCCATATACACCTCAACAGAATGGAGTTGCTGAACGAAAGAACAGGTCACTCATGGAGATGGCGAGGTGCATGGTCAAGAGTTAGGCTTTACCACATAGTTTCTGGCTTGAGGCTGTCATGTGTGTAGCATATGTACTGAACAGGTGTCCCACTAAAGCACTACAGTCTATCACTCCATATGAGGCTTGGCATGACCACAAGCCATCTGTTTCTCGTCTGTGTGTTTTTGGTTGTTTGGCATATGCACTAATGCCTGAACAACATCACAGAAAATTGGATGATAAGGTAGTAAAATGTATTTTTGTTGGGTACAGTTCTGAAAGTAAAGGCTATCGTCTGTATCATCCAAAGACTAAATGCATTTTGGTTAGCGATGATGTTTTCTTTGTGGAAGATGCTATTCAGCCATTGCTTTCATGTACTAAGAAGACATCTGTTAGCTCCAAAGACATGTATGATACTTTGATGCCTCTTTTTACAGGTGGATAGTCTAGTGCTGGTCCTAATGAGGCAACTTCTCAACCTTGCAGAGTTCATATGATGATGTAGATCATTCCATTTCTGATGCAGATTTACATGATGCACTTGTTGATGAGAGAGCTGATATTGAGCAGGCAAAAACTATGCCAAAATGGTTGGTGCAGATTTTGCGTGACAGCAAATTAGATGCACCTTTGTCATATCGTACTTGTTCAGGCTCTCATTGTGCCTCCTTTGCATCAGATTGCTATGCTATGGTTGCGTCTAGTCTGTGTGATGAGAATGAGCCTGTTTCTTTTGATGAAGCACACAATTCAAAAAATTGGATGGCTGCTATGCAATCTGAATATGATGCTATAATGAAGAATGGTACATGGTCTTTATGTGACTTGCCTCCTGGCAAGAAGGCCATTGGAACTAAGTGGGTATACAAGTTGAAGCGTAAACCTGATGGTACAGTTGACAAGTATAAGGCTAGCCTTGTTGGAAAGGGTTATGCGCAGGAAAGAGGCATTGATTTTGATGAGACCTTTGCACCTACATGTCATATGACTACTGTTCAGAGCATTTGTGCACTTGCAGCCCATCATGGTTTGGAATGTACATCAGTTGGACATTTAAACAACATTTCTGAATGGTGACTTGCATGAAGAAGTGTATGTTTTTCAGCCCCATGGCTTTGTGCAGAAAGGGCATGAAAACCAGGTGTGCAGGTTAAAGAAGGCATTATATGGTTTAAATCAAGCACCACGTGCTTGGTATGAGAAGATACATGCCTATCTGGTTGCACATGGTTTTGAGAACAGTCCAATTGAAAGCACCTTATATGTTAAGTGTGCTAATGATGTGCTTCTGATCATTGTTGTCTATGTTGAAGACATGCTGCTCACTGGTCCTACTAAAAAAGAATATTGCTGTTTTGAAGGCTGATTTGCATGCCTCATTTGAGATGTCTGATTTGGGGCATTTGCATCACTATTTGGGCATTCAGTTTATGCAAGTTGATGGTGGAATGGCTTTGTGTCAAATGAAATATATTGACACATTAGTGCAGCATTTTGGCCTTGACGACTGTAAGCCTATTGCCACTCCTATGGAGACAGGTTTATGATTGAGTCTTCATGATGCTAGAGATGCATTTGATGTTGTTCTCTATCAGCAGGCTGTTGGATGCTTGATTTACCTATGCATTACTCGGTCAGATATTTAGTTTGATGTCTCACAGATGAGCAGGTTTATGCATTGCCCAGGAGTGACGCATTGGAAGGCCGTTAAGCACATCTTTCGCTACTTGAGTGGTACTCGACTACTTGGGTTGTTTTATCCCAAGGGGGGATCACCACCGCCAGATTTGCATGCTTTTTCTGACTCAAATTGGGCTGGTTGCTATAACACTCGTATGTCCACCAGTGGTTTTTGCTTCATGCTTGGTAGCTCATGTATATCTTGGTTGAGCAAGAAGCAGCCTACTGTGGCAACTTCCAGTTGTGAGGCTGAGTATAGGGCAGCTTTCACAGCTACTGTTGAGTGTGTGTGGCTCAAACGCCTTATGGCTGATTTGGGTGTTGGCCAGTCTTCTGCCACCACCATCATCACTAACAGTCAGAGCGCATTGGCAGTTGCGAGGAACCCTGTGTTCCATGCTCGCACTAAACACATTGAGGTGCATTATCACTATGTCAGGGAGAGGTTCTCTGCTGGGGAGATCAGCTTGGCATATGTGCCCACGCAGGAGAACATTGCAGACCTTTTCACGAAGGCTCTGCCTAGGGAGAAGTTTGAAGCTTTCCGCAAAGCTTTGGGCTTACTTCCTTTTGTGGAGTGACTTCCACATAGCTTGGCATTTCCTTATACATGAGTGCCAGCTAATTGTTCACCGCATCACTCCCAGGGGGGATTTGTTGATATATTTAGGTAGTGATGTGTGTGAACACTCTAGTACCGCCGGGGCACTTTTTTTCCCTCTTTAGGAGGTTTTTTCCCCCCGGCTTGTATATACGCCTATTGCCCTAATGAGCTACTTATCTTTGTACATTCTCTGGTAATACATTCTGTATTGTGTGTTTGTGCTCCAAGCTTCTTCTTCTTAATTGTGTTGTTCGTGTGCTTCTGCAGACATCTATCTCCAACAGGCTTATCATAATAATATTGATCTCCTCCAAAATAGTGAAAAGCAGGCTCTTGTATGTCTAGAGGTGGTACTAATCAAATAGGCACAATAGAATGTTCGTTTTTTTCTTCTAGATTGGTTTACTTCATAGAAACACCATTTTGGGGTGGAGGGGGTTGTTATCCTAGGATAAATTTTGGAAGATTTGGATCTTGTGGACATATTTGTGGCCTCGATGGCTAATAATATTGTGAAAAATTGTAGTCCCAATCATTGTTTCATGAGTTTTTGATAGTATTGATAATCTTGAAATTTCTTTTTTCTTGCATGTGGTTGGACTTTACTTAACATACAGGTTTGTGTTGGATGGTTGAGCTTTCCCAAAAGTACAACTTTTTGCTCGATAACATCTTCTGAGTGGTTGCACATGATGAGGTTCATTTTGTTGTACTCAATGGCTTATAGTTGTTAAGTTTTCAACTTCTTAGCTATCGTGTCAACAATTTCATCAACATAGGGTAGATGCAAACCGGTACTCGTAGAAGAGTATGTTGTGTGTAAATGTGGATGGCTTAAGTCTTTTGACAAATTATCTTCCAAGTCTATAAAATATTTCAAATATGTATCAAGTGTTTACAAGCGCTTTACATAGACAAATTCTTGCAACTTACTACTAAGAAATCCACTTTTCTTCGGAAAGAAGCTCCCGAATGGGATATCTATCCACATATTGATTAAATCTCCACTTTTCTTGGGAAACAAGCTCCCAAATGGGATATCTATCCACATATTGATTAAATCTTTGAGAATAAAGCCTCATTCTCTCATGACTATGTTGTTAGAACCTATGGATCAAAGAAAAGGTGTCATGTTTGATTACTTTCTTCAAAATCTCACCAATGAATTCATCTAGGAGGTATCCAACATCTCTAATGTCTATCTATCCAATGCTTGGAATCAAGTCAAAGTTATTACTACCCATGTGATCCCAAAATCTTCGTATGGTGTGAAAATTGTATTTACTTGCTTCCCTCGGAGCACTTGCTTGAACTCTCCCATGTGATTGTAAGGATCATTTGTGCCATCATAATAATTATTTATGTATTTCATGGCTTCGAAAGGAGGAGGCCTTTTAGCACCATCTTGTGGTCTTCCAAGTGGAAATGGAAGAACACGTGTTTACATGACTTGTGGATTGAGAGGTCTCTGCCCATTTCCTAGTCCAAATTGAGGATTCAGGTTTCCTCCTCCTAATCCAACTCCATGTGTCTGTTTTGGCATCACTAGGAATGTGGGATTCCTCCCCATCCCATTTAGTCTATCATGAGAGTCTTCAATAGTCTCTCACTTCTCTTGACTCTTTTGTTCCTACATTTTGGAATAATATAGGTTGTCCTAGATAGGTATGTTTGGCTTTCTACTCCTTAGATAATTTCCAATACAACTTTTTCTTTCTATCTATGTAGTTTGTTAAAAACTCTTTTTCAAGATCTCTCATATCTCACACTATGATTGAAATAGATGCTTCTTCAAGAGGATTTTGAATGGCCCATAAGGCTACATCTATTCCTACTACAAGGTAGAGTTCTTTGATTGTAGATTCATGCGCTCCCCTATCCACATAGAGTATCCTATTCAAAATGGAATAGCCATGAGGAGTAGTGTAAAACTCCTCTGCATTGGCCCGCTTCTCAATCTCTAACTCTCTTGTATCATTTACATGATCTCGATTGTCACACCACCTATATGGTGGCTTGTTTATGTGGATAGTGACCTTCCACAAACTTGAATGCCA